>JAEQBH010004810.1:37500-543636 GCA_016808115.1 Tetrastigma voinierianum | reverse complement strand
CAAATTCATTGCATAAAGTAAATTGATTTGACGTATTATTGAATGACGACATGACGGAATTCATATTTGAATTCGTCATGAAGGAATAAATATTTGTCTAATCACGAGAAATCATTGCTCTTGAATGACAAACAAAGCAGGATTCTGACTGAATTTATGCGTGAATGTCGGCTTCTATAGTCTATGCAGGAGGTAGTAATGCGAAATCACATTCCTCTTGAAGACTGACAAACGGGACGAGGATTCAACAAGCGGAGAATCTGCAGATGGCGACCATAGTCATATAAAGACGGTAATATAGATGTGAAATCACCTTTGCTATTGAATAACAAGCAGGGCGAGATTCGGCAAGCGAATCGCCGTAGATATTAATTCTACTCTTATGTATGGAATCACAAACGAAGAAATGATGGAAATTGAAAAGTATATTTGTATAAGTATCTTTACATTACATGATATTGTAAAAAGGCATTAACAATAAATGCATGATTTATATGAACAAAAATGGAATCTGATGTATAGAACCCACTAAACATGAAAATGCTTAAGCGTATTGTTTTATCAATGCAGCAGTGCAGAGTGATAGACATCGAAGCAAGACCCGAGATCAGAGCTGGAGTGCTGAAGGAAGGAATTACGGAGTATGCTCCGTCATATGCATTACTCCATTTCTTTCGAACATTGATATTTTGTGGCTGCTTTGAACTCACAAATCATTATTTTTGTAAATGCATTTTGCTAATATAGGTATTATGAGTCTTTTGAATGTGCTTAAATGTTTATGGGCTTACAATGGAAATGTAAGTAATTACAAAATCTAAATAATAAAACCAAACAAATGTTTAATAAGATAGTGAAAATGTCGAGATGTAGGAGCTCCGGCATGGATCATAACCAGGTCAGACAGGGATTCGGGTCGCGACACTTTTGAAATGAGAATTTTAATAAAGCGATAACTAAAGAGTTTGATTGGCGGCTTTAAAGAAATACAGCAGCGTCCGGGGTTTGATTCGGACTCACCACGGGGTCGGGGCGGGCTCGGGGAATATACAGATGCAATGCTAAAGAGTTTTGAAGTGTCCCTCTCTGGGGATCACTGGTTAAGGGTAGCAGGACATTAGGTTCCCCTTGAACTTCACCCCGAACAACTCTTCAAAATTATGACGCCTACTTGTGAGGAATTGAGTCCATCTTATCCCATATGTAGTGGTGAAGGTAATGACTCCTAGCCAGTTGACTTAGGACATTAGGTTTTGAAAAACCCTTCGAACCGTGCTTGGGATCCTGATTGGATCAACTCACCTTATTCACTCTTCTTTTTTCTTTTCTTTTTCATTCTTTTCAACTTTTTTTTTTTACTTTCTCTTTTTCTTTCTCTTTTTGGAGCACATTGACTTTCTTTTAAAGGTGTCTCACTACTATACCAATCAAGCTTATCTCAAGCAAGTGGGGTTTGAGAAGAAAAGGTTGGAGCCAAGGCATACTTAGGAGATCGATCTCAAGTCCTAGATTAAATGATATAAGGTATCTCAACTTTTGACTAAACTTTAAGCCTTGAGAAAAAAACATCAAGTATACAAAATCAATCTATGATCATACTTCTCATATGGACACTAAAAATACACAAAAGAAAGAAAAATAAGCTCCATGCACCTGAGCAAGATTCAACAGTGTATTTGATACAAATCTCTTCCCCCTCCCGAGCTTAAATAGAGTATTGTCCTCAATGTATGGAATATGTAGAGTTGGGGCAAAGGACTCCCTAAATGATCAAGTGTTATCATTGGGCTCAGGTTGAAGTGGGTCTTGATGAAACTCCCCCAAAATGAATCATCTTCAATGTGAAAGCAGAAGAGAGGAATTTGTTATGGTGTACGAGATGTGAAGAATTGCAAGAGAAGAAACAAGTCCTGAAAATTAAAGCAAAATAAAACACTAGAAGAAATTGAAAAACTAAACTAAACAAATATGAAAAGTTGAAAGAATAAAAGTAAAAATCTTGGGTTGTCTCCCAAGAAGCGCTTAGTTTAACGTCTTTAGCTGAACGAAGTGGAATCTCCATGATGTGAATACTAGGACTACTCCCTCACTCTGATCGACTCTTTAACACGAGCTGGCTCTCGAGTAGTGTAACCCTTTGGCCATTTCATGTGAATTATTTTCCAATGTCGGATCTTAAACCAATGGCATCGGTTGAGTTCACGGAGATGACTGTGTAGGGGCCAGACCATCGGGATTTTAGTATGCCTAGGAAGAGTCTTAACCTAGAGTTGAAGACTAGAACTTGATCTCTTTCCTTGAACTCTTTTCGAAGTAGATGCTTGTCGTCTATGGCTCTTTGTTTTTATTTTTGTAGATCAGGACATCTCCTTAGATCGTTAGGGTTTATCTGGTTCATTGTTTGTAATAGTCTCTTCTTTTGTTTGGGAATCAAAGGGTTGATTTCCTTATAGCTGCTCTGGCTCATGCCAATCTCAGCGGAAGCGACATAGTTTCAAATATGAAACATGTCAGACATCTAGATGAGGTTTTATATGTTGTTCAATAAGCCCAAAAGTGGTCTTCAACCTCTTGGACCAAAATGCTTCCTATTGTGTACTCTCTTCTCGAGATACTCACATTTCTGATTAAATTTCAGTTTGACCGTTTTGGTAAGGGTGATAAACTAAACCTTTTCTGTATTCATACAGTGTAGCCATCAAAGTTATAAACACTATATTATGAAGTATGTGCCATATCATTGATGATTGTTCCTTTGGTACTAATGCGGGTAAGGATGTTTTATGAACAAACTTAACCATTATTTCAACATATCATTTAAGGAGTTACAATTACCCCCTTTACCAGAAGCATCAAATCCAAACAAGAAATTAAAATCATACACCATCTTTAAAGGATGATGGGAATGGGCCCATGAAGTCATGCCTAGACATAAAAATTTCACCTTTCATCATATTGGTAGAGGCATGTATCCTCCTTAGATATTCCTATTAGAGAAGTGTATAAGCGAACACCCTTCATCTTATTGAACATCTCTTGGCATTCTTAACAAAGATATTTCGGTAATTTGATAATTAAATACGTTGAATTGATTTAGATCTTCCAATCATATTAATAAAGTCATGATACGTAACATAAGCGTGAAGAAGTATTGATGAGATCATGATATCGATTCCCTATCATTAGTATATTATGTCAAATTCCTCCCTGGTCATTGGATCGATGAGATTGGACATTGTTGATTCAAAATAGACTAGCATGTGACATGCTCAGCCAGTTGGATCCAATTGTGGATCTCTTATAAGCATGATCATGGAGTTGATTAGAGTTGATATGTGGATGCTTACTAAAGTAGCTAAGTATGTGGAGATACACTATGAGACAATCTTGCCTGGATTATCATTGTGTAGATGATGATGCAATCATATGATAGTCACAGAAATATCCTTAAATGTGAGGTGCTAGGATATACCAAATCATTCCAATCATCTTTGACTTCATTATGTTTGCATTTTGAGGTCTCTTTGGGTGATGAGTAAAGTATGAGTTTAAAAATTATTCAAAGGTAATTGGTAGTGATAGAATATTCATCACTCCCGATGAAGGAGGGTATACCCGTAACTCTTGTCAAGATCATAAGTAATCTACGCCCGAAGTGATGCGAAGATGGTCTTGATGACATGATTGATGAGTAATGAGTCTCCCAAACAAGGACTTTTATCACTTGGACTAGATATGACATAGTTAGTCTAGCAGGAGCTACACTTAGTCCATGCTTTGAACCAAGTAGAGTATAGTTGGTGAAAGGACGGAATGCGCGATAATTGTTTATGGAAGGGTTAGTAGTCATACCACTGGCTCTTTGGTCAATTGGGGGTCATGTTGTATTACTAGACACTACTCATGACTTGCTTAATTCAATAGTTGAATCAAGTATTAACATAGCAAGAACTATTAGATTACGCATAGAAGATGAAGACTTGATATAAAGCGGACTTAGATGTGATCGATTCGAGGACTTAATTTTGGGGTCATTGCTTTGGTTATTGGAATCTCGTAACTAAAAGGACTCATTCAGAGGGAAACCTGATGAGTGTCTAAAACACTCATGATATACTGCGTTTTACTATGTTTTTGTTCCATTTCATTTAGTAATAAGTGTGGTTATCGCTTTATATCTGATATTTGGTTCCTTGTGCACTATCGAATTTAAAGATAGGCAACATTGGAGGCTTTGTGGAGACTTGAAGAAGGGAGGTGAAAAGCCAGCTCCGAGCGTCGCGATGTCTAACGTGTTCGGGACATTGAGGAAGCTAAGTGATGTGCTAGTCTTCATCGGCTAACATCCGCGATGTCTCAGCGTACGTGACTTTTCAGTGTAAATGACATTTCTGGACTTAATCAGCGAGATTATGAGATATAAATGGATGATATTGGATTTCGAGAGGAGAGAGATCGGGAGACACGAGACCGAGCGAGAACGAGATGACACAAACATGAGCAGAGACAGTGTGCACTCTTGTATTTATATTTCTTTCCCGAACATTTAATGAATTTAAAAATCTATTATTGTAATGAACATCATTATATTTCTAGATTTATTCTAAGGTTTTGTCACCAATCTTGCTACATTTGTATGGATTAATTATTAATTTAGTTTATTCGGTATATTAATGGATTTTATATCGAAGCTTGCTCTATTTACATGATTTATTTATGGTGGTGTTTTACTTGACATTGGCGTATTCTTGCTAAGGAATATGAGGTCCCGAGAGATAGAAGACTCGAGATGAGTAGAGCGACACTTGGTAGATTGGTGAATGAATATCCTGACCAGTGTGGTTTTAGAGTTTAAACATTTAAAGGCGTTTGAGTCAGAGGGTGAGGCATGAATTGATACACCTGCAGCTGGGTAAGTGAATATACATCGAGAAGATATCTAAGTAAACACGATCAACCTGCCAGCATGAATTTAATAATATACTGAATGAATAATTTATCTAGGTTAGAATCCATTGAGTGTGGTAGGGGAAGGCAAAACCCTAGCGTTGATAAATTCATTTAGAAAATAACCTAGGATTAGTTTTTCTTCGTAGTTAGTAGAATTCTACTAATTTGAAATTCGAAATAATATTTTAAAGCTAATTTCAGTATTCAACACACTTCTCCTTATGGGAGCGACATGACGTGAGCCATTATACTCGTAACCTCGCGCATATACTTGCATGTCTGGCCTCGTTTGACACTAATTACACACTCACAACGGCTTTGTGAGTTTTTGGAGTCGTTGTTAAGAATTTTGTCTTTGATATTGTGGCAATAGCACTTAGATATTACTTTGGATCAATTTATTTATTTTTATTATTTTCTTTCGTTTACACAAGCACTTGCAGCAGTCTCTGCTACTTTTTTGATATTGTAGTTTCCAAAAGGTTGCTTTGCATGCATGCAAGATAAAGGTCAAGGTGAACTACACATTCGTTTGATCTTGAGCGAAAGAGGCTGAATAGATTACTCGGAGATCGAAGAAGCATAGCGAAATCTAAGCGATCATACGAACTTGAAGAAGCGAGACGAGCCATGAGAGGAATGAGTGAAATGGGGGGAAAAATGGAAATAATAGTAGGAATAATGCTCCCGAACCATTCCTTACAACGAGATAACATATATGCTCTTGAGGTTTTCTCTACCACCTCAGTTATTAGGTTGCTATCACGAACCATGATTCAAGCTAACAACCCCGAGGTTGAAAATAGTAACAACGTAGATGCTTGAACATCTAGTTTCACGGGCTGCAAGTGAAGATCGAGACACGCATCTAGCAGACTTCATTTGGAAGTATGCAACACGATCAAATACAATGGGAGTAACGAGGAAGGCGGCAGGCGAAGTTGTTTCCTTCTATCCTTTGAGTGACAAAGGTAAACATTGGTTGACGAGTCAACCGCCGGATTCCATTACCTCATGAAATGATTTGATGTAGAAGTTCCCGACTAAGTTCTTTCCTTCCTCAAAGATGGCATAGTTGGTGCAAGAGATTAACACTTTTAGACAGTCAGAGGGGGAGAACCTAGCTAAAGCTTGGGAGAGATTTCATGAACTATTGAGGAGATCCCCATACCACATGCTGACTAGATGGATGTAAGTGCATACATTTTACAACGGTTTGAGTGATTCTACTAGAACAATCATAGATGCATCAACAGGTGGTGCTTTGATGAAAGACTACGGACGAGCATATGGAGATTCAGAGGACATAGCCTGTGTGTGATGACGGGGATAGAAATAATACCAAGAAAGAGCGTGGGAGGTCTGATTCAAATTTTATGAGCAATTTGATCAACCGTATCACCTTGACTCACTAAATAGCTATAAATACAACAATGTATTGTAAATGCTATTGGAGCTTGACCTTAGGAGACTATACGGTGTGGAGGGCGGCCACGGTATTCTGATGCTAGTGGGATGGATGACCAGTGAGAAATGGCTTTAATATGTGACTAGTTCAATGTTGTAAGCAATGAGACGGTATAGGTAACACATACAGAATCAAGACGGAGGCAAAGGCGAAGTGCAGGCGTAATAATAAGAACAATCGGGAACTATGGATGGAGGAATAATCAAAGCGGCATGCCTGACCCCAGTGAGCAAATTGCCCATCAAGAAAAGTGGAGTTGGAAGAAGCACTTCAGCTCGGATGCTAACTTCCCATCTGTATGAATGAAACAAAAGGCAAATATGCGGGGGAGTCGATCGACCTAATTGAATAACTAGGATGCACAATTGAGAAACTTGGAAGTGCGAATGAGCTGAGGCCCACTTTGTTGGTGAGAGGCGTGAGGTTCATTGCCCGAGCAACTCGAGTGGCAGAAGAGAAGGAAAGAACATGTTAAAAATTTATCACCTTAAGTGTTAAATTAGTAGCAAGGTAACACCAATGGTAAGAGAAATTATAGGCGAGGAGGTAGACCGGAGGCCGGTCGAAAGACGATCTGAGGGGCATTTGAGAAGAAGTCATTAGAATTAGATGAAATGAAGAAGTGAAATGGCGGGTATAGATGAACCATTTACACGATTTTGTATCCTCAGCGTTTGAAGAGAAGAATAAGCCCCAGACAAGCACTACCAAATTTATTAAGTGTTTAAGAAAGCGCATATCGTTCATTTGCCAAATGCATTAGACGGATACTGACTACGTCAATTTATGAAGATATCTTGTCGAGAAGAAGATTTATCAGATTTTGGGAGCGGTGAACCTTAAAATAAAGTGTAGTACATTCTTTGAAACTATCCTAGAAAGCGAAAGACCTGACGAGTTTTCAATTCCATACACGATAGAGGAACTGATCTTTGAAAACCTATGCGACTTAGATAATATTAACCTCATGCCTTTATCTATATTCGAACTGACTAGGATTAGGTGGAGCTAGACATCATTGTGACTCTTGATTTGGAAGATGGTCGATAAAGCATCCAAGGGTTGATAGAAGATGTGCTAGTAAAGGTAGACAAGTTTATCTTTCCAGTTGATTTTATAGTGTTGGACATGGAGGAAGATAGGGAGATACCCATTATATTGGGTAGACCATTTCTAGCAATAGGAAGAGCTATGATTGATGTACAAATGGGAGAACTAATGTAACACTATGGCTTCCTAAATTTTTGTAATAATTTTATTATATATTTAGGGTATGATTTGTAGGCAAACTTAAGGGTTTTAAGGAAAAACTAATAAATTGGCTCTCATAAGCGGATGTCAAGTAACAAATGATTATGTGATAAATCTAGGAGCCTGTAATTGTTGATTGATCGAACTCGGAGAGTGAGTCGAGAAAAATTTGGAATTTGTAAAATGGGACACAAGGCCGTATTTGATAAAGCGGGACCAGAGGGGATTAAGATAATTTTTGGACAAAATGGTGAAGTCTGTGTTTAGTAGATCTTTGGGATGACTAAGCTGGGAATGAAAATTAGTGAAGGTGAGTTATTTTGTCTTGGTTTTAACCCAAATCAGTGGGTCTGCTTGGGACTAAGCCCCAAGGACAAAATATTTTATAGTTTTACAAAAAAAATAATTAATGTAACTAAAAAATTTAAACAAAAATTTATTAACTAATATATCAAATAACTAATAAGCAATACATGAAATAAAAAAATAGCTTAATATATTATATGATATAATATATTTATAAAATATAAATTTAACAATATATAAATTAGAATATATATTATCCCAAAAAAATATATTACTTGAATTTTATAAATTATTTATTAAAAAACATTATAATAATAATTATTATGTATATTAAAATATAAAAATAAAATAATAATAGAATTATTTTAAAATATAATCGTGAGGCTTATTATTATTATTTTAGATACATGATTCATATTACTTCATTCGAGACGTTTCTACCCCGAAACCATTTCTAACTAGAGATTTTCTGTAAAATACAAATCGCAAGTCATTGTGTTTTATCGCACAGGAAAATCGGAAGAATTTCCGCTTGTCGTAATTAAATGAAATTTTACTAGGTCATTTAGATTAGTGAGACCCAATTGCTTGGCGTGGTCGTTTCATCATCAGAGATACAGAGAATTTTCTGAAACTACGAATTACTTATGGCAATTTATTATTTTTATTAACATTTTGCCATTTTGAAAATTTCTAATTTTTTGGGTTTCTGATAACAATACACGAACTAAATGTCGATTTGAGAAAATAAATAAACCTATTAAAAACCAGATTAAAATTAAATTAAACTTTGTGCAGAACAGAATGAAGTGGGCGGGAATCGAAATTATCTGTCCCGTTGCATGCTTTACTTACTACCTAATGTTAAAACAAACAGCAATACTCGATGCTATTATGTATTATTCGGTATTAAGCTAAAAAAAAATTCTATTAAATTAAATAAAAGCAAACACCACCTTGATCAGGGGTATGTACTGACGTAGGATAAAAAGTCCATGTTTGTCTATTGTGCAGGCCACGGGCGATATTAGAATTTGTCCAGTCCTAGTCAGGCCAGTTAGTCCCGATCTGAGTGCAAAATTAATCTGTAATCTGCGTACCTGAAGCATGGCTAAGAGGTCTAATGAAAATGAACCCAAATGCCAAAGAGAATTAAAATGAAAAAGGGAAATAAATTGAAAGATATAGAATAGGAAAAGTAAGAAATGAAATAATGAGAAAAGCCCGAAGCGAGATTGAGAGGAGAAGCTGGGACCTAGGGTCATTTGAGACTAAGTTATATGTCTAAGTCTTGATTATTGAAGTTTGAAGTGCAAATGGATGATTCTATAATGAAAAATTGGGTTTGGACATAAGAGGTTTGGATTGTTGATGGAGACGGGGATTTAGCGTGACAGTAACATCTAAACTTCAGTAGCTCTTTGGAAACATGGAAGGGTGAGAAGGAGAAAGGAGAAAAGCTAGACGACGAGAAGATCGGGTGTTGGTGTGATTTCTTTCCCATTTCTTGCTTCTAAGTGATCAAGCATCTTGGTGAAGATTCAAAGGGATTAAAGGTATGAACGAAAACCACTAACTTCCAGCTTCTTTTGTGGTTTTTGGTTTGGGGAAAATACAACTTGGGAAAGAGGATTTTATTGATTCTAACATTATTGGAGTGGTTTGGGTAGGATTCCATGGTAGTTATGAGATACATGAATTTGGATGGAGTTATTTGAGTTTTGTGGGTGAAAATGGAAAAATACATACATTTAAGGGCGAACTCCAGCACATTAGTCTGGGTCTGAAAGTGAGTCACAGGGTACCCATTATCTGAAGAATTAGTGCTGTGTCGAGTTGAAGTCACCAGAGCACCTGGCCACGAGAAGTTGGCTGAGTGAACAAGGGAATATAGGTACCGTGCTCCAGTAACCTATTTTTGCATACTTTGCACTATTAAGTCATGTGTTCATGCAGTTGTTGAGAACCCCTAATAAAGAATTAATGGGAGTTGAATAAGGTGAAACTAAAACACCATACCTGCACCTCGAGTTCGTCTTGAGCAGACTAGTGTCTTAACCTAAGCAGTTAACAAAAGATTAATTGTCATTTGTAAAAATGTATACATAATTGTTTATCCACTAAGAGTGGCGTGATTATTTGTGACTAGGAATGGTGAAGTCACTAACCCTGGGGTGAGATCGAAGGAAGGAAAGCGGAAGCAAAAATGACCCGGTTAGTTATTCGGACCTACATTAGATTGGAAATATTGCTCAAAGTTCTTTGTTCATAAAATTATTATTCATGTTCCAGAGTGTTTGGTAATTCTTAAATAAACTTTGAAATGAGTATATGGAATGAGTATATCCTTGAAATGATATTATGAAATTATGGATTTGAAAATGTGATATTTGAAATGTTTGACAATTAATTGTAGCGAGTGATTAATGAAGTTATGTAATTGGTCAATTCTTGACATCTTGAATTGAATCGATATCTTAAAATGACCCTGACATGGCGAGATGCAATCGGCATCCATCATGAAGGCAAGCGAAATTATTCAATGTCCCTTGGCGGGATGCACCAATACGACGCCAGTCATGATGGTGTATGGCATTTTTAAATAACCACTTGGCGGGATGCACCAATCGGCATCCATCATGATGGCGATATGGAATTTTAAATGACCACATGGCGAGATGCACGCGATGGCATCCGTCGCGATGAAACAAAATTATTAAATGTGTAAGCACATTACCAAATGACAAAAAGGATGGGATTCTTAAGGCGAAATCATCATGAATGTGAATTGTATAGACAAAGTGAAATAAAATAACAAACTTTGATGAGTGAAAATGAGATTTTGTAAACTAATCGTCCTTGGAAGTATATATTTGAATCTTCATGATTTGAGTTAAATGATTTGTTGCATGTGAAATGCATATTTTGATGATTAATGATTTATGTGAAGTGAAAACGTAGCATGAAAATGAATAAGCATGAGTATAGTTTTGATATAAAAGACATGGTTTTATAATAAATCTTTATAAATTATTATTAGTGAGGATAGAATTGTATGAACCACTAAGCATGAAAATGCTTAGCATGAATTTTATTTATGCAAGTTTTGGTAAGCGAAGGAAAAGGCAAGATCAGAAGCAGTCATAGAGAAAGTTGCGAGTATAAGCATATACCGAATCATATGCATACCATTCTTGAACGTGTGACATTTGTGAGCAAAAGAGTTAATCTACAGCTATTGTTTTGTATATCATTTTGTAAGCATGATCATACATTTTATAAACGTATTGTATAAAAGTAAATGTTTATAAGCCTACCATTTGAAACATTCCATCTTTGTATAAAGTAATAATTTATAAACCTACCATTTGAAAAACTGCGTAATTAGAAACTCTAAAATGAAATGACATAAATAAAATGTTTGATAAGATATGAAAATGGTTGGAGTAAACTCAGAGCTGGATTGGATCGACCATTTTAAGGTTAGTAGGGGATTTGATCATGACACTTTTGAAAAAAACAAATGATAAGTAAATAAAAGAATCAAGCGAGCATCGGCTTTAGTTCGGATCGCATTAAGGTTGTGAGAAGGGGTGCAACACAATTGGAGTAAGAGGTGGAAGACGATGAGGTTAGGTTTAGTGTATTCAATGTTGTATGGCATCTGACAGAGAGTGATACATGCTTTATGATAGAGGTAGTGGAGGCTATAGTGTCTAGCCAAAGTGGTTTGACAGACCCTTTGGAGACTAGCCTTGTGTAGAGTGATAAGAGAGAACTAGGTGAAGAGGTAGAAGAGCATGTGGAATGGATGGACTCCTTTGAACCTAATAGAATAAAGTATTACGAACCCTTGGGAGAGAATGCACAAATTTTAGTGCCTTCAATTGAGCGACCACCACAGTTGGAGAAAAAACCACTACCTAATCTAGGGGGTGTCCTCGGCCTTACTAGCGATCATTTGTGGCATCTTTAAAAGCGATGAAAGCTCTTAGGTATTTGAGATCCACAAAGATGCTATTGGATGGTCTTTAAGCGATTTGAAGGGGATAAACCACCTGTGATGCATCGGATATTGTTGGAAGATGGTCATAAACCTTCAGTGGAAGCATGGAGAGAATGTAGGAAGGAAATGATAAAGTGGTTAGATGCATGAGTGGTTACTATTTACGTGATTCACGTAGGTAAGTCAGTATGGGTAGTCCCTAGAAGGAGGGACCCACGATGATTAAGGCGGAAAACAACGCATTGCTCCTTCTAGACGATTATGAGGTGGAGAATCGTATGACTACGGGAAGTTGATCGGCCCGACTAAAGGATTATTTCCCTTTAGTTTATGGTTAGATCTTTAGATAGGCAAGCAGGGCATAAGTATTATTGTTTCTTAGATGGGTATTCGGGCTATAATTAGATCACTATATCCCAGAGGACCAGGAGAAAACTACTACATTCACATGCCCTTATGGTACATTCGCATTCAGGCAGATGTCATTTTGGTTATATAACACATCGAGGCTGTTCGTGATGCATGAGTAAGCTTATATTCTCGGACATATTGAAAAATGATTGAGGTGTTCATGGATGATTTCTCAGTGTTGGGGAAGTCTTTTGACAACTGTCTTGAAAACCTGAGGCATGCACTAATAAGATGTCAAGAAACTAACATTGTGCTGAATTGGGAAAAGTGCCACTTCATGGTGAAGGAAGGTATTGTGCTTAGGCACTGGATTTCAGTAAGATGAATTGAGGTAGATAAATCCAAGATTGAAACAATAGAGAAGCTACCTCCCCCATCTTCAGTGAAAGGAATAAGGAGCTTCTTGGGACACACAAGATTTTATAGGAGATTCATAAAGGATTTCTCCAAAATAGCCAAGCCTTTGTTGAATCTACTAGTTCAAGGAGCCCTTTTTGAATTTGATGATCAATGTATGAAAGCATTCTCGTTTCTAAAGGAGAAATTAGTTTCAGCACTATACTGGGACCTCCGTTTTGAACTAATGTGTGATGCGAGCGACTACGTAATAGGGGCAGTACTAGGTCAGAAGAGGGAAAGGATATTTCAAGTTATCTACTATGTGAGCTGAACTTTGAATGTTGCATGACTAAATATGCAGACGGAAAAAAGAAGCTTTTTAGCAATTGTGTTTTCTTTGACAGAGTCCGGTAAGTATTTGATTGGTAACAGAATGCAAGCAATGAACGTGACCATTCAGCCATAAAGTATTTGATGACTAAGAAGGATGCAAAACTAAGACTGATAAAGTGGGTATTCTCTTTGTTGCGAGTTTGATCTGAAATAAAAAGATGAGATTTGAAAATCTAGTAGTAGGCATCTCTCATGATTGGAAGGGCTACATCAAGATGTTCATATCAATGATGATTTTGCCGATGAACAACTCTTGGCAATTGAATATACAAGGCCAGTGCCATGGTTCACGGATTATGTGAATTACTTAGTGGCCAAAGTGATCTCACTAGAGTTTAGCTATTAGCAGAAGAAGAGATTCTTTGCACACTTGAAGCACTACTACTGGGAGGAGCCTATTCTCTGTAAACATTATGCTGATTAAGTGATAAGAAGATGCGTAATTGAGGAGGAAATGAAGAGTATTTTAAATCATTGCCACACTTTAGAATGTGGGTGACACTTCAGGGGATAGAGGACAGTTGGAAAGGTCCTTCTACTGGCCTAGCTTGTTCATGGATGCTCACAAATTTGTGTCTACTTGTGATAAATGCCAAAGAATGGGGAGCATATAAAAAAGGGATGAACCACCATTGTAGACCATTCTTGAGGTAGAGCTATTTGATATTTGGGAGATGGATTTTATGGGACCATTCCCCTTTTCATTTAAAAACCTATACATTCTTTTGGCAGTGGACTACATCTCCAAATGGGTAGAGGCTATACGTACACGCACTAATGATGCCAGAGTGGTAGCGAAGTTCCTCCGCAGCCAAATATTCACTCAGTTCGGCACTCCACGCGCGTTGATTATAAATGGAGGTACTCACTTATGCAACAAGGTTATTGACAACGTATTGGGAAAATATGGTGTTCGGCATCGCACATCACTTGCATACCACCCACAGACTAATGGCTGACGAGTGTTAAGCGAGAAATAAAGTCTATCTTGGAGAAAATGGTCAATAGCTCGAAGAAAGACTAGGCGAAAAAGATAGATGATGCGCTCTAGGCCTATAGAACATCATTTAAGACACCCCTGGGGATGTCACCATTCAGGCTCGTGTATGGAAAAGCATGCCACTTTTCCGTGGAATTGGAGCATAGAGCATATTAGGCAACTAGGTAGTTGAATATGGATAGTAAGGTGGCCGGTGAGAAACACATATTGTGGCTGTTAGTTGAAGAATTCCCAAAACAGGAAACGCTACAATGCTGGGATCCTATAAGAAAAGATGAAAGTGAAAACAATGACATATTATGAGAAAGAGTTTGAATTCGGTCGTGAGTCCTCTTATTTAACTCAAAACATAAGCTCTTCCCTTGGAAATTAAAGACTAAAGGTGGATTTGGGGCGTTCATGTTGACTTCAGTTTTCCTATGGAGCGATAGACATCGGCCATCAAAGAAGGAAGTTTTAAAGTCGACATGCAATGATTGAAGTCATACTTTGAGGTGGACTTTCCATACAAACAAACATGCCATCAATGCGAGCACCACTTGGAAATGGTCTGCGATGGGAATTAGAGCGGACCCATAGTCTGGACATTTGATTCAAGGAAGTGGAGCTATTGACATTAAGGAGCTATTTGGGGAGGCAACCTAAGCCTTTTGAAGTTTTCTTTCATTCTTTGTGGAGTCTAAAGTGTTTTTAATTGTGCTTTTGTTTTAATTTTAGAAATTGCAGTTTTCTCGAGTCGTAAAACTATAACCTAATTGCATTGTTTGTTTGTTGTATTTTAGGCTTAGATCAGTGGTGATAGAGAGATAGCTTGAGAGGCCTATTATAGGTTTAGAAAAGGGCTGGGACCTCCAGTAGTTTTTCACAACAGGGAAACTTTTTATCAAGGGTGGATTAAGCCTCTGCCACGTCGCGATGTTGGTTTCTCAGCGTCACGATGTGCAAATCAAATATCACGGTGAGGAAAAATGAAAAAAATAATCCAACGTCGCGACTTTGGCAAAACCGTCCTTTGTAACATCGCGACGTTGGCTAAATCATTTGACGACTTTCGGGAGCGTCAGCAGCGTTATCATGTTCTAAGACGAAGCAGTCGTATTTTGAAACTCAATGTTTGCAAACCCTAAATCCTCTCAATTGTTTTTGCAAATTCGTTCTTCAATCATCTTCAAAAAACTTCCAAGGTGGATTTCGAGTTTCCCAAAGACCTAAGAACACCTCTTGATCCGAAAACCCTCGAGTTCTCCCATTGTTCAACATAGTTATGGGAAAAAGGACATTTCTAGATTTCTGGTGATTAGAGGTGAACAACTAGTATTTCTAAGTTTCTTTGGATTTGTTTTCATAAAGAAGAAGATCCGTGGGTGATTTAAGGTTGTAGAACCCTAAGTCTCGGGTCAAGAACAGTGTTTCAAATAATGGCCACCAAGTGTTCGATAAATTGCCTAGATGAAAAATTTCAAATTGTTTAACTACCAAAGGGTGATTTGAGCACATTGGGAGTTTAGGTGCTTGTTTGGTATTGATTGGAAAGGCCTAGAACACATAACCTTAACCTTGAACTCCTAAGTTCAACATGTCTTCGAAAAAGCAAAAACTAACCTGAAAGAAGAGTTGTAGAATGGATGGCTTGACAGATGACTGATGGAATAAGTTTGTCAATGTATTTGTATTGTAGAAATTCGACCTCATTTCAAAGAATATATCCTTCATCAAAGAGAAAGGATTTCACCACCTTCTGACTTCTTTAGAAAAACTACTCTTGAATAAAGGGTGGAAAGGTGCTTTGCAGCCCACAAGCGTGCCTTATTGGTGGTTAAAGATTCTACATGATCTAGTAGCTTAGATGCGAAAAGTTAGGGGTACAAGGGGTGTTGGTAGATTTCAGTGCGAAGTCTATCCAGCCGAGATCTACCACCTGGAAATTAGGCAAGTGGTGAGCCTACTGATAGGCTACGGGAGAAGATCTGACTACCTAGAAGTCACGAGGTTACTCATAGCAGTGGTGGAAAATAAACAATGAAGGGCATGCAATGCCACTTGAGAACTGGCTGTTGCCTACATCCTAGGTACTTCAGCATCATTCATCACATCTTGTCTTATCCCGATGACCAATGTGTGTCAAGTGACAGCTAAGAGGGCCTTGCTCAATTATGCGATAATTCAGTACATTCCATTTGATGTAGGCCAAGTTATAGAGGATGCTATCCTTTATAACAAGGATGCAAAAATGAACCTAGGGAACCTATTCCTTATTTATGGTTTTTGTCAGAAAGCCAGGGTACAATTGGAAAGTAATGAGGCTTGGATACACCCAATTAAAGTAATTGCGTTAAAGAAAAATAAGCCGGGTGTGCCAAGGCTAGAAGAAGTATATGATTCCGAGAATGAACCCTCGGATGAAGAAGAGCTTAGGGCCTACCAATATAGGTTTGGGATACGAGAGGATGACCAAAGAGATGCGGGACAAATAATCTACAACTACCTCTCTGTTTCTGAAGGAGGGAGGATTCAAATCCTTCTCCAAACCTTGAAGGACCCGAGTCATGATCTCACCACGAGGAGTTCGATGCTGTTGGGATGAAACCTAAGAACAATAAGTCTTGATGAGCGAGAAATGGAAGGATAAGTAGAATAAGAAAGTTCACATGCTCATAACAGGAGATAATCAGGCACCAACTATTTAGATTGCATAACTGCATACCACACACATTGAGTCTTGTGATCATTAGGGAGTTTCTTCACCCTCATTTTATATTTTTCGCCGAGGACAATAAGTTTTTGTTTTAGAGTGTGAAGCGATCGGTTTGGTGTCGTGATTCAATTCATGCATGAGGGTTTGGGGGTATATGGTTGGTTCATTTGGGTAGATATGTGCTTAAATTTCTCAATTGGCCTAGCATGAGGCCTTAGAGTCTTCTTTAGGTAATGCAGTTAGGTTTTGTGTTTGTGTGTTTTAGGTCGTTTTAGCATTGGCTGTTATGCTTTATTTTTAGGTATGTTTAAGGGTCATGAGTGAGTGTGATGCCATGACGGCCCTAAGTAAAAGCCATTTGATCATAATTTTTCAAAAAAAGCCCCAAGTAGAAGAATGTGGATCTTTAGGTTATTCGATGATCTGAGAATTGTATGCTTGAAGAGTAGGAATGACTTAGTTTAGCCATCCTCATTTTATTTCAAGAAACCATTTCTCAAGTGGTCTAACACACGCACATGTGATCTCTAGTGTATACCTAGGCCTCGAACCCCGTTTACTTCATTTCTACTAGCCTTAGGGAATTCTAACCACTTAATTGATGGGACACCTTTGCAAAAGAGAATTGCCATTGTTTACCCCGAAAAAAAAAAAAGGCAGTCTGAAAAAAAAAAAAAAAAAAAAAAAAGCCAAAGAAAAGTTCAAAAATATGTTTATTGAATAGAATAGTAGGATCATCGATCGAATCCTAGGAACGATTCGAAGGAGCCTTCAACATGTCTGTGAAGCGTAGTGAAATGAGTGAAACTAACTATTACATGGGATGAAGATATAGATCCCTCCCATAGTGAGGCCCTTTAGGTTTGGTTGAGTATTCGAGTGAAGTTCGAGGGAACTAAATGACGGTGCTCTTAATGGCCCGGTGGGAGTCACCAATGAATCCGTATAAGGTGCTTTGTTGATCGATTTTCGACACGGGCACCAAAAGACTAACTAAAGTCACAAATGACACGAAAAATTGTTATTGATTTTTTGACATAGCTACAAAGAAGACACTAAAGTCCCTAGCAATGGCGCCAAACACTTGTAAGGGCTAAATGATGTATTATATATGAAAATATGGCCAAGGGAGTGAATGTGGTAAATATTCAAAAACTGATTTGAAACAAAAGTAAGTGTACTTAAAAACAAAAATGAAAAGTATTACCAACACTCAACCTTTCCGCAGAATTACGGGTCATACCGTAATAAAGTGGACTCAAAAGTCTGAATGCTCGTACCCACGAGGATTGGAGGTTCTGTAATTAGAATTTGATCACCCGATTACAAGGGCTCTTCAGCATTTGAGCGATCAAATAGGATGTTGAATAAAATCAATTAATTGAAACAAAAACTGATTTAAAAACTAATCTAAAATCTACCAAATAAATAACTACTTAATTTCCAAAAGGTATGAAAGAGGCACTAGAGATGGGGATAGTATTTGAAACAGTTTCTATGACTTCCTTGAAAGCGCAGCGTTGTGAGTTGAATGGATTTGTCGAGAGCAATATAGTATAGCTTAGTTTCTCCATACACCATACATTTCACTAATTAGAGATCCATGTTTCCTTTTCAAATACATGAGTCTAATTGGTTTGTAGATTATAATCCTCTTTCTAGAATGCAGATATTTTCCTTTTTAGTCTTTATAAGTCTTAGGACTAAGAATTTTGCTCCTATAGGCAGATAATGTGGCTTCTCAGTATGGTGGTACCTCGACCATCAAATCTAATGAGTTTTCTCTCTCCTTGATTAGATACATCTTAACATGGAATCGAGGTCATTACATCCATTTGAGGTGAGACCTCTAAACATTAAACTAATACATCATCTAATTATCCTCACACCATGGAGTAAATTGGTGATCTATCAAAGTAATCTTTTAGGTTCATTAGTTGTATTAGTCTAACACTACCCTAAGTTACTATCTTTCTCAGGAATCTCCATCTATGTGTTACTCAGAAGGCCTCCTGGAAATCAGAGCAAAGATACAACTATTTTCTAGGTATAAGCTACTAATATTCCGATCAGTTAATTATATGAACAATACCAATTATATAAATTCAGTATTCAAACCCACAAAATAACTAAGAATATACAAATATGAATATTCAGCCAATTATCCCCACCTAAGTGTTTAATGTTCAATCTCTTTGAGATTCCAATCATCACCAATCAAACAAGAGTAGAAAATGAAGAAAGAAATCAGAGAGACAAGGAGTGAGAAAAATCAGATTTTAGTTTCAATCATCTGACGATAATAAAATTTGAATCTCTATTATAACACGAAATATCTTCAATAGAAATAAAAATACTATAAAACTACTCTAAAAGATTCAGCTAAATCAAAATTTAAACAAAACTAAGAAAATGGGCGGTTTAGAGAAAGCCCATGAGAGGTGTTCCTCCACCTCTGGTGCCCTAAAAACACAAAAGCAGTATTTATAAGTCTTAGGGTGAAATAGGCTTGAAAAGCAGTCTAAAAGCGATTTTGGGCTTAAAAAAGGCGCAGCATTTTGCCTTAAGCTCTTTTGCGACAAAATCTGTTTTGTCGTGACAGGATTTGTTGCTAACTTTCTGTTGACAAATCTGGGTTTGTTGCGACAAAGTTTATTTACTAATTTTTATTTTGCACGCACGACAAAATCTGGGTTTGTCGCAGAAAGAAGCCTGTCCACTGGCTGTCGCGACGATCTCTGGTTTTGTTGCGACAGGGTTGTTCTTACTTTAAATCGTGACCAAAAATGCGGGTTTGTGTTGGCGAGTTTGTTCTTGCTCTGGTTGAAAAATCTGGGTTTGTCGCAACAGAGTTTGTTGCTAACTTTGTTGTGACAAAATCTGGTTTTGTCACGACAAAGCTTTGTCACTGGCTTTGTCGTGACAAAATCTACTAAGGGACTTGTTTTCTTCTCCAACTTGTTGATGACATAACTTCTTCATTTGAACTCGGATTTTGGCGTGTGAGGTGTTGTTGGAAAGCTCTTTGAATGAAGAATCTGACCATTGGGAATTTGAGCCATTTGATGTTTTAGATGGTACAGAAAAATTCAACTTCCCGGTGGCGCGTTGTGAGACACTCGATTGACTCTTCTTTTGTATATATATCTCTCATTTCTTGCTAAATCACTTGCTTTTCATCAATAATCCTACAAAACCAAGTTTGGAGGAAGTTTTATGAGTTTTACATGAATATATGAATATAAAATGCTCAAAATAGCATGTGAAATGAACTCAAAACATAGATGAGTTTTACACTCATCAAACACCCTCAAACTTAAAGTTTTGCTTGTCCTCAAGCAAAGAAAAGAAAGAAGTTTCTTGTCCCCAAGCAATGGAAGAGAAGAGTTCATTTCACACTTTTTATTTAACCAAGCGATGTCAACTTGGCAAAGGGTATGTGATATGTGTCTTGAGTGCCCTTACCAAGAATAAAGGAATATGATCAAGATAATTTATTCATTTTAATAGTGAATTAGTCTCGCTACAATGATAGTTGATCATGAGTTATCACTTGACTTTGTATGATGTTATATCTGACAGTTGCAAGAGCTGAACAGTTTGTAAGTGGGGACAGAGTATCTGGATCTACTCAGGGTGTTGATTTAGACTGTATAGGCTTGTTATTTGTTATCCTCTCCACTAATGTAAGCTACACAAATCTCAAGATCAAGTAGGTCTTTCAGCTTGTAAATGTAAGGCTTGGGTAAAGGGTGGATTAAGTAGTCATTTTTAGGCTACAACACACCCAGAGCATACATATTCTACACGTGTGACTCTACTCCATCCTGATTCTTACCATTAGCTCAGTGACACTCTCAAACACCCTAAAATCTATTTAGGGGCATCCTTCCATACTCCTCATATCACATTTTTTCACAAATTCTACATTCTTTCAGTAAACACCAAGAAGACTTTTTCTTCAAGACAAGGTTATTACAGTGGTGCAATGTCAAAACCCCCTTGAGCTTTCTACCAACCCTTAGTGAGCTTTAAATAAGTAGCTCCAAGACCAATTGGCCTCAGGGTACCAGGTGTTGGGACACCCATAGGATTTGCCTCTAGGGAAGGGAAGGCTACGAGGCTAGACTCACTCCTAAACTTTTTATTCTATGTTTAGCCCGTTTCATTTTATATTTTTATGTTTTTCTTTTTCTTTTTCTCCTTCCTTTTTACCAACATCTTTTGATTTTCAACTTAATTCATTTCAACCAATTTGGAGTTATTTTCATAGGAAAAATAACTCCCCAATTTCTAACTCCTCTACATTTCTCAATCGTATTTCAAATCCTCATGTTATGGTGAGTTGGTTCTTTCTTGAGGGTAATGATGCAATAGGAAGGTTATTAGCTAAACTTGGTTATTATAAACAAAATTTTGGCTCTTTAAGGCTCAACATTATGGTACTAAAGGAATATGCATATGCATATTAATAGGAGTTAGCAAGAGCTCAATCTTTTCCAGATGACCTATATACATTTTCAATTATTTGTGTTGCCTAGGATTTCGCCTCGCGATAATAGAACAGGATTCTAGAACCTATGGAGATCAAAAGATAGATGGATTCTCATAAAGCCCTTACCTCTAACTTGACAAAAGCTTCCTTTCAAAGTTACTTGACTAAGTGTATGAATTTTGAAACACCAATGACTAAATAGCCTAATAGAGATAAATCATTAAAAGCATTAAGTCTATTATATTAAATCATCCACTTAACTTCGAGGTTCGATTATGATCGTCATTGACTTCACAACTACTCCAAGCAAAACTCAATTAACTCAAAAACTTTGACTAACTAAATAAACCAAAACTAAGACGTAAGTTGAAAAGCATCAAACAAAGTCATTATCCATAAAAGCACCATAAAATTTCATTCTCAAAGTTATCATATGCAACATGCGAAGTGTGACATGATAAACTAACCAAAAATAAACACCCCGAACTTTGATATGAATATTGTCTAAATGTCTAGCAATGAAGCAAAGGAAGCAATAAATTAAAGGGTAATAGAAGTTGGGAAAATTGAACTCCCATTTCTAGTCACAAGCCCACTTTGAATTAAGAACCATGAAGATTTTCAGACCTTGACATCAGTTTGCTACCCTTTGATACAGTCTTTTGCTTATGCAAACTAGTCATGACAACATGTTGAGCTTCAAACCTATTTTATTATGAAAACACTAACAAACAAAGTTAAAACACTGCTGGAATTTTCATCCCAGCAGTAAAAAAAAAAAAAAGCAACAAATGAAATAACTAAAAATAGAAAAAGAAATAGAGAGGGGATAGAATCCTTATTACTTAGTTTTGGAGTTGCCTCTAAAGTTGCTCCATTTTATATTTTAACTAGACTCTTTGGAAAGTACTAGTGCTTCCATTTATTAATCATCCATCTTGGACAACACTTCTTTTTGTAACCATTATTTCGGATGATTTCTTCCCGGATTTTGAAGAGGGAAAGAAACTTTCGGGAATCCTTTAATTATGGATAATTGGTTCAGCCTGATTTCTTTAACAAAGCAAGCTACACATATTTGTGCACATAGTTTCTTTCTTGCTCCGTTAAAGGCGTAGTTGGTTAAGATTTAACTTGGCTTTCTCCCTTACCTGGCTTGGTGAGCTCCGCAGTAGCGTTAATCCATGCTTGGCTTAGGAAGAAGTGGTCTTCTTAATATTTGATAATTTTGCAGATCCTTGATACTTACTGAGTCAAACAATCCATGGGGAAGAGTAAATGTCACGCCCGATTCGTTCGGCCGATTCTTGAATCCGGACTGTTTGAGTGCGAAACTATTTCGCCCAGGACTTCTTACTTGTTTTTTTTTTTTTTTCAGAACAATATTTTCATAACCAACAATCATTTACATTCGAATGAACTACCACTTGAAATGGTATCCATTAAAATTTATACATATACTAAAGTCACATTCACTTATACAAATACATATACATATCTAATACAACTTGTCAGAGATCGGAGCATGATCTTTGGTGAGCACCTATCCTCTGAGATAGCGTCTGGTGGTGGAATGTCACATCCTCTTTATCTCCTCTTGATTACCTGCGGATTGAACACTCGTGCCTAAGCTTTGCGCTTAGTGGGAACATCTCGATGATAACGACCCGATAACAATAATGCGCCGTCACTTTTATCTTTTTACATTTACTAATACTTGTATGCATATATTGAAGTCTATTCTTATGTGACTTCTAACTTCGTATTATATTATACATGTAGATTTTATTCTTCAGTTCATATCATTATCTTGTTCATATTGCTTTCTGTATCATGTATTTCACAGTTGTAACTCATATCTACTACACATGTATGATAGATCAAATCATATTCAAATGAAGCTTATACGTATACAATGTGATTCGAACCAAATCAAATCATATCAATTTCTCACAGTTCAAAGATGGACAATATTGATACATGTTAGACTCTTTATCACTGTATACGGCCAGAAGCCATTAATCAACTCCATATAGAAATTACATTTCGATGATCTGGGATGCCCGTTAAATCCTTTTTGTTTTCATTTTATAAATTTTCATTTCAAAGTGTGTGACTTGAATCCCTACTTAGGCGTTGTGAGATCGACAGACGTTTACTAAGCGTTTTAAATCAAAACATTTATTTAAGTCTTATTAAATTTTCTTTTCAAAAGTGTATGACCGAATCTGAGCTTGGCCGGGTTCAGCGGATCAAGCGGAACCAGTTTACCAGGCATTTCAGTTATCTTTCCAAACATTTGTTTATGTTGTTCCATTTTAGACTTTTAATTGCGAAAGCACTTCTTTTGACGATCATAAACTCTTATAATTTCAAAGACCTTAACATTTACATTCAACAAAATGCATTTATAGTGATATACTTACTATGTCAGGTATATTAACAAAAGATACTTAAACAATACAGTTTAATGTCATTTTTAAACTATCGGTTGGTGATTTCACATATAGCTATAAGTCGACATTCGATGATTCACTTGGGAATCACCTTGCATTTGTCGTTGACTGGCAAGTAACGTTTCTCGATTAATCGTATACCATGAGACTGCAATTCCGACGTTGGATTCACTTACCCCAGGTCTGTCTGTTTGTCGTCGATAACAATGTGATTTATGTTTACAATATGATACTTTAACTATAAATTGACATTTCATAGTGGTTGGTTCTGAATCCTGTATGTTTATCATTCAGTAGCAATGTGATCTACTTCAATTATTCACCCAGTCTCACATTTTGGCTATAGAATTAGAGCGTCCGCCAGTTAGTTGGTGAATCACCCGTCACGTTTATGGTCATTAACAATGAGTTTCGCATTTAATTATTTATGATACCACATATGGCTAAATTGACATTCCACGGCGAGTTGAGTTGGTAGATCTATATATATCATTAATTAATAACAATTAATTGCGTTAAATGAAATCTAGTTCTTATGGCGGTGGGTTGGTGAATCCGATGTATGATTGTTCAATGATAATTTCAATCAATTTACTTTTATGCGATGTTTAAACTTATCGTTCATTACACTTTTACGTATGATGTAATGGGGAACCATTTAAGAATAACAATCATTCGATCAATCTCTATATACTTATATATATATATATATATATATATATATATATTTTCTGATTAGCATTCATAACCCGATCACAATCGCATTTTGTCTTCCTGTGTTTATATTGCAAACCAAACATTAAGATAATATTAATTTCAAAATCAATATATATAACCTTTATATATATATATACAATTAGCATTCACATAACTAGATCTTAATCCCACACATGATTCCAATATCACTTTAATATCTTTTCCAGGAATATACTCAATCTATACACATTCATCTCTCATTTACGTATACCGTTTATATGTATTCATTATACTTATTTATGTGTATCATTATTATTCACTCCATATACTCATTCTATACTCATTCATATTCTCATTTCGTATACTACTTCATTTTATTTATCATTTTAGTTATATGTAACAATGTAATATATTAACCACATTATGTATTCATGACATATTGCCTGGCATGTTCACAATCATGTTTCAATTCGTTTTCATTTTCATTTTCATTTTCATAATCATTTCATGTTTCATGAACACATCACACATTTTCATTTCTACATTTTCCTTGTTTCATGCCTATTACATATGGCACTTCATATTCTTATTAGTATGATGTATGTGGAATCACACATCATTCATATATTCTTATTCCTCTATGAATCTGCTTTACTTAGGAAATTAGAATCAATCAGTAATCATCCAACTAAAGTTATGGCTTTCATGCCAACTAGTCATTTTCGATTTTCTAGTGACAGTTTGTATTGCTAATTTTTTCAGGGTCTTAACTTCATATTTAGTGCATTGTACTCTTTTAAAGCTAGGTGCTAAGGGTTCTATTCAGCTGGAATCACCCAGGCCAGGCGCACCGAAACTCAGGATTCGTCGAAACAACCCCGGGACTCTCTATGTCAAAGCTGATGCAGGAATTTTTCTTTTATGGCCACTTTGGTGAATTTTAGGCCATGGAATCAGGGTGACGATACCTTCTCTAAGTTTAGTTCTCGCAAAGTCTATTTCACGTAGCCCTTGAATCACTCAAATCGGATGAAATGAGGAAGTTATGGCCAAATCCCGAAAACTGGTCGGCGGGAGCGGAAACGAGTTGTCTTAATTTTCTCTGCTTGTACCGGTACAAGTTCTAATAAAACAGCCAAAACCGAAATTGTACCAGTACAAGTTCCAATTTGTACTGTTACACCTTTGAAATGCCCAAATTGTGTGTTTTCTCCCATTTTCCATGTTTCTTGATCAACTCTATGCCTCATGAACACTTCAAGACCACTTAAATTCATCTTATGATCTCTTTTCTATAATTTATCATTCAATCCTTCTCTTATTTCAAAGACCTATCATGAATTTCTTCAAAAACCATTCTAATATGGGTCTTAACCCATATAAAAGCTAAACCCAGGATTTGTGGGGTTTATTCTAAACCCTAACTCAATTTAGCTTGTCATTAACCATAGATCCACCCTCAAAGGGAGGATTTCCTACTTTTCTTGTGGATTTAGAGTTTTTTCAAGCTTACCTTCCACTTAATTTTGGGTTAAGATGAAACCTAGCAAACCCCAGGATTGGGGACAAGTTATTAATCATACAAGCATGAAAGTCATACATAATCTCATAGAATCCATGATAAGGTCCTTATTTCCATACAAGAGTCAAGCATCCATACCTTGTTGGCGATCTTGGCTCCTCAATCCTTCATTCCTCTTCTCTTCTCTTCTCTTCTTCTTCTTCCTTCCTCTCCCTTTCTCTTCTCCTTTTCTCGTTTCTCTCTTTTGGAGACAAAATATAAGATATTTGATCTTCCTCTTAAAATATATTTGCTTGAGTCAATTAAATAAAAACCCATTTTGCTTTAAGTTTCCTTATTTGCCTTTTTGTCCTTAGGTTCCTCCTTTTTGCAGTTCAACTGCATATTCTGTTGACACACTATTTTCTCAAATTCCATAATTGCATACTAACGTGATTTATGCCATTTATGTCCTCAAGTAGTAATGACCACTTTACCTTGTCTCTAGTATTCATTTTGGTCTCTAATTTTTTATTTAGAATTCATATTTAACATAATATACTAAACAAGTCGAAAACTACTAGGGTATATTTCGAAAATTATTCTGATGAATGTTAATCTTCACGAGATGTTTTTAATAAGCATCACTTGACTTTCTTCTTCAATTTCAGTTTATCCACAATGACTTCATTCTCTCTAAATTTGTTTAGGAATTGACTTTTTCTCAATTTCTAGCTCATTTTCACCTTCTTCCACAAATTTCAAGATAGGAAATTTACTGCTTAAGGTATCATGCATTCATTGGGATTTGAAAGTGTTAGGAGAGAGGTCCTAGAGAAATTTTCCTTGAATGCTTGGACTAAGTGTCTAATTCAATGCCTTTGTAGAATAAGATCAACAAGAATTTGCTACTAATTTCTCCTCACTGCTTGTGCTTTTAGCTCTTTGTAGTATAGTGGATCTAGAGATCGAACCACTGAGGATGGGTTTTCTTCGCACAAATGACTTACAGTTAAGTTTAAAATGGTGAATTTGTTTTGGATTTTAAGGTTTGATAAAAATAGGAGGTGTAATGGTTGAAAACTGGAATGAAATGAAATAAAAATATAAAAAGGCTCCTTGAAGTGTCGAGTCTCTTGGTTTTACAGTTTTCAAGGATAACTAGGGGTCATAGAGGCCCTTTTCATAATGTTAGGGAGGATGACGCATAGTCGTTTAAAGCGGATCTTCGATTTAGCTATAAAAAACATTGAAATAGCATATCCTTTTGAAAAGTAGCATTTATTGGGCATTAATGGTCTCCTACAGTGAAAACTTATCTCTTTGCCCCACCTCATAATGACTAATAAATGTGACTAAGATCTTGGAAATGGATCAACAATAAGCATCCTTTGAACCAAGGTGCAGTACAAGTCATTCAAGGCGCGTCCAAGAGATTTGAACCTAGGGTTAGAAGGAGACACATAAATGATAGTAGATACCTGTGTTAAAGACATGAGAAACCCTCAAAACCTTTAGATCCCTTGCCCAGTAGCCATCTTCTTCAAGGATAAAGGGGGTTTAGCTGCTGTCCTCACGAGTTGTCATCTCGGAGGTGTTTGGCGAGACGAGGAAAATGGGGAGAAAATGAGAGAGTGGAAAGAGTGAGGAATTCTTTGAAAGGTTGCACCTAAAAAATGTATTGATTCGAGTCAGCAGTCTCCTTTTTCTGATTACCCAGCATGGAGTTTAAATGCCTTGATATACGAGTATAAATATAGATTGCCCTTTGTTACATAGAGGAGCTAATTCGGAAAACACCAAAAATTGTACAAAAAGATCAACCGGGTCAAAAAGGTGGAGGACAATTTTGCAGGGTTAAGTCGAAACCACACAAAATTTAGCAATTCTTGAAACTTCACCCGATATGCAGAGATTGCTAGGTTCTTAACTACTCTTCCTGCTGCTCTTAGCTATACATGATCTGTGGCTGCGAGTTTATCTTAGCTTCTTCATAGTTGAGCTCGCAAGAACTTTGGCATGATTAGCTCATAAAAACTATATTTTCCACAAGCGATAGTAGCATGGCAAGGCCTTAGCGTGTCAACTGGGTTAATTCGGTTGATTATTACACAAAGAGTGCTCAAAACTTAATAAACAAGGTCTGAAATAACCATATTTACAGCGATAATCACTCCCCCTAACCAACACATTGCTAGTCCCTAAGCAATGAAAGAGAGAAAGCAAACAACAATAGAAAATATATGTACACAAAAATTGCTATTAGGAAGTAATGCGCAACCAACAACAAGAGTCACAAAAAATAATGCCCCAAAAACTATCTTGAGAGACTAAACACTATCTGAAGATAGAAATGTCAAAGAGCCTCCTTTCCTAGAGCCTGACCTTGAGCTTCCTCGAAACCCTAAGTATTAGCTTGATTAGCTTTCAAGAATGAATTTGCAAGCTGCCTCTCCCCAACCTAGCATATGCCAAAACCTAGTGATGATAAGCCTCGATAGATCGGGACCCACATTTATTCCTGACTCCCTTTTTGTTGTAGAGTGCGTGCTAAGGGTATCGCTGCAAATGTCCACGTGGGGTCGATGACTCCCAACCAATTAAGGCTTAAGGCATCAAGTCATAAGGATCCCTCGACCACTAACTCTTCGAGTTTACGCCAGGACTTTAATAGGCTGAAACTTACTTTTCTGATTGCTAAACTTTGCTATTCACCCGTACTTAACTAGCATGAAGTAGTGGCTCCCGACGATTGGCTTAGGGCACTAGGCTTTAAGACTTTCTGATACCCCTCGGACTATGCTGGGTTTTTCAGGTAAAGTGTCACAAATTTTTGAAAGACTCATTGGCCTTTTTGTGGAAGTTCTAGCCTGACAAAGATGGTCGAAGTACGACGGGACTTTACAAGGTTTAGGTGGCAAGACAGTTTTGTAGCTTATCAGAGAAACCTAATGTGCACGGTGTGTGGTTAAACTCAAATTGGAAGAAAGGAGTTGAAAGTAATGAGAAATTCAACTGATCATCCTACTTAGATAGGCATAGAATGATCTAGCAAAACGAAGTAGAACTGATGTTTTCAATTTTTCTTACCATGGACTGTCTGACTAAAAAAAAAAAAAAAAAAAAAAAAAAAAGGTTGCAATTTGAAACTGTAATTGTAAACTTTGCAGTATGTATTGAAAATAAAGATATGTCTATATTTTCATCATCACAAAAAGAAACTATTAACAAGTCATTGAACTACACAAAATGGACTTGCTCAAAATAACAGTGAAAACATAATATAAAAGCCACTTCCTTGCTAACTCTCTGACAAGCGTTACATTGTCCTCAATGGGGCTCGGATTGGAAAGTTAAGGAAGGAAGTGCTACCTCCTCAAGTGTGGGCAGTTGGAGGAATGACACCATCATCATGGGTAGGGTGACGTTTGCGGATGAAGGCCCGGATGAAGGAGCGGGATGGGGAGTGTGCTGTTGCTGTTGCTCTCACAAGAAAGTCCAGATTAATTTGTTGAAATTTAGACCCAGGATGGCTGAAGTCTTGCAGCGACTCTGATGAGGCTGGGCAGTCTTGATGGAGAAGTATAAAGCGAGCTGGTGGCTCTGGTCATGAGGGATTAAGCGATTGCCGTGACGAGCATGGGTGGTGAGTAACGCGATGGCCGCCAGTGCGAGCCGTCCTCTCGGCGGTAGTGGTGCGCGGTGAAGTGACTGAAAGTCTGTTTGCATCCGCGATGGCGAATCGGGGTGATATGAGATATCTTTTGCATAGTGGTGTTGAGTACCGGTCGGCTCGTATAAATTGCAAATTCACGCTTTTACTCTTCTGCCTTATGATATGCAACTTTGAGTTTATCTTGGATTCTTCATAGTTGAGCTGACTCAAGAACTTTGGCATGATTAGCTCATAAGCTGGTTGCCCGCAATGATCAGTGATGGCATCATTAGGGCCTTGGCGTGTCATGGGTTAATTCGGTTGATTATTATCTGAAATTAACTCGAGAAACACATAATAAACGAGTCTGAAAATAACAACATTTAGGCAATAATCGGTGTCTGTTTTGAGCTTCGTTTTCAATCTAGCACTAGTGTTGACTTGGAAGACATCTAAGTCTTGAGTACTGCTCAGCGAGCTAATCATCTTCTTGTTCCCATCCATGTAGATAAAAATCTACTCCTTAATAGGAGACAACTCTTCTTCCCCCTGAAATGTGGGGTTTGAACTCCCTTAATAAGACAATACTTCTTGTTCCATGAGTGAGTCATTGTGAATTCTTGGGTCCAAATGATGAATAAGGAAGTAAAAACAGCTTCTATGAAGCAAGTCCTATCTTCCCTTGAATATTCCTCCATGAAATACCCTCTGAATAAGAAGAAAAAGAAAGAAAATAAAGTACAAAAATACTAATAGTAAAAAAAAAAAAGCTAAGAAACAAATCACAACCAAAAATAAAAATAAAAATGGCCTAAATTAGCAAATCTCCCTTTCTTCAAAATGTCAACTTCCAATGAGAGAAAGTGACAGCGATCACTAGTAAAGGCGCGAGACACATTGACAGGGTGCGACACGATTGCAAAGATTAACTAAAGTCCCCAACAACGAAGCTAAAAACTTGTTGACCAATTTTTTGACACGGCTACTAAAGACTAACTAAAGTCCCTAGCAATGGTGCCAAAAACTTATAAGGGCTAAATGATTTATTATATATGAAAATATAGCCAAGGGAGTGAATGTGGTAAATACTCAAAAGCGATTTGGAAACAAAGTAAATTGTACTTTCGAATCTTTGAAATGAAAGAAATAACACCAACACTCGACCCTACCGCAGATGCACGAATTAGTATAAATAATAAAATGGTTCTAAAATTCCGGATATCGTACCCACGAGGATTGGAGGTTATCTCTAATTAGATTTGATGCATTATTTGAATTCTGAGGGTGTATTATTTAGGCGATCAAAATAAGATGTGGAATAAAATCAATTTAATTGAAACAAAAACTGATTTAAAATAATCCTAAAATCTACGAATAAACAACTACTTAATTCTAAAAGTTGTGAAGAGAGGGCACTGGATGGGGATAATTGACACAAAACGATTTGCATTTCATGGCCATGGGGTATGAGTTGAATGGTTGTCGAAGCGATGTAGTATAGCTTAGATTTCTCCATCGCCATACATTTCACTAATTAGAGATCCATGCTCCTTTCAGATACATGAGTCTAATAAGTTACTTGTACAATATAATCCTCTTTCTAAGATCTGGATATTTTTCCTTTTTAGTACTTCACACTCAAGTCTTAGGACTGAAGAATTTTTGCCCTTATAGACAGGATAATGCAAGCCTTCTCAGTAATTGGTACACTCAACCCATCGAATCTATCAAGATTGTCTCTATGATTAGATCTATGCTAACAAGGATGAGTCATTCTATCAATTTTAGGTAGGACTCTAAACATTAAACTAATGCATCATCTCTATTATCCTCTTGCTTGTGAAGTGAGTGTTGATCTATCAAAGTAATAATCTCTTAGAGTTCATTAGTTCCATAATATTAGTCTAACATACCCCCAAGTTACTACTCCTTACTCTCAGGAATCTCCATCTCAATGTCACTCAAAGGGCCTCCTGGAAATTAGAGCAAAGATACAACTCTTTTCTGGGTATAAGCTACTAATGTTCCAAATAGTTAATTATATGAACAATATCAATTATATAAATTCAGTATTCAAACTCACAAAATAACTAAGAATCTGAAAATCTGAATGTTCAACAATTAATCCCCACCCTTAGAGGGTGTTTAATGTTCCATTACTAGATTCAATAGTATAATCAAACAAAAAGTAGTAAGAAAATGAAAGAAATCAAGAGACAAGGAGTGAGAGAAAAATCCAGTTTTAGTTTCAATCTTTGTATGAAACGATAATAAATCTGAATCTCTATTATACAACGCTGTCTCTTCTAATAGAAAATAAATCTACTCTAAAACTACTCTAAGATCTCTATTAAAATTTCAAAATATCACGATAAAATTAAGAAAATGGGCGGTTTAGAGAGAAAGCCCATGAGTGTTTCCCGCTAAGTTGCCCTAAATACCTAAAAACTAATGACCCATAGAGTCTAGGGTGAAATAGGCAAAAACAGTGAAAACAATGGTTTTCGGAGCTAAAAAAAAAAAGGCCTAGCATTTTGTCTTAAGCTTTTTTCGTGACAAAATATGGTTTTGTTGGGATAGAGTTTGTTGCTAATTTTTTTGCGATAAAATCTGGGTTTTGTCGCAAGAAAGCTTTGTCACTGGCTTTGTTGCGACGAAATCTAGTTTTGTTGCGAAAGAGTTTGTTGCTAACTCTGTTGCAAAAAAATCTGGGTTTTTCGCGACAGAGTTTGTTGCTAACTCTGTTGCAACAAAATCTGGGTTTTGTCGCAAGAAAGCTTTGTCACTTGCTTTGTTGCGACAAAATCTGCTAAGGGACTTGTTTTCTTATCCAACTTGATGACATAACTTCTTCATTTGAACTCGAATTTTGGTGTGTGAGGTGTCGTTGGAAAGATCTTTGAATGATGAATACAACCATGGGGGAATTTGAACCATTTTAAGTTCCATCTAGTACAGAAAAATACATCTTCCCGATGGCGCGTTGTGAGACACCTGGTTGACTCTTCTTTTGTTTATATATCGCTCATTTCTTGCCAAATCACTTGCTTTTCATCAATAATCCTAAAAACCCAAGTTTAGAGGAAATTTTATGACTTTTACATTAATATGGATATAAAATGTTGAAATAGCATGTGAAATGACTCAAAAACATTGATGGTTTACACTCGTAGGACACTTTCATTTAAAACTTATAGGCATTAGTTTTCTTTCATGATTAGGTAGTTTAATGAACCGAATAAAATGGGTGTGTTCTTATCGGCTTTCTTGGATTGAACTCTTCGAATAGGTGAGTTGAACTTAAGTGTTGGGGAGTGGGAACCTTGTTATATGTTGGAGATCATGAATCACCTATACATAGATTTCTTGTGAAAGGTCATTGAGAACTTGGGGGGTTGAGTTGCTTGGTCAACTAGTCCTTGCTTAGCTAAGTTTCTTAGAAACTTTAACAACCTTAAGGATCTTCCAATTTTAGAGGAAAAATCTAGATTTGCAAGTTTGGTTCATTTGGATCCTTCTTTTGCATGTGTATTAATACACTTATATTGCCATCGTTTTTGGTGTGTTATTTTTAGTGTGTTTGTTTGGTCTAGTTCTTTGGAATGAGTAAGCTAAGTTCAGAGTGTGATGGTGTCGAAGCATAAAACATTTTCCGTTTACTATGTTTTTGTTCCATTTCATATAGTAATAAGTGTGGTTATCGCTCTATATATGATATTTGGTTTCTTGTGCACTATAGGTGAATAAAGCGACATTTGGAGGCTTTGTGGAGACTTGAAGAAAGAGAATTGAAAACCTAGCTCTATTTGATCGCTGACGTTCAATCTGACGTTGAAATTTAAATGACATGATGTATTTATCATGTGACATTTCCTGGACTTGTCGGCGATATTATGAGATCTGAATCGATGATGACCCGGGTTTGAGGAGGCGGGAGGGACACTGAGACGGATGAGAACAAAGATGACAAATCGTGAGCGAGGACATGGTGCCACTCCTGTATTTGTATTTCTTTTCTCGAACATTTAATGATTCAAAAATCTATGGTTGTAATGAACATCATTATGTTCTAGATCTATTTCTAGGGTTTTGTCGTAACCTTGCTACATTTGTATGGATTAATTATTAATTTCGTTTCCTGCCCCAGTATATTAATGGTTCATATCGACTTGCTCTATTTATGATTTATTTTATGGTGGTGTTTGGCCAACATTGGCATGTTCCTCTTGGGAATACGAGATCGAGAGATGAGGCTGGGGATATGAGTGGAAGCGACACTTGATGGGGTGTTGAATAGAATATCCACGGTTTCAAATGTTGTGTTTAGGGTTTAGGCCTTTGGCTTTTGAGTCCGGGGTTGAGTAGGGATCGATAAGCCCTATAGGTGAGATAGGCGAATATACCTGGAGAGAGGATATCTTATAGGCACGATCAACCCACCAGCGTGAATATGATAATATACCAAATGAATAATTTATCTAGGAGAGAATCCATTGAGTATGGTAGGGGGAAGGCAAAACCCTAGCGTTGATAAATTCATTTAGAAAATAACCTAGGATTAGTTTTTCTTTAAGTCAGAATTCACTAAAATTTGAGGTCCAAATAATATTTTAAAGCTAATTTCAGTATTCAACACACTTCTCCTTGTGGGAATGACACTTGATGAGCCACTATACTACGTAACCTCGACGTGTATACTTGCGTGTACTAGCCTACATTTTGACACTAATTTATACACTCACAACAAGCCCATCAAAACCCTAGTCTCTACACCAAGAGATGGCCTTGTGAGTTTTTCTCTTATTCTTGAGAAGAACTATCAAGAAGAAGAGAGATTTGTGAGTATCAAATCCGATTCTCTCCTCCCCTATTGAGACCAACCTAGGCTAGCACCGAGCTTGCTCTCAACTCCATTTCCTTAGAGGTTTTTGGGTCTTGTCTTCATGTGGATACTGTTAGAGACGAACCTAGGACTTGGTTCATTTATAGTCAAGCTGCAAACAACTTCTAAGAGCACATCTTCAAAGGTATAAGATACTTTTTCCTCTTGCTATGGTTTGTGATCCTTTTGATGTGCTAAGAAGGTTTAAGGGAGGGATTCCATATTGATTTGTTGTCCTATCTTCTGTGCTCTTTGTACTGAGGATCTGACATTTCTAACCCTTCGTTGTATATATGCAACCCTTTGTAAAGGTGAAGTGGTTCTTAAATAATGTAGGCTAATAAAAACCGGGCTGAAGCACCTTCTGAGCTATTCTTATTCTAGAAAAATGTCCTCCATAGGGTGAGGAATGACATTTGGTGAGGATCTCTTAGAACTCAGTCTCAGGCACACATCTTCTCACCACTTGATTCATACACCTCTGGAAAAGGAGCGGATCATCCCCATGGTAAAACCTCACATCATGAAGAAATTTCTTCCTCTCCTAAGAATTCAAGCTCGATGGTAGTACCTTATAACCAAAGAAGTTCACATAGTCAGCGTACCTGGCAATTGTCTCTCAGCGTCATCAGCATTGTTCGCCGAAAGGCTTCTCGATCTCCATGAGTGTCATTAGCATTTCATTCTCAAGATGAGATAGGTGATCAACTACAACATTCTCACTCCCCTACTTATCTCTGATCTTCATGTCAAATTCTTATTGCAACAATATCCATCTGATTAGTCTTGGCTTAGAATATGATTTCATCATCAAATAAAAAGTCTTCAACGTAGTGTATATATGATCACTTTTGCTCTATGATGTATGATAAGACATGCAAAAATTTTAATGACTAGCATTTCTTTTCAGTGGTTATTGTAATTTTCCTATGTTCAAAAATTAAAACATAGTAGATGGCTTGAAATAGATTCTCATGCCTTTGCCCAACCTCTTGATAAATAAATCACTAAGCATACATACGTAATCTCGAATAAGCCAGTTTGATTGACATTGTCTTGTAGACACTATAGTTAATCGAGCTTTAAGTTCTTTGAATGCTTCTAAGCATGCCTCATCAAACACAAAAGTGGTGTCCTTTTTAAGAAGTTTACATAGTGGCCGAGCAACCCTTGAAAAATCTTGAATGAAGCGTCTGTAAAACCTAACATACCCTAGGAAGATCTTGACATCTCTCATAATGGTTGGTGGAACAAGATTCTCTATGGTGAAGATTTTAAGCAGTGAACTAACCCTCGGAGGATATATATGGTGTCCTAAGATAATCCTTCTGAAATATAAGATGGCATTTGTCGAGTTCAACCTGAGATTCTTTTATTCGCGTGGTACCTCTGGTTTTAGACGTTCCACTCGAGCATCGAATTGATCGATGAACCTTCCATGATGTTTTAAGTCGGAGAAGTCGTCATGTGCACATTGAAATCCGTTGAGTGTGGCCTGAGGTGAAAGGCATTATTTAAAAGCAAATGTCCAGTAAGAGACGTGAAGGTAGTCTTCTCTTGGTGTTTGAGAGTATCTAATTGAGTCTGAAGAAGTACCCATCTAAGAAAGCATTAATATGCATACTTACACCAACCTATCAAACATATTATCAATAGAGAACGAGGAAAATGGTATTTCCTTGTGGCTTTGTTGAGCTTTTGGTAGTCTATGCATATATGCCAACCTATAATTGTGTGGGAGGAAATAAGCTCATTCTTTTCATTATTCACCACTGTCATCACCCCTTTCTTTGGGCAACACATTGGGCTCTGCGAATGTCGGACGCATATTCATTGTGCATTAAGCCATAGCGATATCTTTGTGAGCCCTCTTTCATAATTGGGTTCAATATCATGTTGCCCATTGAAGGAGGTGTGTCATTCTCTATTAGGATCTTATGCATGCAGATTGAGGGATTGATTCCCTTGATACCATCAATTTACCATGTAAATGCTCCCATATTTCTCCTTAGTACTTTTATGAGCCATTGCTCCATATCCTTGATCAAAGCCACGGAAATTATTGGGTTGTTTGTTATCATGAAAGGCAAATGGAGATGCTTGGGCAGTTCCTTAAGTGTCTGACGTCAGATGTATTATTAACCATACCCTGATGTTTGCTTCTTCATTGTCTTCAAGAGCTAGTATGACTTCAACTATATCTGGAATGGAAGAAACATGCTCACTTGCCCAGATTCTCTGGTATGATGACTATTCGAATCATCTTTTGTGACATGACTATATTGATCTGCATGATCGGTAGTAGGTGTGGTGATGTGTGGTTCGTGATGTCCACTTGTTATGATTGCCTAGTGTTCATTGACATCTGCATGATGTGCTCCGGTAGGAAATGTCCTCATGTCGCGACATGAGGAGTATGATATTGCGACATAGGGCTTGTATCAACAATCCTTCTTCAATTCTTCACTAACTTTGCTCCATTTGCTTGCATTTCATTTCTTATCTGCAAAAGGTAAGCAAAAGATAAGCAGAAGAGGAATTTATTTCAATTATGAATGATAAGGGTGTGAATTCAGTATTAATAGCTCAATATATGCACAAATTCTATGCTTAAATGCTAACATAATTCACATCTAACATCAGACATCTCTCAAGCGGGTCCTTAGTTACTAAATCTTGTAGAAGGTCGTCAACTGAAGGAATCAAGCCATCCACTATCATGCACATGGCTTTCTCATTATCTGGGAATTTCATACTCTGATAGAAAATAAATCACTTTGGTTATTCTCCCATTCATAGAGTCAGTTCTCCATTCTTCATCAAATCAGCCCAGCGTAGCGAACAGTCTCCCATTATAGGCGACACGAATGATCCTCTTCATGTCTAACACAACTAAGTTCATAGGGAATATGGATTTATCAACTTTCACTAGCACATCTTCAATAATTCCCTTTGGGTATGTGAGTGATCGGTTTGCCATCTGAAGAGACAATGTTGTAGGATTCACCTTCCCTAGATTAAGCTTCTTTACCATTGATAAGGGCATCAAATTGATGGTTGCTCGGGATCACATAGTGCTGAGGCGAAAGTATATCTGATGACACAAGGTATGGTAGAAACTACTCGGATCTTTCCTTCTCTGGAAGCTTTTTTGAGATTAACTACTTTTTTTTTTGAGAGGCTTATTGTACCACCATAGTCGTCCAGCTTCCTTTTGTTAGACATAATCGCCATGCTTTGACATAGTTGAACATGCATTGCTAGGTTTCCTTGAAGGGATGTTGTAGCTTCTTGAAGATATTTGGAAATTTAGCGAACTACTCATCTAGCTTTATTTTTTTTTTCTGAAATCTTTGAGGAAAAGGTAGTGGTGGGTGAGTATAGGAGGGTTGTTGAGAACACCATCCTACCCTGAACCACTTTCTCTGCTTCATTTTATTTATTTTCCAGCTCCTTTTCATCTTTGTCTTCCTCACTTACTTTCTAACATGGCAATTATTCCACTTCTTAGAGTCATGACCTTTGACTCTAATCGGCACAAAATATGAGTGTTAAACACGTGCTTGTATGCACAAGTGCACACGCCGTATCAAGTAATATAGTGCAAAAGTAAGTGTTGAGACCAGCAAGAAGTCATCTTTGCTAAGTCTAGAAATTGGTATGTCAGGATCACTGACTAAAAGCGAATTTGAGTCCTAACAAAACTAAAAATTTATGACGAAACTAACCCTAATCATTGAAAGAAATGAGATGGATATGTGCATGTGCTAGGACTTTCGTTTCAATAACAAATCTAATGAAGTTACGTGATACCACTCGATTGTCAATTTGAATTCCCACTTTAATGTGACGTCTTGTTTGTAATGGATCTTTAGATGATTCACAATCTGTACAAATTTGGAGTGTTTGCACCTTTGCTCAACCCCCAAAATCCAAGGAATGCACTAAGCCCAAGAAAACCATAATTTCCACATAATTCCCATGAGTATCTCTAGTCAATAGAGAATTATGATGTTTCACTTAGGTCTAACCTATTGCTCACTTCTCAGGTCATGCAACAAGCCACCCAACAAATTGATAGTGATCAAGTATCAATAAGCATGAAGAACAAAATGAAACAATTAGCAAATATCATTCCTCATGATAGTTAAGATGAAAATCTATATCCAATTACAAGGTTCATGTTCAGTCTACACCAAAAACCCTAGACTATGAAATTAGAACATCACGGGGATGAGACAACATAAAATTAACTGAAAATATAAAGAGGGAAGAGGAAACTCTAATAAGAAAATGGATCTTCAGCTCTTCAGTCTTCTTCCCCTTCTAGTATTCAAGTCTTTAAGATCTTGAATTCTCAAAAAATCTCTCTCTACTTCCCCAAATGAACCCTTTACCAAATTGGATCATATTCTTTTTAGACCTTTGAGTTGGGATTCCTTCTTTTTTGATCATATTCTCTCCAATCTTGTTAATAATCCTTTAAGGGCAATATACTCTTGCACGCAACTTAGAATGCCTCTGCATGAGTAACCTCTCTTTGCTCATGTGTAACCAAATCCAACCTCCAGGGTCGAATACCAACCTTTTATAACCTTCATTTTCTTGATCTTCATATTGCTTCCCTATTTGCATTATGTTGAACCTTACTTCCTCATGAATCAAAAGGTTGCCGATAAATTAACCAAGCAGCCCATTCTCAAAATCCATCTTTCTACTTAACATAGGTGAGAACAATATAAGAACTTATTATCTGAATAAGCCCTCTGCTCGAAAATCACCAAGCAAATCATCAACATGTTTCAAATATACCGTTATCCTTGAATATTATTGAAATTACAGCCTATTAGGAAAAACCAAACTTGGTATAGGTCTATTTGATATTATGAATATCTCTCATGAGTGGCAAACCATGTGGTGATTCTTCAAGCATAACATCAACAAATTTCATCTAAATTGGTTTCACTTCTTATAGGATTTCTTTTCACTTTTGTTTCTAACCTTGACAAAGGGGCATCACATTTGAACCACCTTTGATTTCCAAATCAGATTTTGACAATAGTGAACTCTTCTCATCTTCTTGGACATGGTTAGATTCAATTACTTCTTCAACATCTTCCTTGACCTCATCTTCCTCAATTATGGCAATCACCTTTTGGTAAATACATTCAGAATCAATATGCCCTAATCCTTGGCACTTAAAACACCTCTTTGGAGTTGATTCTTGATGTGGTTTATGCACTTCATTCTTTACTTGAGGTTTGGGGGTAGTTTAGCATCACTAGGATTCTTAGAAGTTGAATCCATGACAAACCCTTCTTTAGCGACACTCCTAACTATAGTAGAACTTCTATACTTGTTTAGAGCCTCAACTTTCAAAGTAAGTTTTATCACATCTTCAAGAGTGTTATATGGTACATAAAATAAGCTGTGTGATATCGAACCTCAAAGGCAACAAGATGAAGGCCATAGGTTATTCTCGGACTCTTGCAAGTCTCCATTTATGTAACTTTCATTTCGGACAGATACTCTTCCCACACTCCAAATCTTGTTGGCAAAAATCTGAATTTTGAGGTAGATGTCTTGGCAATAGTTATTGGGAAGGTGATGAGTCCTAAACACATCTATTTTTAGTCCATTTTCTTGCATTTTTTCAGCAGTTTATGATTCATTTTAATGTATAATTATGGAATAATCACCAACTTTGTGTTTTGCAGGTTTTGAATATAAAAGAAACAAATCCAACAAGAAAAGCAGCAAAAAAAATTGGCTAAGGGAGAAATGTCGTGACATAATCTCAGAATGTTGCGACATAATGTAGATAAGAAGATAGAACTATGTCACGACAATGGATTTTTATGTCGTGACATTGCCTGAGAAGTTCCTAAAGAAGAATGTCATGACATTCTTGTGCTCTGTCCCGACATTGATAAAAGAAAATGGTAGTACAGTTTTGTCAAGACATTCAAACCTATGTCATGACATAAAGAACTGAAAAGGAAAAAAAGAGTGTCACGACACAACAAAACTATGTCACAACAGAAAATGGTAGATTAAAAAGACAAGTCAAGTCAAGTTGGTCGCGACAAAGGTTTTATGTTGTGACCTGACATTTTGAAAGAATGACAACAAGATCGAGGCGGGAAATATGTTCTGAAATAAAGTTTATTGATCGACGCCATGAAGCGAGAAGGCTATGCGACCAGAGAGTTTTGTATCGACAGCCCTGACATAATGTTGAGAAGGAACTCTGTCGCGACATAGAATTTTATTGTCGAGACAAAGGTTAAGAAGAACTACAAAAAGAATGTCATGACACAGAAATTTATGTCGCGACATAATGAAGAGCTGAAGGTAGAGATATTTGTCGTGACAATCGGAAGCTATGTCGCGACATTAATTGAAGAAGAAAACAGAAGAGAGATTGCAAAATCATCACGACATTTTGAAGGCTAATCGTGACCCTAGTTAGAGCGAAAAGGATTAATGTATGTCGTTGATAAGTCTAGCTCATATGTTATAATCCATTTTTACGGCGTATTTTTTGGAAATTTATGATTCATTTCATCTTGAATTATGGAATATTCACCAACACTTTATTATCACGGGTTTAAAGGAAAAAAGATAATTTATTGGCGGAAAAATTGGCCGGGCGGGGTGCGCGACATAGTTTGGAATGTCGCGATAGAATCCTAATAGAACTAGCGGGGTTATGTCATATGAGGATCAAAAATTAAACTCGAAGCCCGAGAAATGAGGCGCCATAGCGTAATTTTTAGATAGATTGATTCAGTTTCTATATGACAATGATGTTAACGACAAGGCTGGAAAGAAGTTCTTGAAGAAGAATGTTGCAACATTCCTCATTTGTCGTGACACTGATCAAGAAAATGGCAGTGGAATTTTTTCGTGACATCTCACAACTCCATTGCGATGTAAAGAAATGAAGATATCCTATGAACTACATCCTGATAAAAGAAATCTCTCAAGACGGAATGGCGAAACAATGAAAGATTAAGACAATATGCCTCGACGGAAATTTTATGTGACGAAACTGACGCAGAGGTTGAGTGAACTACTGTTCAAGCGAAAATGACTCTTGTCGCTGACGAAGTTGAAAGAAGAATCCTGAGAAACTTATGTTGCGACACAGTAAAGAAAACAAGGCAGAAATCTCTGTCGCGACAAAAGAAGATTATGTCGCGACAATAAAAATTATTGAGTAAGAGATTTACGTAGCGACGAAGACCTAGTTGCGACGAAAAATGGAAGAGACATGAGACGACAAGATAGAATTATGTCCACGACAAAAGACTTGATATTCTGACAATCGATTAAACCAATGACCAGGGATCAAAAGCGATTGTAATAGACAAAAAAAAAAAAGTTTAATAGCGACAATAGACCAGCTGGCTGTGAGAAACTCTATCATGACAAAGGTTGAAAGAACCCTGAGAAGAATGTCGTGACATTCTAACTACTTATACCACGATAATGAATGAAGAACTTCGAAGCGGAATTCTTTGTCACCCAAAAGGTGAAGCTAGGTATGACATAAATTTAAGAGGAATGCTTGGAAGTGAGCGAGGAAAGTGTTGCGACACTTGATTAGGAACAAGAAAGAGTTAAAAATTATGTTCTGACATTAAAACTACGTAAGTGACGTAAAAGCAGAGAACTCGGGAAACTACATGCGACCGCAAGAAACTTTGGTAGCAGCGTCATGAGATAACCAGCGAACTATCGTGACATTTGCCAAATTATGTGTGACTATAATTCCAGAAAAGCATAAAATATGTTCTGATGAGGGTGTACCACAATGAAGATGTTGGGCGACAGAAGATGAAACTATGTTCTGACAAAATTTTCTATGTCGTATGAGAAAGCTACTAATTAGCGAATTTTGAGAGGATCCACAATTTGTGCCTAGAAGTGCGGCCTATCATTTGAAAATATATAAATAGACGCATTTAGGGCACCGTGCGTAGCTTCTGCCAAACTAGGAACTTCTAGGTAGCTGGAGACTCTTGTATATTATTTTTCTTTTCTTTCAGGTAGTTTAGATTAGTTTTTCAATTAGATCTTTTGGGGATTGAATAGTGATCTAGTGTGAAGTTTTGAGCTGGGTTCACTGTAAAAATTTCTGCTTTCATTACTGTCTGGCTTGAATGAATTTGGAAATTTTCTAGAGTTCATTTAATTCAATTTCAGTGAATTTTCCTAATCAACTAGTCATTGTTAGTTGTAATCCAGTTTTGAAAGATTGAGCTCTATCTGGGATTGGATCGATGTTCATTATTGTTTTCTGCTCAGTTTAGAAGAATGTCAGAAGCGTCAGATTTATTTAATTGGTAATGATGTGGAAGTTATCTGTTCAGAATATTAGTAGCGTGTACCCAGAAAAGGACTGTATCTTGCTTTGATTTCCAGGAAGCCCTTTGAGTGACACAGAGATGAAGATTCCTGAGAGTATGGAGCAGTTACTTGGGGGTATGTTAGACTAATATTATGGAACTCATGAACTCTTAAAAATTACTTCGATAGATCACTAACTTACTCATGGTGTGAGGATAGTTGGATGATGTATCAATTTAATTAATGAGAGGTTTCCCCTCAATCTGATGGAAGGATCTTGATCCTGTGTTACCAGAGATCTAATCAAGGAGATAGAGAATTTTATCAAATTCGATGGATGAGTTATAGATTAGATTGGAGAAGACTTGTAATATCAAATCTATGAGATGAAATTCTTGATCCTAAGATTTGGGTGTGAAATGCGAAAAGGAAAAATACCTAGATTTTGAAAAGGGGTTTCTATTCTCTAGTAACTAATTAGACTCATGTATCCGAAAGGAATATGGATCTACAATTAGTAATGTAGTTAATGGGAGAAATCAGCTGTACTATCTTGCATCTTTGACAAGTTAAGATTTCAAACTAATGGCTGAGCTATGTTAAAAAAAATGATGTAGAAATTGATAATTGTACACTGATCTAATTTCCAGTGTTAACTTACCTAGTGAACTTTACAATCCAATTATTTTAAATTTTTGTTATACACATTTATGGAATTTTATTTAGTTTTACTTTTATGAATTAGAGACAAATCATTTTAACTGGAGTTAAAATAGCAAGGACCTTGAGTAGATGGGTGGTGAATTATTTAGTTTCTCATTAATCCTCATGGGAAATGGCTGGACTTAAATATACTTTTGTACTTGAAAGACTTGTACTTCACGATGATCTAGACACAAAACATTTTTCAATGGAGCCTTCTAATCGAGACGATAAGTATTTATATTTTAGTGCATTAGTATTTGAACAAGTTTTTGGCGCTGTTGATACAAGAACTGATTAGTTCTTGGTGGTGGTACAATAAGTTTTGCACCTTCTGACTTCATCATATTTAGTTAAATTGGTCTTAAACTATTAGTCTGTTTTTGGTATGTGTAAACACCAGTTTAACAAGTATTTGGAGTCGCCGCCAACATCTGAATAGTCTTTGGTGGAAGTGCTAATTACTTGGTAGATTTGGTCTTCAATAAAGTTTTATTATTCATTGAAGTACAGAATGATTAGTTCTTGAGTAGTGGTACGGGAGTTTGGAATCCTCTTGGCTTCATCATATTTAGTTAAATTGGTCTTAAACTATTAGTTTGTTTTTGGTCTATCTGTCGATTTAACAAGTATTTAGACCCTTTGTAACATCTGAATAGTCTTTGGTGCGGAGTGCTAATCAATGGTAGATTTGATGTTAATCAAGTTTTGGCACCGTTCTTTGAGATTGAAAATGAGTGAATTTAAATGCTCGATATTCCAACCAAAGAGAGAATTGCTAATTTAGACATTTTTCTTTATTTTATCATAAATTTCGAGGAAAAAATGCAAAATAGTTTTAACATAACAAGCCCGAGTAAGCTATTGAAAATTTTTTACATGAAGCTTATTGGACATAGCTGTTTCCACGATTTAATGTGATCTCGAGTGTGTTTATTTGGGAAGATTTACATGCATAGAAAACGAGCCAGGCTACGCCTTTGGATCTGAGCCCGGAAGAACTGCTTGGGAAATGAGGTTAAAGGTTGTGAATCGACATCTATGGAAATCGGAGAGAAAAAGCTACAGCCTGTTCCTGAAAGTAGGAAACTAAGGACCTCGAGGGCAAATGACTATTGAGGACTTTTGGGGCTGGTTATTAGTAAATCTTATCTTTGTAGAACTGACTGCTAGTAAGCTAACAATTTACAGACAAAGCCGGCTTTGATCACAGTAGTGCGACAACACACGATTCTTGGGCATCTAGTGAGACCCAGCGAAGCGTATGGGAAGATTCATGAGGATAGCTGTCTGATCAAGTTGAATGGGGTTAGACTGAAGTGATCAAACTGCAACTTTTTCCATTTTCACTAAGAGATGTGGCAGCAACATGGTTTGAGTCAGCATGCATTGGATCGATGAATAATTGGGGAAAGTAGGTGGAGGCACCATGAAGCGATTCTTCCCTCACGCCCCTCATACGAAGGAGAGGGAAGTTATAGTGTTCAAACAAGGAGAGGATGAAAGTCTCTATAATGCTTGGGAAAGATATAAAAGATTGCTGAAAAATGCCCCATGCATGGAATAGATCTGATCACTCAGATGGATATTTTCTACCATTCTATGAATTAAAGGTATAATTGATGCAGCCTGCTGTGGAGCTTTTAAAAGAAAAAGTGCTGAAAAGGCAAAACAATTGATAAAAGACCTTGCCAAATGCAATTATAGAGCTCCATCTGAGACTTCAGGAAGTAGCAGAAGACTTAAAGGAAGTGGTATGATAGAGCTAAACTGCATGATTGCTATAGAAGGCATTGATGAGCAAAATGGGGAATCAGGAGAGAAGAATGCACTCAGAAAATGAAGTGGGAATAGTTGATGAAAATGAGAAAAGGAATAGTGCTGAAGAGGGACTAGCCGTAAGGGTTCTATCAGAAGTTGAGGAGGCACGGAGTATCTCAATGCTAATAGAGGAAGTTACAATTTTAAGCCCAACCTCTTGCTAACTCATTACTCTGTACTCAAGAATATGAGAATTTCTCTTATGGAGGAGGAACTTTTGATGGAGTCAAAAGACACAGAATAAATTTTCAGCAACACTTTGTATAGGTTCATAACAACAACAACGACAAGGAAGTGGAAGGGTAGAAAGATCGGGGACAAGAAGATCTTCTTCCTTTGAAGAACAAATTTGACTTTCATGGGAGAAAATAAGAGGCTGTTGAACATTCACGAGCATAAATTTGTTGATCCAGCAACATTTCAAGCAAACACAAACGTCTTTTCTGAATGAATCTGGTACCTCTTTAATGAATCTAGAAGCCTTTGAGTAGGGCGGTGGCCACAGCTATGCAGAATAAGTCCAGGATGCATTCCAGTGACATGAGGAATAATCGAAGTTGTATGATGGGATTTACTCTAAGAAGTGGAAGAGAAATGAAGGGAAGAAAAGAAAAGAGAAGAAAAGTGGAAGAAAGAAAGGGTGGAGAAGATAAGGCTATATAGTTGAGGAGGATTCTTTGAAGAAGAAGAGAGAAAGGACAAAAATGACAAGCGACAAGGCTGAAGAGGGAGTTCTAAAGGAGAAGGAAGAGGTTCAAGCTTTACAGAGCGCAAAGTCCTGTTCCTCGAAAGAATTTTGCAAAGGCCTGAGATTAGAAGAGCAATTCTCTAGATTCTTGAACATGTTCAAGAAAATGGAGGTTAATATCCTTTTTTTAGAGGCATTGACTCAAATGCCTCACTATGCTAAATTCATGAAGGATATTTTTGAGAAGCGAGAGAAAAGAAAATTCTTGAAAGAAGGGTAGTGAGCCTAATAGCAACCCCTGCGGTCTTGATTGTTAAAGTCCCTTACAGGAGAAGATACGGGACCCGAGGCGACTTCACTATTCCTTGCACAATAGGGAGTGCAGAAGTGAAAAGCTGCGTGTGATTACGGAGCCGGCTTGACTGATGCCTTTATACGTAGTTAAGAGATTAAGTTTGGGGGCTCACTCCCATAGGCATGACCCTATAGATAGTGAGGAACTTTCTTAGCTCTGACATGAGGGGTATTCTTAGGATGTGCTTACTAAAGTGGGAGGATTCATTTTCCACAGTGGACTTTGTAGTATTGATATTGAAGAAGACAAACAAGTCCTCTAGTACATTAGGAAGCCTTTCCTTGCTATAAGACAACTTTGATAGATGTGAAGAAAGAAAAGGCTTACTCTAAGGGTTGGAGATGGCGGGTGCACTTCAATCTCAATCTGATTTAAAGCTTGACCAAATTTGACAATGTTGATTGTAAGGATTGTAAGCTTAAAGTACCCATAATTTTAGATTGATAAATGATTGTAGATTCGAATTCAATGAATGAAAATGAGATGAATTTCCTAGTATCTTGATATTTAATTAGACTCATTTGAATCAAAGAAAATGCTGATATTGGTAATAATCTGAGTAAAATGTCTGTGATAGAAAAAAAAGCAAAAGAAACAAAAATAAGTGTAGAAGGGTTAACCTTGAAAGAATTACCCAGAAAATTAAAGTATGCTTTCCTAGAGCCAGAAAAAGCTAAACCTGTTTTTATTTTATTTTACGGTAGTGACTTGAAAAACAGCTATTTGGAGATTTTGAGAAATCTGAAAGAAGCATTCTTTAGTCGATATAAGATTTGAAAGGAATCAGTCCTTCTATTTGCATACAAGATCCTTTTGGAGTGCAAAGACCTCTATAGAACATCAAAGAAGATTGAATCGATAATGAAGAATAATTTATCGGAAAAAGAAGTATTGAAGTGGTGAATGCAGAAGCTTCATATATGCAATCTCGAACTGACCCTTGGGTGAGCCCGGTTCTGTGCTTGATGAGTCCCCAACTCATATATTTTTAATCATTTTTTGGCATATTTCTAGAAGTTTATGATTCATTTTGACATATTTATGATTCATTTAAATGAGAATAATTCGACAGAAAACGAAGAAAATTGTCCTATAAATTCTACGTCACGACCTGCCGGTTTCAGAATGTCATGTGAGAATCCCAATAGAACCCTTGAGGAGTTATGTCACGACAGGATCAAAGCCGAGTCAGCTAGAAATAAGGCATCGCGAGAATGGATTTTTATGCACGACAAAGTTGAAGAAGTTCATAAAGAAGAATGTCTCGACATTCCTCACTTTGTCGTAATACTAATCATGCACATGGCAATGAAACTCATGTTGCGACATCTCACAACTTTGCCACGACATAAAGAATTGAAGATAGCAAAAAGCTTTGTCGTAACAAAAGACTTCGCGACACAAAACCCACAGTCAGCTTTGAAGGGCAAGTAGACTTTGTCTCAACAGAGAAGTTTTATGTCGCGATAGAAAATAGCAAAACAATGAGATAGATCAAGACAAAGTTCCCGCGACAAAATTTTCTATGTTGCGACAGACATTTCAGCTTATGACAAGACCAAGGCAGATTATTTGTCACGACAGAAGAAAACTATGTCACGATAGAAGAAAACTATGTCGCGACACGACATCAGTAAATAATGAAGGATAAGAAGACTTTATCGCTGACGAGAGAATTTTAAGTCGGCACAACTTGAGGTTGAAGTGAATACATTGCGACAAAGCGATTTCTTGTCATGCGAAGTTGAGAAAGAAAGACACGAAACTTATGTTGTGACATAGTAAAAGAAAACAAGGCGAAATCTCCGTCGTGGCCAAAAAGAAGATTATGTCGCGACAATAAAAGTACTGAGTAAAGAGATTTATGCGATAGAAAGTTTGTCTTCGCCAGCAGAAAATGGAAGATACTTGAGACCAATCTAGACAAATATGTCGCGACAAAGACTTTAATGTTGCAATAAATAGTTCATCCAGTGATCAGGATCAAAGACGATTAGGTCGCGACAAAGAAAAATTTGTCACGACAACAAAACCAGGCAACTGTGAGAAACTTTGTCGTGACAAAGGATGAAAGAACCTGAAGAATGCCATACTTACTCTTTACTATATCGCGTGATGAATGAAACTCAATATAAAAACCCATTATTGAATGTTATAATGGTAGTTTGTTGAGCCGATTAGAATTAGTGATGATAGAGAAGCGGTATATTAGAATTTAGAACTCACGGGCGTCATTTGGGCATAAAGTGAAAATTTTCAAGGCTCATAGGATGCTAATGAATAATTTTCTTTATTATATTCGGATGGAGGAGTTGCAGAGGAATTTTTAAGAAATTTAAGTTCCTATGACTTTGAACTGATATTTAGAAGAGAATTGGAGATTTAAGTGAATAGTGATTTACGGGTGAAAGTCGAACTGCGTTGGAATTTTTCGAAGTAGCATCTGAAAATATGCGGAATTAATCATAGAGTCTGCGAGCGAAAATGGAGTGAAAGGAAGTCCGTTTGGATAGTTTCGGGCGATCGAGCGTAGTCGGGATTATATCGCCTTGTCGATTTAGATTTTAACGATTTTCATCCAGATTTCGGTGAATTTGAAGCACAGAATTCCTTTGTGAAGGATTTAGTAGAATATTCATGTTCATTTCTAAGTTTGAGCGACCATAGAATATTTTGACGTTTAATCGGTATAAAAGCATTATAAGGCGAAAATGAATAAAATATGATATAAGGAGATATCTTTTCTTGTGAGCCAATCGAAAACCTTTCTTAATGGCGCTAAGTTATGATTAAAATAATAGGTTAGTGGCTTGGCCTCATGAGAATGGACCAATGAAGATTCTTGGGCTCAAGTGCAATTTTAACTTAAGTTGTGTGGGTCAAAATATAAATTTGAAAAGTAAATTGGCTCCAAAAGAGGAGAGCTCGGCCATACCCGAAAGAGAGAAGCAAAGAGAAGAAAGGAAAGAAAGAAGGAAGAACGTGTTGGCGAGTGGAGCAAGATGAGATGTAATTTTTCCTTCTCAACGAAGCTCTTTAGTAGTCTCAGTGGTATGAAAAGAGAAGTCAAAGGAAAACCCAAAGAAACAAATAAGTTCCATTGGTGGGAAAGTTGGATTTTGATGTTTTCATGCCTAATGCCTTGATTTTTCTTGTATGGATGTTAAATTAGTGGTATTTAAGGTTGAATGATGATTTTGATATAAATTGAGAAAGAAATGGATTAGGTTAGGTTTTGAAAAATAAAGTGAGTGATTTGTTAGGGTTTGATAGAATTTTGTGTGATATGTTGAAATTGGTTAGAGATTAGTGAAATTGAGGTATAAGACATTAGATTGGAGTGATTAAAGTGAAGAAAATGGAAGAACAAAATTGAATATGGCTTTGTGCATGTTTCGGCCAAAATGGAAATAGAAGTCAAGGAGTAGTTTGATAATTTCCATGTTTTAGGGTGACCTATTAACTCACAGAAATGCATTAGGTGGTTAGAAAAGAAAGAATTTGAATTGAGGGCATTAAGGTCATTTGTAAGTAAAGGGTATTTTGGTCATTTCCTTAGTTCTGTATTTTTTTTAAGTGTGGTTAAATGGGATTAAAGTGAATGTGATGTGGTTGGGTGAAAATGAATGTGTATGGTGGATTAACATGGAAGTTATGGTTAATGTTTAATTGTGGTTTTTCTTGAAAAAGGTGAAAAGGACTATCGGACGGGAAACGGGAATTCGACGGGAAGCAAGCGGGATTGAGCGGTGAACAGTGAGTGTAAAACTGATGTTTTGAAAATTAAGTTTTAAAAGTGAACGATTTTAATGTTAAAATGAAAAGTTTAATGTAAATGTTTATATATGTATATTAATAATAATGTAGTAAATGTTATATGTTATTAGTATATATGTATATATTTATCTTACCCTAAATATATGTATTTATATTAAATTATATATGTATGCACTCTGTTAAGGCATTATGGAAGTTTAAAAATGTGTAAAGGATGCATATGTATATTTGCGTATATATGTGTTTTCATGATAAAGTAAATGATTTAAATGGATTTATAAATGTATTTTGAATAAATGTTTACTGATGGTTACCCTAACCCTATATGACTGTTATGACTGATATCGGCTGAGGTACCTTAAGCGTGTAAGGATTTAGAGGGAAAAGTTATAGGTTGCTAACAGAGGGAGGGAAATAGATTTTTAGCGTAATATCCTTACACGTGATAAGGTCATTATATTTGAGCCACTGTCTGGCGTGAGTTTCTCCCTTGTAGTGGTTATGTTTGGATTGAGTATCCCTCACCGTCGGTGCCGGAAGCGTTCGGTGTGTTTACCCCTGGGTTCCATTAGAAAGAAAGTTTAAAGTATAAATTGATTTTTAATTGAATAAGTATTAATTACTTTGATATATACTGAAAATGTTGTCTAAATGAAAATGTACACTCACTGAGCTCCTTTAGCTCACTCTTTTAAAATATGTTTAAAAACATTTTCGGGACAGAGGCAGTGCCAGGTAGAGCATCCTGCTTGCGATGGAGTCGAGCCATCGAGGAGACGGCGCGTGACGCATTGTATATATACTTTGCATATTGTGTATATGTTGAATATTTTGTCTGTATAAAAATGTATATATGTATATATTTTGAAAGAACTACGTGGGCTTTGATCCTCGGTGGATGAGAGTGCGTGGCGGTCGGCTTAAATGCAGCTCAAGCCCGATCTTTTATAAGCGTATGGAATTGAAGAAGTTTTGAATGTTTGACGATTGAAGTGGATAAATGTATATGTGTATATATTGTGCTTGATTGGGTTGTGGGCCAGGGAGTGTTCCAGAAAATGGAAGTTGAGAATGTGTTTTAAATGACTTTCCACGGGTTTTTGTAAATTTGGGAAAGACCAAGCAGAGAAACTGGCCGATTTTACGAAAAATCTAAGTGGTTGAAAAAGAAAAAAGAAAAGAAAAAAAAAGAATTTTTTTACCACTTAAACCGCATTATTTGCTAAAGATATGTTAAGGATTGTAAGGGTTAAATCCATGGATTTATTTGATTGTTTAAGAAAGTTTCTATATCAGGATTGGAGTGCCGGGAGGTCCCCTCGGGTTCATGAGGTTAATCTGGGTCGGGATCTTTCATAGAGTAGAATTCTTTGTCCACGACAAGCTGAGCTAGATTAGCGACATAAAGCAGAAGACTCGGAAACTCTGTTGTATTCAAAATTCTATGTCGCGACACAAGAAGTGCGACGAGAAGGAAACTCGATCAGCGACAATTTTCTTTGATGCGACATTCTATTCAAGTATTCAAGATTCAAGGTGTCCAAGAATTGTCGCGACATAAGAAAAGCTTTGTCGTGACATAAACCAGATAACCTCAGAACCTCTCAGGAATAACTAAGATACCATAACATTGCCCAAATTATGTCACGACGAGGTGAAGAAAGCATATAAATATGTCGTGACAGAAATAGCATGCCACTACAAGATGCTGGGTGACATAAATGAAAACTATGTCGCGACAAAGCTACTAATTGGGCCAGAATTTTTGGGGATCCACAATTAGTGCCTAGAAGTGCGGCTCATCATTTGAAAATCTATAAATAGACGTATTTGGGGCACTGTGTGAAGCTTTCTCCAAACCAGGAACTTCTGGGTAGTTGGAGACTCTTGTATATTATTTTTCTTTTATTTTTCTTTTCTTTTGTTTAGTTTTTAGAATAGCATTTTAGCTAGTTCTTTTTGGGATTGAACAGTAATCTAGTGTGAGTTTCAAGCTGGGTTTCTTCGTAAAAATTTTGTTTTCATTCTTTGATACAATTCAATAAGATTTGGAAATTTTCTAAAGTTCATTTATTTCAGTTCGTTTGCAATTTCAGTGAATTTACCTGATCAGTTAGTCACTCTTATTTTTGATCCAGCTTTGAAAAACTGAGCTCCATCTGAGAATGGATCGATGTTGATTATTATTTTCTACTCAACTTGAAAGAAGGTCATAGTTTGAATGTTTGGATTTATTTAACTGGTATTGTTCTTGAAGCTAGCTGTTCAGAATATTAGTAGCTTATACCTAGAAAAGAGATGTATCTTTGCTCTGATTTATAGGAGGCCCTCTAAGTGACACAGAGATGAAGATTCCTAATAGTGTGGAGCAATTATTTGGGTGTATGATAGACTAATATTATGGAACTACTGAACTCTGAAAGACCACTTAGATAGATCACTAACTTACTCATGGTGTGAGGATAGTTGGATGATGTATCAATTTAATTGATTAGAGGTTTCTCCTCAATCTGATGAGAGGATCTTGATCCCCTGTTAGCATAGATCTAATCAAGGAGATAGAGAATCTTATCAAATTAGATGGATAAGTTACCAATTAGATTGGAGAAGGCTTGCAATACCCTGTCTATAAGGGCAAGAAGTCTTCAGTTATAAGAAATGGGTATGAAGTATTGAAAAAGAAAAACACCCATATCTTAGAATTCTACAAGTAACTGATTAAGACCATATCAGAAGAAGATACTGATCTCTAATTAGTGAAATGCATGGTCTATGGAGAATTCCAAACTATACTACCTTGCATCTTTTACAAGTTCAGATTTCAAACTAATGGCTGAACTATGTTGGAAAATGTTGCAGAAATTCATAATTATACAGTGATCTATTTCCCAGTGTTACTTTACCTAGTGAACTTTCTAATCCATTTATTTGAATTCTTTTCATTTAGTTATAGAGTTTTATCTAGTTTTTACTTTTGCTTAAGTTTAGAAACAAACCATTTTTAACTTTGGGGTTCAAATAACAAAGATCTTGAGTAGATGGGCTACTTGATCTTTAGATTTATCATCCCGATCCTGCAGTGGGAATGATATATACGGACTTAAATCATTTTATTACTTGTATGACCTGCACTTGCGGTGAGATTTAGACCAAAATCAATTTTAATGGGTCCCTTTTTAAGGGCTAAACACATATTTTATCAACTTAATTGAGCAAATTTTATGGCATTCCAATGGGATTTGAAAAGTCTTTAGATGGAGTACATTAGTGTCCGAGATTTGGTATATGTTAAAAATCGGTCGATCGAGTTTTTTATTTTTGTTTAGGATTGAAAAGATTGAATTTAAATATCAATATTCTAACCAAAGAGAGAATTACCAATTTGGACATTTTTCTTTATTTGATCATAAATTTTAGAAAATCACAAAAATAGTTTCTAACAGTAGTGGCTGAGTAAGCTACTTAAAAATTTTTATGAGCTTAATTGGATATAGTCATTTTCCACAGATTTAATGTGATCTCAGTGTGTTTTTATTTCAGGAAGATTTACATGTATAGAAAACCAGAAGTTGAGCTACTGCCTTTGGATACAGAACTGGAGAGAACATTAAGAAATCTGAGAAAGATTAAAGGTTCTGAATCAACAACTATGGCAAATCAGAGAGAAAGAATGTAACCTATTCGAAGCGAAGCGAGAGACCTCGAGGAAATGACTATGGGGCTTTTGGGAGGCCGTGATTCAGATGAATACTTTCTTGTGAGATGGCCTTCCTGACGAAGCCAATGATTTTGTGAGCCCGAAGCTAGCTTTGATCACAATGGTGCAGCAACACCAATTCACTAGGCATCCTGAAGTGATCAGGTTGCAACTATTTCCATTTTCACTGAGAGATGTGGCCTTGACTTGATTTAGATCCTTGCTGTTGGATCGGTGAACAATTGGGAGAGTAGTGAGTGCATGGCGGAGTTCTTCACTCACCTTTTCCTTTTGAAAGGAGAGAAGAAATTCTAGTTTTCAAGCTGGGAGAGGATGAAAGTCTCTATAGTGCATGGGAAAGATACAAAAAATTATTTGAAAAAGATGCCTTCATGGAATAGATTTGACCACTAAGATGGATATTTTTTATCATGCTATGAATTATACCTTTAAGGGTATATTGATGTAGCCTGTTATAGAGCTTTTAAGGGAAAGAGCACTGAAAAGGTAAAGCAGTTGATAGAAGATCTTTCCAAATGCAATTATAAAGCTCCATCTAAAACTTCAGGGAGCAACAACAGACTGAAAGGGAGTGGTATGATAGAGCTGAACTAGATGACTGCCATAGAAGCAAATTAGATGCATTGATGAGCAAAATGGGGAATTAGGAGAGAATAATGCACTCAACAAATGAAGTGGGAACAATTGATGAAAATGAGAAGAGGAATAGTACTAAAAAGGGACTAGCCCATGAGGGTCCCTATCAAGTTGAGGAGGCACAGTATCTTAATGCTACTAGAAGTTACAATTTTAAGCCCAACCTCACCTTGCCAACTCATTACACACCAACACTCTGGAACCATGAGAATTTCTCATATGGGGAAGGAGCACAGCAAGGTCACAGACCTAGGCAGAATTTTCAACAACACTATGCTTCACCTGGGTTCCAACAACAACAACAACAACAACAACAAGGAAGTCAGAGGGCAGAAAATCAGGGACAAAGGAGATCTTCTTCCTTTGAAGAACAAATTTGACTTTCATGGGAGAAAATAAGAGGTTGTTGGACATCCATGAGCAGAAATTTTCTAATCTAGCAGCATTTCAAGTAAACACAACTGTGTTTCAGGCCAATACTAATGGCTCTTTGAAGAATGCGGAAACCTGCGTAGAAGGCGACTAATACCATTGTAGAGGAAATCGATCAAAGGATGCGCATTTCAGTGACATAGGAAAGGATCCAGGTTGTCGGTGGTTACTCAAAGAAGTGGAAGAGATAGAGGCATAAAAGAAGAAGAAAAGAAAAGCGAGGAAAGAGAAGAAGAAATTAGAAGAATTGAATAATTACATTTTGAAGTGGATGAAGAGAGAGAGAAGTGCAAAAATGCAACAAAAGCAGCAAGTTGAAGAGGTAGTTCTAAAAAAATAAGGAAGAGGTTCAAGCTTACAAGCCTTAAGTCGCATTCCCTTAAAGGCTGCAAAAGGCTAAGTTAGAAAAGCAATTCTATAGATTCTTGAACATGTTCAAGAAAATGGAGGTTAATATCCTTTTTTCAGAGGCATTGACTCAAATGCCTTATTATACTAAATCCATGAAGGATATTTTGAGCAGAAAAAGAAAAATTGCTGAAGAAGGAGTAGTGAGCCTAACGACGGCACAGTAGTGCGGTTATTCGAGGTCCTTACTAGAAAGATCTGGGGATCAGCGGCTTTATTCTTCCACACACAATAGGGATTCTAAGATGGGAGAGCACTGCTGTGATTACGGAATAACATCAACTTGGTACATACATTGTTAAGAGATTAGAAATTTGGGGGCTCACTTCCAAGCTGTGACCACACGGATAGCGAAGACGAGACCTTAAGCTCAACCTAAGGGTATTCTTAAGGATGTGCTTATTAATGTGGGAAAGTTCATTTTTCTAGTGGACTTTGTGGTTAGTGATATTGAAGAAGACAAACAATTCCCTCTGTTGTTAGGAAGGCCTTTCCTTACTACATGAGCAACTTTGATAGATGTGAAGAAAAGGGAGCTTACTCTAAGGGTTGGAGATGAGGCAGTGCACTTCAATCTCAATCACAGTTTGAAACAACCAGAAATTTACAATGTTGTTTGTAAGATTGTTGAAAGCAGTACCCATCGGTTCTACAGACCGATAAATGAATACCAAGATTGAAATTCAATGAATTCAATGGATGAATTTGATATCTTGATGTTCTTCAATCATTAGATTTTGAACTCCAATTTTGAATCAAAGAAGCATTTTCGGTATTGATGAAAATAGTATAAAGAAATGCAATAATGAACAGAAAGTAGAAGAAACAGAAACAAGTTTAGAAGGGTTAACCTTGAAGGAATTACCTAATCAATTAAAGTATGCTTTCTTAGAACCAGAAAGAGCAAAACCAGTTATTATTTGAGTTGTATTGACTGAATCTGAAGAACAGAAACTGCTTGAAACTTTCAGAAAATACAAGGAAGCAATTACTGGTCTATAGAAGATTTAAAAGGAATGGAGTCTCCATGCACGCCATAAGATCCTTTTATGAGATAATGCAAATGCCTTTATGAACATCAAAAGAAGACTAAAATCAATAATGAAAAGTTATCGAGAAAAGAAGTCTTGAAGTCAATTTGAATGCATGCTTCATATATGCAATATCAGACAGTCCTTGAGTGAGCCTAGGTCATGTGGTTCCCAAGAAGGGTGGATTCACTGTGATCAGAAATGAGAAGAATGAATTGATTCTTACAAGAACTGTGACAGGATGAAGGGAGTGTATAAACTACAAAAAACTAAACAACGCTGTGAAGGATCATTATCCTCTGCAGCTCATTGTGAAAATCTTTGGACGGGTTATCGGGGGTCATTCTTGTTTTCTTAATGGATAATGCAGTTATAACCAAGTACTATAGTCAAGGGATCGGGAGAAAACTACATTTACATATCTTATGGCTCTTTTGCTTTCAAAAGGATCTTAGTTTGGATTATGTGCTCCTACCACCTTCCCAGATGTATGATAATACATGTTTCGGACTTGGTGGAAAATTTATGGAATCTTCATGGATAACTTCTCCAATATATGGATCAGATTTGGGAATTTTTGAAATTTGAAAGCAGTACTTCGAGGTGTCAAAATGAGAATTTGACTTTAATCGGGAAAAATGCCATTTCATGGTAGCAGAGGGTATTGTCTTGGAACGAGGAAAATTTCTCTGTTGGATTGAGGTAGACCCGAGTAAGGTTTCTATCATAGAACTCTTTGCCTAGCAGTCAAAGGGATAAGGATTTCCTAGAAGGGCATCTTGGTTTTTATAGAAGATTCATAAAGGACTTCTAAAAAATCTCTAGACCATTATGCATATTACTTGAAAAAGACGCAAAGTTTGATTTTGATGAATTATGCAAAGCTACATTTTATGAAATTAAATCCCGGATTAGTTGCTTACCCATCATATTAGCTGGCACCCCAAAATATACTGAGAATTTTTATAATAATTTTTATTATATTCAGTATAAATTGATTAACTTGGGTTTTCCGGGGAAAAATGATAAATTGTTAAATTGTGAAAAGGGAAATGAATATGTGAGCATATGATTAAATATTATATGCTAAAATGATAAATTGATTGAACCCGGAAATAAACCCAAGTGAAAAAGGGCAAATTTGGAAAAATGTAAAATGAGGACCTAAGGGTCATTTGAGAAAATGTTTATATGTTTGATGGAGTGCTAGCTTACTCGGAGTATTGCATACGTCTTACGTTTTTTAGTGTTATTTTACATTTAAATATGTATTTTGATAGCCGATGTCGATTAGTGCAATTGTGGTGTGAATGCGGGTGCAATTGATGTGAAAGGCGGGTTTGGAAGCACTGGAAGCGAGAGAAGCGGTGCATCAGATCATTTGGGCATCAGCGTCTGGCGATTGTGGCGTCAGCGTCGCGGCATCGGCGTCGTGACGTCCCAATGTCGCGACGTTGGGTCAACTATATAAAGAAGTCAAGCAACAACGTCGCGACGTCCCAACGTCGTGACGTCTCAACGTCGCGACGTTAGCGCGAGTTTTGTCCTCTCATCATTAAAAGCAAAAGGGCGCGAGGTGGAGGTATGTCGAGATCACATCTACGAACTAGAGATGCGAATCGGAAAGAGTGACATCGATCGAAGAAAGAGCCATGATTTATTTTCTTCGTTTTTTGGATAATAGAAACACATATTACATATTGGTATTTTCTTATTGACATGTTCTAGATATATACCTAGGGTGTTGTTGAACCCTGTCACATTCTGATGGATTAAAGATTAGTAATTTATATTATTCAGTTGTGTTTATAATTTGTTAACTTTACTCCCAGCTATATACGTGAATCAATTACATGGTGATTCGACATTAAGCGTGGTATCTTTGGAGATCAGAGATTCGAGAGATGAGGATACCCGGGGATGCAGTGGCGACCGGTTGATTCGGTAGATAGAGATATTCAGAACCGAAAGGTGGTAATTAAGGTTAGAACATTAAAGCATTTCAGATCTTAGAGTTGGGGTAGAGATACTCCAACTCTACTAGCGGAATATGAGCGAATACACCTCGAGAGAGGGTATTTACGTCAACAAGATCACCTTGCCATTAATAAATCATAAATAAAGCTTGAATAATATTATCCTTAGAAATAATCCATTGAAAGTGGCAGGGGGAGACAAAGCCCTAGTCTCCATTACATAGTAATTCATTCAGATTAGTTTGCTTAGTTTATATTCAGACACTAGTACCCTTTCACACAATACATATATCCAGATAATATTTGAAAAGCAAATCTCTTTAGTCACCACACCTATCCCCGTGGATTGATATCTGTACCATTGGTATACTATATTACTTGGGGCGACGCGTGCACTTGCGCACATAGGCGTACTTTTTACACACCACGTTTTCGGCCTGTCAATGTTTAAGTGCAAATAGAAGTGATATATGTGTTATAAGGTAAATTGAGGCAACTTAAATCCAAAAATGGGTTTTTGATGTGCCAAACATGGCCTTACGAGAAATAAGGGATATTAGACCACATTTGGTCTTAGAAGGCTCATTTGAGCCAAAAACGTTTTGGAGACAAGAGGGAGAGAAGAGCTAGGGTTTGGAAATAGTTGGAGATTGGGTTGAATCTCTCCATGTTTGTGCAAGACTTTGCAAGATTGTTGAAGAAGAAGGCTAAGGCTTGAAAGACGAATTTCAGGTACTGACACAAACAAATTTCTTTAATGATGTTTGGGTTAGAAAAACCCTAATCCATCCATGGGTTTTGCTCATGGTTGGTTTAGGAAGGTATTAGAATGTTATTGAGAGTGACTCCGATGATTTGTTTTGAGTTTTTGAGGATTTTGGAGAAAAATCGCAAAAATGGAAAACCGAAGAAAATACGAGCGAGCATGATCTTCTGCGTCGCAGGTAGGGACTCGCTGGCAGGGCGTAGCCTTATGCTGCAGCGTGGGATGCCCTCGCCACGGCGAGGTCGAGGTGCCCAAAAGGGCACCCCACCGGTTCGCTACGGCGTAGCCTTGCTACACCGCGGCGTAGACACTGTTCATTGAGAGTAAATTTCGGTTTTTGTTCCGAAAGTCTCGTATTCGTACACCGATAGTTTAAGGACCCTAATAAATGATTAATGTGGGTTCAAATAAGGATAAAACTAAGTGAAAAATGTATTGTACCTCGCCTAGGGATATTCGTTTAGTACGATTAATTGTTCAACCACTAATAGTGGAGAATTTGTATTTGACTAGGTGCGGGTGAAGACGACAACCTGACCTAGGACTGGTATCGAAAGAGACAAGGGATCGATAAATTGGTTTGTTCTTTGTTCCTTGTTCTCTGTTTGTTCTGTTCTTGGTGACTCATTTCCCATTTCAAGTTCTATTTTTGAAATATATATTGATTTGAATTATTAGTATTCGAAATGTTTATCAAATATCTGCATGTACGCGAGTATTTGAATTATAAGTGAAATTATTGCATGTGAATAAATTGATTTGAAATGCATTATTATATGACCAAAATGACGGGATTCACCAACTGAATTCGTCATGAAGGTAATCGTATATGTTAAATGTGAAATCGCATTACTACTGAATGAAAAAATAGGACATGATTCACCAATTGAATCTGTCGTGAATGTTGACTTCTATATTCATATATGAGATTGTAATATTGAATGTGAATTCCCATTACTACTGAATGATAAACAAGACAAGATTCACCAACTGAATTTGTCGTGAATGTCGACTTTTATAGTCATATGTGAGATTGTAATATTGAATGTGAAATCATATTGCTACTGAATGACAAATAGGATAGGATTCACCAATTGAATCTGTTGTGAATGTTGACTCTATAGTCATATGTGAAATCACAAACCGAAAAGCGAAAAATGATATTAAAAACTGTATTTGCATAAGTATATTTTACATTACACATAGTCATTGTATAAAGGCATTATTTTGATAAATGCATGATTCGTATTGAACTGAAATGGAATAGAGAACTGTATAGAACCACTAAGCATGAAAATGCTTAGCGTATTGTTTTATCAATGTGCATGTACCGAGTGATAGATATTAATTGAAAGAGGACCTAAGGTCGAGGAGCTCAGAGTCATCCAGAAAGTTCATGAAATATGCTCCGTCACATGCATCCTTACCATTTTTGAGCATGACATTATTTTGTAAACAAAAGGAGTTCAACTTGGAAATTATTTTGTACCTATAACTGAATACGATTTTGGATATTATGTTGTAAACGGCATAAAATGCCAATTTTAGTTAAATGCATATTTTGTAAAGGAATTGCATTGAATTTGTAAATGTTTATGGGCTTACCCCAAATTGAAATCGCTTTGGCAAAGATTTGAAAATGAAAACGATTATGTTAATGAAATGTATTTGATAAATGGCTTCGGCTGGGCGTCCTCGGGGTTTCGGTTCGGATCCACCAACTAGGTCGAGTCGGGTCGGGCTCGGGGGTCGCTACAGTAACACTTGATTGGAACAAGGAATTTGAAATTATGTGTGATGCCAGTGATTATGTAATGGGAGCTGTATTGGGACAAATAACAGAGAAGATATTCAAGGCCATATACTATGCTAGCAAACCTTCAATGAAGCTTAAGAGAACTACTCAACAATTGAAAAAGAGATGTTGGCCATGGTGTTTGCTTGTGAAAAATTCAAGCCTTAAATATTGGGGTCCCATGTTATAATACACCTGTGATCATCTTTATGATTTGATATTGATGGCAAAGAGAAAGATGCGAGCGAAATGATCGGATGGGTATTATTACTCTGAAGTTTGATATGGAAATTAAAGACAAGGGTAGTGAGAATCATGATGTAATCCTTGTCTAGATTAGAAAAAACTCACAGAAGAAGAAAGGAAGTGAATTGGCAAAACTCTGGGCTTATTTGTTTATGTGGATCCAACACTGCAGTATGTTGATATTGTGAATTACCTAGCTTATTGGAATTATGCCATATGACTTGACAACGAGAAAAAAAAAGAGTTGAGATTAATGAAGATTCTATATTTGGGGGATCATTTACTTTTAGAAAGAGGAGCATATATGATTATAAGGAGATGTGTACAAAGCAAACGGAGTGAAATAATTGATATTAAATGCCATGCATCATATATGGAGGACATTTTGCGGGGAATAAAATAGCACAAGTTCAGTCGGTTTTGATGATTTCTCTATTCAAGGAATGTTTTAAATGGGTAAACATTGTGATAAATATCAGAGAATGAAGCGACATAAAGCGAAGAAATGAAATGCCCACTACTGAATCACAGTGTAGTACATATTTTTTTTTATGTATGGGGATAGACTTTATGAGACCTTTCCCGTGCATCATTTGGAAATCTATACATTCTCCTAGCTGTGGATTATGTATCCAAATGGGTGGAAGCAATAGTGATTACTACCCAAAAAGTGCTGTTTTATACCTTTAACACTCTATGTTTTGAGCACTTTTTGTGTAGTAATTGGCCTAATTGGCACATTAAGTACCTAGAAAAGTTGCTAATCAGTGTTTATGGCAAGTTTTGTTGTTTTTGGAGGTTATATATCTTTAAGACAAGGATTCATTTCAAAGGAATGAAAAGTCTAGTTTGGGTTGAGCACCCAGTGAAGAAAGTAAGCGAGCTAACAAAGATCACGTGTAACCGCTACAAAGGCACACCAAATTTTCATAAGCCACAATGAAATTTCACAAGGGTTGTGAATTTTAAGCTACCCTACCACAAATTTCGCGAGGTACATATTAGCGACTGTTGTGAAATTTTCTACAATCTTTGACTTTTTGATTTTTGTGTTTTTCCCACTTTCTCCCTATGTAATAGTGTTTTATTTGTATCTTTTGGTAATATATAATGAGTTTGGTGGTATGAAACACCCCAAATAAGACTTTGTAACCATTATGTTCGATATCTAGAAAAGTTTACAGCATAAGCTTTCGGTTTTTCTCTCATTTTCTTTCTTCCCTTTATCGACAGCTAAACAACCTTTGAGAAGAGGAGGAGTGGCTAAAACCTTCATTTCCTTGGAGTAAAGGAAACAAGGTGAAGGTTCCAGATGAAAAGGTGGGGGTTTTCCATGTTTGAACGGAGGTATTTTCCACCATTAATGGTTTCTTTTCAAACATTGGTTTTAATCCCTTTAGGTTACCTTGAATGATCCGTATTTGATAAGATTTTAGGGTTCATTGGATGCTTATTGCTAGATCCATTGACAATCATTAGTTATCATCTATGGTTTATTGGAAGGTGATTCAGATGTACTATTTCCTTCAATTCTGATTTCGGTCCTTGATTCACCTTGAATGGTTAGTATTTTGTAAGCTCTCAAGGCTCATTGAATACTTATCGTTAGATCCAGTGATGTTCGTTAGTTATCATTTATGGACCATTGGAAGGTGAGTCAAGGAGATGTTCTTCACTGTTCGAGACCATTAATTGGAAGCTAATACCACTTTTTAAGGATATTTATTTAGGGTCAGTTTTTATAGCTAACCTAAGAACCGATTCGGGAAGTGCTTATATTTTATCCTCCTCTGTCTGAGAAAAGGCAGGAAAACCCTCCTTTGCTAAGGGACACGAGCCTAGTGACACGACACTCGAGGAGTTTGTTTTCTTATTTTAGTAAATTCTTTTACTTTTAGTTTTAATCACTAAGATCCTAACTTTATCTAGCCCAAATATCCAAAATGAAATCACTAGTATAAGCTTTATTGTCAATCATTTCCACGAAGAAAACCAATCTCTGTGGATGATCCTAGAACTACTATACTATAATAGCTATGCTACGTTAGTATGAGGTATTATGTTATAAATTTTGTTGATTTAGAATACCACTGCAGACTCTGAATCCAAATGGTGCTAGATTCTTTAGGGATGGTGCCTTAGTGCTAATGACTATCTTTAATTGAGCACTTGACCCTAATCACAAGTGGTAATTTTTATCCTATCATTTTTAGCATTTACTTTTAGTTTGTTTAATATCTTATTATTTATTTAATTATTTCGACTAACCTTAACCCTTTTTGTAGAATTGTTTCTATTTTGTTTGGTGTTTGTCCTATATTCTTGTAGGAGTATATGTTCTAGTGGATTTGAGATTCTGAAGGCAAATTATTAAAAGTTAACATTCCATTGGAATCAAATCTTGAAGTGAGCTTGAATTTGAACACAATGAACCCCTACTTGAAGTGCGATGGGAGGCAGCGAGGAGTGAGATTGGGTTGGATGGACTTAGTCTTTCTAAGACTACAAAGTGCATATCCTTTTGTTTTCATTCTTCGTTTTCCTTTAAATTTGTTTTGTCTTGGTTTGATTTTGATTCATTTTGATTCCTAGAGCTTTTGTTTTCATTTTTACAGGAAATTGGTGCCTTTCTTGGAGAGGGAAGCTCTGCAGGAAAAAAATATAAAGAAACAACATTTTCGCAACCCTCCACAAAATTTCGCAACCCTTATAAAATTTCTTAGGATTTTCGTAGCCTATGCAATTTTGTAGGATTTTACCGCAGGGTTCTTGAAATTTTCTGCTCACACAAATTTTCGTAGCCCTGGTTTTTGGTCTTATTTTCATTCGTATGAGACTCGTTTGGGTGATCTTGGTCTCGTTGGAAAGCTTCGAGAGTGTAGAATCTAGATATTTCTAGAAAGAACACTTTAGAACTTATTATAAAGACGTAAGTTTCAAAATTCTCCAATTGGTCACTTTTAACCTCTCTTTTCTTCTTCTTCGACTACAAGAGTCCTGCTTAATTTATTTGAAAACTGAACGAAGTGAATAAGGTATATTTGGAAAACTACAAAAAAGAAGTCTCTACATCCATCGTATACATATTGTATGCTTTGCTTCAAATATAGTAGCAACCCTACCAATTGATGATCCTCCGGCTACTACCAAGGCGAGGCTATTCCACCCCTCTTGCAAATGTGATGTAAGACAGAGAAAATTCGATTTTCGGAAAAAGGGTAAAACGGTAATTTCGGTAAAAATCTGTGAAATTTTCTGAATCTCAGAGATGATAAGCGGACTTCATAGTTGGAATGAGTCTCGAAATCTAGCTACCATGTTGAATTTTTGAATTCAAAAGGCAGTGAAATTTCCACGTTTTTAAAATCATAGAGATTCTTGATTCAATAGTAAAAAGGGTTTGAGAGACATGTGATGTGACAAAAGTCACCTACTACATATACTCTTGTGACACATGTTGCAAGATGAAAGAGGATGAAATGGAAGGCCTAGATAGTGCCAAGTGTAAAAAATCCAAGACTTAGGGACATGATGGGAATTTTTGAATTGTTAATTGAATAAGACAAAACATGAATAGTTGTCTTCTCAAATGGAAAAAGAAGCGGGGCAGTGGTACAGACAGAGTGCGGTGGGTGAGATTTGAAGTTTTAGAGAGAAAGTGCCTTCTCTCTAGATTTTAAACCCGATCGGACCGTTGGTTCTCGGCAGACAAGAAGTAAAGTTGCTCACGGCGAGGAATTTCTGGCGTGGGCAGATTTGGTGGAGTTCAGGCAACTCCTAGAAGTAAAGGATCATTTCCCTGGCCCGTTAATCTTTGGCTAGAGCCATGTAAATGGTTAGAGGAATGTTCGAGGCTTGTTTTAGCGTGGCTTCCGGTCTCAGCTTTGAGCAAGTGGAGAAAGACCCTATTTATTATTGGGCGTGAGCATTAACACGAGGGGTTTCTTGTTCACATGAATAGTGACACGTAAATTTTTGGTGTGAAAATGTGTTTGGTTGAGTGATTCAAAATGAATTGCTCGTGTTTGTTAATTAGTCCATGTGAGCTAATTTTGGTGTAATTGATTGTGAATTTGCATAACATGTTTTATGTGATTTAATTATGTTAATATATATGCATGTGAATATATTAGCATGAATGTGTTGGAATTGGCATCATGCATTTTATATGCACTGGGGCACCTTAGAATATTAGGAGTGAGTGCATGACATGAAATTGAAAGAAAAACGAAAACGCTTTGAAAGGAATTTCAAGGAAGATTTTCCGAAGAATTGCCTTGGAGGGACGTCCATCGGATCTGCCGGATGAGGACCATGGCGGCTGGCTGAAGAGGTTATCCATTAATTCTCCTCGGAGGGTAGTCGATATTTTCGAAATTAGGTAGTGAGTTTTCAGAACAAAAGCTTTGTTTTGAAAACTATGATTTCTCGCATTCGACAGGCATATGTGAGTGAGTCGGTGAGGACTCGGGACATGGGATTAGTCATGTAGACATTCGGTAGGTTCATGAAATTGAATGCATGATTGTTTGCCATAAACATGTGCATAGGTGGGAATGCGGTGGGAAATTATCACCTCTTTGGGCTTCTTTCATGCTGTCGGATCACCATTTCAGGTACAGGGAGTGTGCACGAGGACGACGCTCACTAGAGGTTGCATTTAGAAGAAAGCCGGGTTGTGGCTTTGGCATTTTGGCTTTGTATAACATGTATTAGAGTGAATTTTTAATATATGTTGAATTAAATGTCTTAAAAACTCTTGAACCATGTAATATATTTTGTAGTATTGATGGGGGCCCAGTGGCCATTATTTTACCTCACATATGGATATATGTGGTCATTGTAAACTTGTTAGGACGGGTTTGTACCTTGGGTAGAGCTCCTCATTACAAAGGGACTACGGAATTTTCGATGGTGGTGTCGAGTTACCCTACATTCACGAGTATTCCGCGGGTTGACGGGTTGTCAACGGACACCCCGGTTTTGGGGTGTCACAGCTTGGTATCAGAGCTAAGGTAAACGATTACCTTGGGAGCTCGGTGGGTGTGTTTATAAGTATGGTTCTGATACCAGCTTCACAGCTTGGTATCAGAGCTAAGGTAAACGATTACCTTGGAAGCTCGGTGGGTGTAGATTGTAGGTAAATGAAAACCTAGGGATTGAGGGACTTGGTCTTAGGCCATGGTCATGAGGTGTAGGGACATCACAGCTTGGTATAGCTCGATGTTAGGGTTAGGTATGTGATTACCTAGACAATCAACGGGAGACGGGATTAGACAGTACATGCTTGTGTTTTGTGATTATGTGTTATGGTAATGTGATTTGTGTGCTTAGTGAATAACACATAGGAAAAATAAATAAATAAATGTTGAACAGGGTTAGTGTGAGAACAAGGTGTTTGAGAAATTTTGGACAAAATGGTCCATAATTAAAATGAAAAAAAAAATGATGAGAAGAAAAATTTTCTAAGGTTTTACAGTGTGTAAAACTGGAAGAAAAATGGATAAAATAAATTTTAATAAATTTATTTGGTTTACTGGAAAATGAAAAAAATAATATTTTTTGGGTGATTTTCCAGTGGTTAGATGAAAAAAAAAAAAAAAAGAAAGAAGGAAAGAACGTTGGTACTTCTTTGGGCAGAGAGCTCTTACCATTTTCGGCATACCTTTGGGTCACGAGCTGACAATTTGTATCATTGACACAAAGAAATACAGAAAGTGGCACAAGGCGCGGCCAGTATGAACACGGCCCGGGACTTCGACCACGACACGTTGTCGAGGAGGGCCCACGATACGACCGGCCGGTGCATAGGGAAGCGTCGTAGGCGGGGCTTGGCCGTGGGGCCCAGGTCGCGATACAAGGTGTATCGTGGCTGAGAGGGGGTGACCATGTGTCACGATATAGGGCAGCCAGGGGTTGCGATACGGCCACGGTGCGCCACAATATGGCCCTGAGGGCTGCGATATGTGTGGCATAGCGTGTAAGGGTGCATGAGGCACAGCGCGCGGCACAGGGCACGCGATGCGCCTCATTTCTGATCGAGTCTTTGGGCCACGTCTGGTGCCAGCTACGCGAGCCTGATGTACGACCTTGATGTACTGGGAACGTCTTGCGCGGCTTTGTGCGCGTGGGCTGGGTTCGAGGTTGTGCACTGAGTGCGCCCAACTACGGTGTTGACTCAGTGCTATTACAGGCTGCTTGTTCATGAACATTGTTCATGAGAGGCAGCATTCCACGGGTTTTCAAAAAAAATAAAAATAAAATAAAATAAAATAAAAAATAAAATAAAATCAAATGAAATAAAATCTTTTAAAAATGAAATTTTCTAAAATAAAATTTTTGTTGTTAAAAATGATTTAAAGTGGAATTATTGTCTTGCATTTCTATGAATGCAAAAGGACATTGTATATAGAATCTTTCTATTGTGAATGGTGTCTCGGTATGTTTACGCCTTAGAGATCTCTTGCATTAAAACAACTTGCCATTTGACATGTAGATGGCTAGTCAAGGCGAAGGAGCGTAGAAGGGCGTCCACGAGGTGTAGCAACACCAGTGTTGTGAGGCCTTTGTTGAGGTTGTAGGGATTGTGGTTGTTGCTATTGCACAGGCTAGTGCAGCAGGTAGCCAGGGAGGTCCGAATAACCTCCAAAGGTTTAGGGCACATCATCCTTTGACATTCGTAGGGGGAGGAGATCCGATGGTGGCGAACCATTGGTTCATCTGTCGAAAGGTGTTAGAGGCTATGAAGATTACCTCGACACGACTGAGATTAGGCCGTAGCGTTCGGCTAGAGGGTGAGGCCCAGTATGGTGGAAGCAGGCAAAGACCTTTAGAACTGGGGGGCGATGACATGGGCGAGTTCAGGAGGCGTTCGTGGGTGAGTATTTTTCGGGATGCGCTCGTCACGTGAGAAGGCTCGGGAGTTCCTAGAATTTGAAGCGAGGGACGATGACGTGATGGAGTATGTGGGTACAGATTCACGGGCCTGGCGTTTCTTCTGATATTTGCATGGCTAAGGTCAGGAGATTCAAGAATGGGCTGAAGTTGTCCATTCGGGGCAAGATCGTAGGACTTCGCCTACAGGACATGGACTCCATGGTTTGGACAACCCTGACCATAGAGAGAGAGATAGAGGATGCGGGGTGTCAGAGTTGTGAATCTTTGGTGAGAGAAGAGGAGGATCGGCCTTCTTGGATTCGGGAAGGCGAGAAGATTTATGCTTCACACGAGTTTCGGGACGGGACGGGATGGGCGTTTGGTCGGGCGGGGCGGGATGATATGTTATTTCTGCCGACAACCTGGGCATGTGAGACGGGATGTCCCCCAGAGACAGGGATCCCATGATTTTGGGACCTTGGCGGTCTTTAGTTAGGCTGTAGAAACGGAGAGTATACAATTCATTCCTCCGCACCTTAGTATGGGTCGAAGGCAGGTTTCGGTCTCGGGATTATCTGAGCACCTTCGGCGACCTGAGATGGACGAGAAGGGCGGGCGTAGGTCGAGGACGAGCACAGGATTTGTAGGACAAGAGTTCGGGTCGGTGGTAATTGGCGATGTTATCAACTCCGCACATAGCATATGAGCGAGATTGTCTAGGAGACGGAAGGCCTCGTGGTGCAGAGGTTCTTGCCTCTGTGTAGGACTGTGTAGGGTATGTTTTATATATGCATTTGTTTTCCACAATGCATCATATTCGATAATGCATCTTGTGTGATAGGTTGGGCTTAGAGGTTAAGGCTTTAAAGAAGCCAGTGTGGATGTTCTTCCACTAGGATGTAGGGTGAGGGAGATTTGACACGATGGAGTCGGGATTGTGAGTTAGAGATCTCGGAGATTACGCTCATGGTGGACCAGGAATTAGGGTGTCGCATCTGTGGCATCATTGCGTTCATGTGCACGATAACATCGAGACGTCGAGTCGGGTGTGGGTGCATGGTGCTGGTCATTCGCCTCTTGGTGAGTGTGGGGCTGGGTTTGTCTTTGGGACTACTGTCAAATAGAGACTCATAGTTCGAGATCGATGCAAATGAGTAATTAATGTGATGGGTAAAGCAAGAAAGGGGCCGTTAATCCCCTAAGGTGAGAAGCCTGGAGTTAGGGTGAAGGGACCAGCGGTGGTATATCAGGTCACGTGTGGTGTAAGAGACGGAATATCCGGGTACGTGTGGGTGTAGGGCCAGGGAGCTATCAGAATATACGTATTGGTGTGAGACCCGTGGAGATATCAAAATTCACGTGTGAATATAAGAGAGCTCGCGGTGTGAGCCGAAGGATTCACGTTGCTTGAGAGAGGGAAAACACACGGTCATGTGTTAATCTGAAGACTTAGAGTTGGTGATAGGGTCGAGGTGACTCGGATGAAAACACACGGTCCAAGTTATCACGTAGACTTAGGTTGAGTGATGCAGTCGGAGTGACTCGAGATGAGAAAACACATGGTCATGGTTTATCTGCGTAGACTTAGGTTTAGTGATAAGTCGGGAGTGACTCGAGATTTGGATACTCCTTTGTTACATTAAGAGTGTTGGTGGCCGTGATTCGGTAAATGGATGTCATTCATGACATGGACTAGGTTGACGGTCTATTGGTTGTCGATGGTGCTGACCTTAGGAAGGTCAAGCGTTTGCACAGCGGGGTTGTGTAGGGTTATGTTATTGTGGATTATATCTGAGTGTTAGAGGGACATCTTTGCGAGCATGCGTCCTGAATCATAAGGGTAGTTGGGAAGAGCACTTGCCCTTAGTGGAATTACGCCTGATACTTGATTATCGGGCGAAATATCTGGATGGACCATATGGGGCATTGTGGGGAGCGCATCCCGGATCATTGATATGTTGGGCCAAAGTGGGAGAAGGCTCCACGTTGGTCCCTAATCGATTAGAACACCTCGAGAAGGTGAGTAAATGGGACAACGTCTTCTCTCCACGACTCAGGCCGTGAAGAAACTATCGCGATGTCTGTCCGGCCCTTAAATTCGAGTTGGTGATCACGTCTTTTTGAAGGTGATGCCTAAGAGAGGAGTAGTTGGGTTCGGCTGAAAGCGAAGGAAGTTCATCCTTAGGAGTTTGTGGACCTTCAGAGATCTTCGAGAGGTAGGCAACGCAGCGTCTTAGGTTGGCTACCGCCTAGCATGTCGGGTGTCACCAAGGAATTCCGTCTCATGCTCGGTATACTCGGATCGACCCGTAGTGAATTAGGGAGAGATTGAGGTTGACGGATGGGACCTTCGAGGAGGACGGTGTGCATTGTGGATGCGAGGATCAGGTTTTACGGCCTTAAGACCGTGATGCTAGGGAGGGTGCTATGGCGGCAGGAGTGGAGGAGTCAACGTGGGAGCACGAGGACACGATGCGGGCCACCTATCCCTTCTTGTTTAGGGATGAAGATACGTGGTTTAGTCGTTTAATATTTAAATGACTAGTTTACATGCATGGTATAGTGCACGTTGCATATGCATGTGAGTTGTTGAGATTGTCCAGAATTTCGGGACGAAATTCCTTTTAAGGAGGGGAAAATGTAAGACCCGAGAAAATTTCAATTTTCGGAAAAAGGGTAAAACGGTAATTTTGGTAAAAATCCAAAAATTTTCTAGATCTTGGATGATGAAACGGACTTATTTACTAAGCGGAAATCGTCTCATGAAATCTAATACTATGTCGAATTTCGACCGAATTAGACGGTCGAAATTTCCACGTTTTTCGAAGACGCGGGTGTCGGTCTTAGTAAAAAGCGGGTTTGAAGAGCATTGTATATGACTAAGTCACTAATACATTTACTCTTGGCGCATGTTGAAAGATGAAAGAGAGGATGAAATGGATGGCCTAGATAATTGTGCGAGGGTAAAAAACCAAGACTTAAGGACTTGATGAGAATTTTTGAATTGTTAATTGAATAAGACAAAACATGAATAGTTGTCTTCTCAAATGGAAAAGAGCAAAAGGAATGGAGTGGCTGGACGAGAATTACGAGTGAAATTTGAGATTTGAAGTTAGAGAGAGAAAGTGCCTTCTCTCACAGATTTTCGACCAATCGGACCGTCGGTTCTCAGCGAGCGAAATACCAAGAAGTTGCTTTCACAGCGGCGAGAGCTCAGCGTGGGCCTTGGAATTTGGTGGAGATTCAGGTAACTCCAAGAGGTGAGGATCTTTTCCTACTTGCGTTAATCTTTGGCTAGGCTATGTAAATGGTTAGGAATGTACGATGCTTGTTTCAGTCGTAGCTTCTTGTCTAAAGCTTTGAGCCAAGTGGAGAAAATTTCTATTTATTGGGCGTGAGCGTGGCACGAGGGTTTCTTGTTCACGTGAATAATGACCGCGTAAATTTTGGTATGAAAATGTGTTTAGTTGAGTGATTCAAAATGAATTGCTCGTGTTTGTTAATGATCCATGTGAGAGCTAATTTTGGTGTAATTGATTGTGAATTTGCATAACATGTTTTTATGTGATTTAATTATATTAATATATATACATGTGAATATATTAGCATGAATGTGTTGGGAGGTGGCATCATGCATTTTATATGCCTTTGGGGCTTATAGAATATTAGGAGTGAGTGCATGACATGAAATTGAAAGAAAAAGCAGCGCTTTGAAAGGAATTTCAAGGAAGATTTTGAAGAATTGCTTATGGAGGGGCCAGTCATCGGATCGCGGGATGAGGACCATGGCGTTCGGAGAGTTATCGATGGTCGCCTCGAGGAGGGTAGTCCAAATATTTTGCTGAGTTTGGTAGTGAGTTTTCAGAACAAAAACTTTTGTTTTGAAAACTATGATTTCTTCGCGTTCGGCTTAAGCATATGTGGTGAGTCGGTGAGGACTTGGGACATGGGATTGGTCTGTAGACATTAGTGGAGTTCATGAAATTGCTTGAATGTGATTGTTTGCCATAACATGTGCACTTAGGTGGAATGTGGTGAAATTATCACTCTTGGGCTTTGCTCACCTGTCGGATTTTCATTTGGAGTATAGGAGTGTGCACGGACCGCTCACTAGAGGCCGCGTTTAGAAGAAAGCCGGGTTGTGGCTTTGGCATTTTTATTTTGTATAACATGTATTAAAATTGTAAATTTTAATATATGTTGAATTAAGAGTAGTGTAAAAAAACTCTTGAACCATGTAATATATTTGGTTAGGATATATTTGGCAGAGTATTGGAAGTCACGAGAGGCCCAAGTGGCCATTATTTTACTCACATATGGACCTTGTGTGGTCATTGTAAACTTGTTGGGACGGGTTTGTACCTTGGGTAGAGCTCGCGATGTAAGGAGACTCTGGGTTTTGCGTAGTGGTGTCGAATTGCAGGCATTGCGAGTATTAGTGGAGTTGACGGGTTGTCAACGGACACCCCGATTTTGGGGCATCACACTTGATAGCTGCTATTTTTATCTTTTGTTTTCTCATGCTTGTAGCATGATCCTATTTGTCTTGTTCTTATTTTGGAGTATTTATGAGCTGTGATTGGTTTATCTTTATAGTTTTAAATCTTAATAAAAATCACAGTTTCTTATTTTTAACACTTTTCATCTCTTTTGTTTCCTGTTTCATGTGGGTCCTCCTCTCGACACCGGCTATTTCACGGAGGTATCACTTCCTCCTTAAAATTTCATTCTAACCACGTAGAGACGATGTCGAATTTGGTTGGGGGGTGAGTTAAGTAAGGAAGTGCTTATTTGATCATTTGGCAAATTTCTTTCGGTTCAAATAGTTTTTGAATAGTTTGATACGTGTTTGCTTAGTTTTCCCACAATTTTTTTTTTTGTAATTCTCAGCCTGCAATGGAGACAGTGAAACAATAACTGATATACTTGATTTTAGAGTTGTTTATGCTTATAAAAGTAGACAGAAGTGCTGAAACTCCTCTTGTATTCAACCTTACCTCTTCCACTTTGAGCTAATCACACACTGTGCACATTAGGTTTTGAATATAAGATGAAAAACTTCCTTTCCTCCTAAACCTTGCAAAACCTGGCCTAGTACTATTGACCACCTTTAATAGGTTGGGACCCCTAAAAAGACCAATGAGTCTCAAAAAAAAAAAAAAAAAAGAAAAAAAAAGAAAAAAAAAAGACCAATGTGTCTATAAAAAACAAAAGAAATTTGTGACACTTACCTTAAAACTTGAGCACGGTCCGAGGGGTATATGGCAAAAGTCTTTAAAGCTCGGTGCCACTAAGCGGCGGATTGGGAATCATGACTTTGATGCTCGCCATGTGGGTGAATAGGTGGAGTTTAGAAAATTGTAGGTGCTAGAGTATTGTACTGAAATATGAAGAGTTAGTGGTTGAAAGATCCTTATGATTTGATGCCCTAAACCTTGATTGGTTGGGAGTCATCGATGGACCCCCGTTACATGGACAATTTGAGTCGATACCTCGGCGTACTTCTGATGAAAAGAAAGAAGAAGAAGAAGAAGTTGTGAAATAAAAGTGGTTCTTTGATCTATTAGATTTGGTCAATGCGCTGGAGTGTAGAAAAAGAGCTGGGTTGGGGAAGGATATTTTGATAGACTATATATTTAAATCTAATCATGTTAACATGTGAGTTATTGTTGAAGACTCTGAGTTTGGTTTCTTTAAAATTGGAAATTCTTTTGATACTTGAATTTGCATAGTACATACTCTTCTTGAGATAGTCATTGGGTACGATTTTGATGACTCTTGTTGAAGGTTGGGTTTCATCCCCTCATTAATTTTGAATTTTTTTTTGTTTTATGGATATATAGACCATCTTGCTTTAGATTATTTCATTCTTCCTTCATTGCTAAGGGACTAGCAATGTGTCAGTTGGGGGGAGTGATTACAATCCAAAAAGTGTTGTTTTATACCTTTAACAGTCTATGTTTTGAGCACTTTTTGTGTAGTAATTGGCCTAATTGGCCTAATAGGAACATTAAGTACCTAGCAGGGTTGCTAATCAGTGTTTATGGCAAGTTTTGTTTTTGTTTTTGAAGGTTATATATCTTTAAGACAGGGATTCAGTTTAAAGGCATGAAGAATCCAGTTGTAGTTTAGAGCAACCAAGCTAGAAGGAAGCAAAAGAAGAACTAGCAGAAGATGCAATGGAAACCTTGCCACTTTCGCAAGGGTTGTGAATTTTCGCAGGGCTGCAAAATTTCCTGGGAACTTTCTTGCAATCTTTGACTTTTTGATTTTTGTGTTTTTCCCACTTTCTCCCTATGTAATAGTGTTTTATTTGTATCTTTTGATAAATTTATATGCGGGTTTGGTGGTATGGCTTATAAAAAAAAAAACTTTTGTGCTCTGTATTGTTTTTGATATCCAAAAAACTACGAGTGGCTTGGGTTTTCTCTTTTTTCTCTCTTCCGCTTTCCTCGACCATTAAATACCTCTGAGAAGAGGAGCGTTTAAAACCCTCGTTTCCTTGGGTAAAACTAAGTGAAGGTTCTAGATGAAAAGGTGGGGTTTTCCATGTTTTTTACTGAAGGTATTTTCCACCAACTAATGGTTTCTTTTCAAACATTGGTTTAATCCCTTTGGGTTACGCTTGAATGATCGTATTTGATAAGCTTTCAGGTTGAATTGGATATGTCTTGATCCAAATGACATTGTTGGTTATCATCTATGGGTTATTGGAAGGCGTTTAAAGTTCTTTGTGCTTCCTTCAAATTCTGAGTTAGATTCCTTCGATTCACCTTGAATGGTCAGTATTTGGTAAGCTCTCAAGGCTCATTGGATACTTGCTCCGCTAGACGATGATGTTCGATCGATTATCATTTATGGACCATTGGAGTGAGTCGAGGAGATGTTCTTCAGCGTCGAGACCATTAATGGGAAGAAAATACCATTTTTAAAGATATTTATTTAGGGTCGAGTTTTATATCTAAACTGAAAGCGATTCCGAAGTATATATATTTAACCTCCCAATGCGAGGAAAAGACTAGGGCTTCGTTTACTAAAGACTACGAAACCTAGTGACCGAAGCCATAATAGGAATTGTTTCTTGTTTTAGTAAATTTTTTCTTTTAGTTTTAATCACCTAAATCCTCTTTTATCTGGCAATAATAAAGCTGAAATCACTAGTATAAGCTTTGACCTCGTTGATTTCCATGAAGAAAGCCAGCTGTGATCACAGAATACTATCACATAGTAGCTATGCTACCTTGGTGTTGTGATGAGTTATAAATTTTGTTGATTTAGAATACCCTGACTCTGAATCAAATGGCTTGTTTGAAATGATGCTAATACGGTTGTTTAGTTTGCTCTGAAGAAATATTTTGAGCAGGTTTGGAGCACCCATAACCATTATTAGTGATAAGGGAAGCCATTTTGCAAATAAATTTTTTGCAAAACTCATGAGCAGATATGGAATAAGACATGTAATGGGATTGACTTACCACCCTCAGTCAAATGGGCACACATAAATTTCTAACTGGGAGATAAAGAAAATTCTAGAGAAAACAGTGAATACAAGCAGAAAAGATTGGTTTATAAAGCTCGATGATGCATTGTGGGCTTATAGAATTACAAAAACTCCCGGAATGTCCCCACCTCTGAAGTGTATTTTGAAAACCTTGTCATCTCCATTTGGAACTGGAATACAAGGCTATGTGAGCCATCAAGAAACTAAATTGTGACTTCTAAGCTGCCAAAGAAGAAAGATTACTCCAATTGAATGAACTGAAAGAGTTGAGGAATCAAGCTTATGATAATTCTAGAATCTACAAAGATAAGACAAAGAAATGACATGATCAAAAGATTTTGAGGAAAGGAATTCAAAGCAAGAAACAAGTCTATTATATAATTACAGGCCTCAAACTATTTCGGGAAAACTAAAAGTCAGATGTAGTGGTCCACATAAAAAGTAGTGGCAAGTACACCCCTTTAGACCATTGACACTAAAAAACTAATTCTGGATGTGAATTCAAAGTGAATGGTCAGAGATTGAAGCATTACCTTGGAGGGAACATAAATGAAGAGTGAACCAGATTTGGAAGAGACGGAAGAGAATTTTGCTAAAAAGAAAACACTATGCAACAAATGTCTAGCTAAAGACATTAAACTGAGCAGCTTCTTAGGAGGCAACCCAAACAATTTTTAATTTTCATGGCTAGCTTGTTTTGGTTAAGTTTTGTGTGTTGAAGTTAGTTTTACTTTTATTTGAATTTTATTCGTTGTTTTTGCTGATTTTTTAGGGACAGTGAAGCTGAATTAGAAATGGATTTTATTAGAAAGCACACTCTCTCAAATTGATGATGCAGAAATTACTAAAAGGGGGGAGTATTTCGATTTCCCTAACTTGCTTTTTAATGATAATGCATAGTTGAAGTGTGGGGGTATGTAATTTTGTTTAGAGCAGAAAATGAATAGTAGCTTTGTTGTTCTCATTATTTGAATACTTTGAATATCATCTTGTTGAATCATCTTGATTGAAGAAATGAAATGTGATTGTTCATACATGAATTGTGGTTCTTTGATGATTAGATGTGTTTTCACAAGTATGTTCTGATTGGTATGAAGGAATGCACAATGTTTTGAATGTTACTTGATTGAAAAATGTATTTTGCAACTACGAGAAAAATTTACTCATTGTCGCGACATAATTTTATTTATACATATGATGTGCAAAACTTAGTTACGACATTGTTTTAATTTCACGACAAAGTGGTTGGTCTTTAGAAACGTAGGAAATTTTGTCGTGACACAAATTTTCTATGTTGCAACATAATTTAACTGGAGGAGTACAAATTATGCACGACAATGTTTTTCTCTGTCATGACATCTTTTGATTTGAACCGATCCTTGTCTTTTCTATGAAACGACAATTTTTATTTCTATCGTGACCAAGTTTGCTTTAGAAAGATAAAGAGAATAGAGTTTTTGTCGCAACAATTTCTCTCATTGTCGCGACATAAGTACACTTGAACATCACATTTTTATGTCACGACAATTTTTGCTCTGCCTGACAATCGGTGACCTAGTTTAATTGATTTCAAAAATATGTTGCGACATTACTTTTCTATATACTTAACATAAAATTAAAGGAATAAACCCTAGGTTAGTTTTGTCGCGACATTTAATGATGATGACAAACATTTGGCTATAAATAGATGAATTTTGAAACACGAAGGTCACCTACCTCGAAACCATCAAGTCAACACTTTTTCACCAAACTTCTTTTGAAACTCAGATCCTAAACTCTTCTTGACACACCAGCTACTCATCGAAACAAAACCTAATCAAAATCATAAGAGGATTCAAGAGAAAGCAGAACAAAACGAAAGGAGGTGATCAATCAATGGAGGTGAGTTAACCAATTTAAGAACCAGGTTATAAGAGAGATTTGTATATGTTTCGAAACATAGAGAAGAAAAGATAAGAACTTTTTTCACAGTTTGAATAACGCAAGTATGTCCAGTGATACTTCAGGTCATCATCGTGAGATTTGAATTATTTCATTCTCACCTTTCTTGAAACGTCAATGAAAGATGTACCATTTATGCACGCGGCACCACGCCATTATTCAAGAGTTTCATGCTAACTGCAGCTGAAAAAGAAAAAGAGCGTATATGTCTGAGGAATGGATATTAGCAGAGGAAAACTGATAAAGAAATGTTCAATCTGGAAAGTAGAAAGATACTCAAAATTAAAAAATTGCTAAAGATTTGATCACTGGGATATGGACTTACTAACAGCTTAAGGAAAGGAATAAATTGAGGAAAACCATATAGAACTATCGTTAGATTGTTATCAAGAAGTTATGGTATGATCTTACTTATTAGTCATCTTACCACATCAAAAGATCAACATTTATTGAGAAGGAACAGGTTGAGGCCCTTTACTACTACAAAGGGTATAATCAATGGGAAGATAACTATAATCTATCAATGAGTTATTATAGAATAAATAATGGTTTGATTCTACACTCACACAATCACTACTTATTCAGAGAGTGATTGAGATCAGGGAATGGAAGGAATACACCCGGTACCCTCTTGATGATTAATCAGATAATGAGAGGTCCCAAACAGAAAGAGAAAGAAACAAAAGTCGTGGCAGCGGTATGTGATGCATGCAATGAGCCAATACAATGGGAAAGTCCACCTCAAGAGCAGCAAGAGATTCAGGGAGTAGCTTCGGGAGTCCCATTATGAATGTGACTTCCGATATAAGAGAAACCTATTAGAGGTAGCCGATCAGGATAGCAGGGCAAATGGCAGTAGAAATTGAGGAGATTCTGAAATAGATGAGAGAAGAAATGCAAGAAAGAGACAAACAACTGAAATTATAGCTGTAGATGAGGGATGGATATTTGGACAAGGAATTGCAAAGAAGATATCAATACTGGGGAGAATAAATAAAGCAGAGGGATTTAGAATGGAGAGTAGAATTGGAAAGAAGGGTTACAGAATGGAGAACAATGATAAGGGATAGAGAAGTGGCTTTTGACGTAAAACAGCATACATGAGGCAAATTTAGTGAAAAATGTTGTGAGAATAGAGACGCTAACAGAAGGAAGCCCTAGAATCAAGAGGTAGATATTTGCTAAATAGTCTTCGCATTGCAAAGAAAGCTTTAGACCGATGACTTATGAGCAAGCATGTGATACACTCTGAATCACTGTACTAAGAGACAGCGAGAGCCATGCAGAGAGCAATGTGAAGATTTTGGTGTGCCACTCCTACAAATCGTAATCTCAGATTTGTGGCTCACATTAATAGTCCCTTGTGGATGTCGTTGCACCCCCAATACCTTCTAACCCTGAATCCAAAGGAAGAAACACTTTTTGAAACCATGTAAATCACCATCTCAAAAAAAGACCTCTCGGTGCAATAGAAGAAAGAACTAACCCTAGTAGAGGAAGGTTGAAGAATATTTAAAAATGGAAGCAACCAAGGAAAATGCCTCAAATAGAAAAAAAATGAACATTGTCTCTTCACTTCTCATTCCTCATTCTTTGTAACATAGTCTCTCTTACCTGAAAAATTTAATGAAAATTCCTTCGCAGAAATTAGTGTTCACTCTCATTTTGAATTTCTTTTGTGTTTATTGTCTATTTCCTTTCCTTTGTGTTCAATAATTAGAAATTGATGAATTTAGCAAATAGGTTCGGTTTAATAACGAAGAACCCAGTTTTCTTGGTTTAAATTGCTGAATAGTCAGTACTGTTTGGTAGACTTGGAATGATTGTGGAATTGAAACGCCTCGTGTTTCTTGAATTAAACGGTCTGATTTAAATAGCTTACACTTGTAAAATAGCATAGCAACATATTTAAAAATTAAACAAGAATTTTATAGATGAATTGGGGTAGGATGCATTGAACTGAAAAAGAAAGTTGTGAAGATATTGATAAATGTGTTGAACTTCAAGAATAAGGAAGATTGCAACCAATTGATGGAACAAATAAGACCTATATATTTTGTAAATAGCTTAATTATTATGAACCCTAATAAACACTGCACATGGTCAAAAGTATCTTTGAAACAAATTGTGCTTAAGATTAAGGATATCTTCTCGGGGATCTATCATAGCAAATTCTAAAATGCGTCCTGTTTTTTCAATTTCAAATTGAACTTGTTAGATTAATATCGAGAAAATCCCAAGCAATACTCAGAAGACCCGAGAAATTCCACTGAATAAGGGCAAATCGTACTGGACATAAAATTGTAATTTCTTGCTAAACCGAATTAATTCTCTAAATCTTGATGACGAAACGACTTCACCGTTGAATCGTCTCGAAAATCTAGTTAGCACGTAAATTTGTAATATTCCAGATTAGCCGAGTTGGCACGTTTTTCGAGGCATTGCGTTTCGGGTGCCGTAAAATGATTTTCGATGCAACGAAAGTCACATATAGCACGTACTCATGTACCATAAGTGGTATGAGTAGAGAAATGATGAAAATGGATGGCCGAGATAGTGCCGACGTCAAACCGGAGAGTTAAGGGAATTAATTAATTAAATGGACTTAAGTCACTAAAGGATAAATAGTGTATAGTTTTCATCTCTCAAATTCAATTTGAAATAAAGCAAAACAGAAAGGCAAGAGAAGGGAGGTCCAAGAAATACCAAACTTTAAATGGGAGGTTTAGAGAGAAGGTCTCCTGGATTTCTCTCTGATTTACGACAAATCCTGACGCTTCGCTAGCCGGGACAAGAAGGAGAATTGCTCACGTGAGAGGTCACGTGGGTACCGTGATTAGTGAGTTTCAAACTCCTTAAGGTAGGGTTTCTCCCTACTTGAGTTTTATCTCCATTTTAAATACTTGCAAATGTTTGAGCTTCGAATGAGGCCGTAAGGGGTTGTTTTCTGACGGTCCCAAACCTCGACCGAATTGATATGAATTTGAGCACTCCACTTGGAGCAAATGTGGATCGCCACGCTGATCAAGTTGTCAACTGGGTGATTTGCATTAAATCATGTATTGGTTTGGGAAAGGCCGGGAATGGCCGTGAAATGCGAGTTCACAAAGTGAACCGATGAATGGATGTGTGTTTGAATCGTAAAACCTAAGGTTTTACTGTTCATAGGAATAGTGACACGAAAATATATTTTTGTGTGAATATGTGTTTGGTTGAGTGATTCAAGTGGAATTGCTCGTGTATGATTGTTGATAGACCAAAGAACACATACAAATTTATGACGTTATTACCAAAGGACTATTATCTAATCCCCGGCAACGGCGCTCTATAAAACTTGTTTGCTGCACTAAAGAACATATTGCACTTAGCACGTTATTACTAAAGGACTATTATCTAATCCTAAGAATGGCGTTTTGCTAAAACTTGTCGGGCATTATAATCGTATAAACCAAATATCTCCAGGAGTAAATCATTTTCAAAGCTCTGGTTCGGTCTCGATATCTCCTCGCAAGCGCCACGTGCTCCATACAATAAAATGGATTTAAGTCCGTATATCGATCCCAATGTAGATCTCAAGAATTTTAAATCAACTACCCTGACTACTCAAGCTCCATACTATTTGAACTATAACATGTTATGATGTTTCAGCTAAGAAGCTGTAAAATATACTATTATATATAAAAAAATTGAACAATCAAATAAACTTTAATCCAGAGAACAATGAATAAAGAATAGTTAAGAAAATAAATGGACGCTGAATAATTATCGCTTAGAGAACACATTAAGATCAATACATTGTGAAGTATCAATTCCGTTGTCAACTTGTAAATTTTGCTTGTATATTCTTGTAGATTTCAAAATTCGCCCATATGCTAATAGCTCACCGATCTCTCCATTACTTCACATTTCATTATCTAATTTTTGACCCGATTCTCTCGAATGCGTGGAATTAGATAACTACTTTTTAACAGGACTTCTACCCCGGTATTTTTCTTTGCAATACTTCATACCCATTTTATGGATCGTACACCTTAGCTCCCAAGTTATCTGGCCACAAGGATATACAACTTCCGTGTTACTTCCTCCAAATTAGAATAGATCACCCTCTCCTTGATTAGATCTCGCCTAACACCTGGATTGGCTCTAACTATTCGACCGAGGTGAACTCCTCGCTTGTTTAAACCGATAACTCAATCGACTCATTCTGATTTCAAGTGAGAAAGAGGATTTATCATAACAAACTCACCGAGCTCATTAGATTCTAATAGTGTTAATATACCTTCAAAGAAATATTCATAACTCCTGTGATTGTCATCTCTGTCACTCGCAGGACCTCCTTGAAATCAGAGCAATGAAACAATTCTTAACGGGTATAAGAAACTGATATTCAGATCAAAAACATTAAACCCATAACCGAAAGTAAATTCATAAACTGAAATTCGCAATTTGCTGGAAACAACTACAGGAAAGATAATTTCTGACAATAGCATTCACTTAATGGAAATTGGGTTCCTCAATTACTGAATTACACACTACAACATTCCGATCATAAGAATAATCGCATTATAACTGCGTCAATTCCGTAAATTGGTCAACTTCCAAACATCTGTAGTAATTTGAAAAGAATTGAATTTCGTGATCCAGCTTCGCCGAAAGATAACATCCACCTTAAAATAAAACGAAACGAAAAATGAATAATCTAATCTAAGCCTAACTATCAACATTGAAGAAAAGAAAAAAGAAAAGAAAAAATAAAGAAAATGATTCACCATCCGCACTCTCGCTTCGCGGGCCGCCAAGCTAACTTCCCGCTTCCGATAGTCGCGTATTTATAGGGTTTTTCGCCGGGCTCCTAATCCCAATGTAGCCTCGTGGATTTTAAAGCATCCGTGCCCAAGTCACTGTTCAAGTCGCGACCTCAATTCCTTGTCGCGACATCATCCATGTCGCGACCTCGATCTCACGTCGCGACCTTAGCTTCTTGTCTATACAGTCTTAACTGATCATTAGTGATGTCGCGACATCATTCTCTTGTCGTGACATCAACTAAATGAAATTCAGCCAATAATGGAATGCTGATGTCGCTGATACTGACTGGTCGCGACGCTACCATTTCTTTCGCCTTTCATCCGGCGGCTCCTCGATGTCGCGATTATCGATCTCTTTGTCGCTGAAGATCGACTTAGTTCTCTGGGCCTTCAACTGTTGTTCTTGGTGTCACGACAACACTTCGTCGTGACATCTAGTCACGCCTTTGTATATATTTCAACCGGTCGCTTCGACGCTGATTCCTCGATCTCACGCCGCCAATTTGAGCCTTTCTCGCCTTCCGCAAAGATTCAACTTGTCTTCGCATGTCGCGACATCACCCTTTGTCGCGGACATCAACCAAAGGATCCGCAGTGCTCAACCGCTTCTCATGATGTCGGACATCAACCGATTACCGCACGTTTAACTCGTCGCCATCAGATCTTCCTTTGATCGCTTCTCGCCGCCGCGACATCAACTGTCAGCGACATCACTTCATGCATCCACAAGTCTCAATCGCTTGTTCCTCGATGTCGCTACACGCATCTTGTCGCGCCGATTCATGACTCTCGTAGCTGACCGCGGGTTCTGATGTCACGCACGACCACGCCCTGCGGTGTTTCGCTGATTGCCAGGATGTCGCACATCATGGCTGCCGCGACATCCATTCTAGTCCTTGCGCCTTCACGAAAGAATTCTCGATGTCACGACATCGATGTTGTCATGGGCTCAAGTCTCCCGCACTTCCACCGGTTAGTCGCGATGTCTACCTCGCTGGTCATACATCATACCTAAATTTCTGCTCCTTCACGCTTGCATCAGAGTTCCCCGTCACGCCAAAGATCAAATTCCCTTCACCTTCCCGAATGTCACGACTCAGAACCTGATCAGACCCAATAACCGCATCAATGACTCAAACGCTTCTTTTCATTTCTCGCTTCCGCCAATTGACTCGCACTTTTATTCCACTTATTTCTCAAACGAGATTTTTCCACGCTTTTTCTTTCTTTTCTTCTATTCTACTCCGCTTAACAATGGGTGAGTTTCTTCATATTTCAAAGTAATCGTTTCTTTTGATATGAAAATTGCGTAAAATGGACTAAAAATAGATGACTTTTTTTTTTAATTTTTAAGTTCATCAAACTCCCCAACTGTACCTTTGCCATTCTCAAGAAAGAAAAGAAAAGAATGCTTGTCTTCAACAAAATAAAAGCAAAAATTTTGCATGACATTTTTCGATTTATTCTGGTATCTAATTTAATTGCACGCAAGTTGTATGCATACTCTTCAGACATCTAGCTTCAAGTCCAGTTCAAGGTTGGTCTCTACTTTTTATACTATGCAAAACTAAATTGTTGAAATTGTTTTACAAACAACATGTTCATTGGATCCTGTTGAATAATAGATTATTTTCCTTTCTCATTTTCATACTGAGTCATTTAACTCCCTAAAGTCCTTCACAATTTTGATTGTTTCTATTCTTCCAAATTCCATAGGCTTGTTTTTCATATTGATCTCCACTAATGTAGATGATTTCAGCCATCAAGATCAATCAGGTCTTTTGGGCTTTTTTTATTGTTAGTTCGGTAATGGGTAGGATGGAAGGAATTTAGGTTAAGATTACCCTAAACCTTTTCTCCTCTTCTCATTCTTTCTTTCTTGTAGTTTCTATAATAAACTCCCCTAAACTTCATGTTTAGGACATCTCTTTAATTTCTTAAATTCAGAACTGTATGCCCCATATTTCTCACTTGTAATTCCACTGGGGAGACTTCCTTGTTCACAACATTCGCAGATAGTGCAATGTTTAACTTTTAGGCTTTCTAACACTCTTAGCTTAACTTTGCTAGTAGCTCCCCATACCGTATGGCATTAGGTACTAGGTGTTGAAACACCCCTAAGAACTTAATTGTTCAAGAGAGTTAGCCACAAGATAAAAAACTTATCCTCATAAACTTTCTTTCCATTGCATTTTCTACTCTTTGTCTTTTTCATTCCCTTTGAATTGAAAATCTATACTCTCCCCAAACTTCATTTTCTTCCTTTGGAATTCTGGGTAATCATAGGTTCTCATCGAAGGATTGATGTTTTAGGATGAGTTGGGGTTTCCATTGGTCTATTTTTTGAAAAATAGGCTTGTTTGCCTAATTTCAGAATTAATGATATGCCCTCAAGATAAGGAATAGGATGGCTAGAATGGCTCAAACTGTCCAAGAATGGCTCGCAGAGATCATCTCTTGTTAGTCAGATCACCTAGATTTGCTCAACCAATAATCTAACAAATTCTAGAATTTGATTTGAACAGTTGTGACTAACCATAGGGAGTACCTTGACTCATTTTTGTTAATGAGCATTTAAATTAATTGATATTCAACAGGTTCCTTGACTTATTGTTCATACCACAAACTCAAAAATATGTTTTGTTCCTTCTATTGTATTATTTCTTCTCAATTCTGACTTAATGTACTAAACTTAAGTAACTTTTGCACTCGTGTTTCCAATCAAACCGTATTTATTTGACTTTATTCTACTTTCTAACCCATTCCTAGTCTAACTGCTTCATTCAATTTAGCTCATTACATCTCAGTAGTTTTTTTTTTTTTCTGGACTAATTTCTATTTTGATTTCCTAATCACTCAATTACAAAGCAACACAATCATGGAATCAAATAACTTCAAATTAGCACAACAATTCAATCAAATTCTCATTTTATTACCGATGACCAAGTGTTAGCTTGGATACACGCATGAGAGAAGGATGGTAATGAAAGTTAAAGGTGAGTAAGGTCTATTTTTTCTTTTCAAGTAGCCGAGCAAAGATGTTGGGTGGTCTAATCTAATGTACCTAAATGGGCTGGAAATTCGTGAATTTTCATTTCTTCTTTCCTTTCTCTTCTCGGGTCTCCTTCTCCATTTGTTCTTCAAGGAAAATCTCATTAGAGATCAACCTTCCGTTCAACTCATCCCCGCTTCTTCCCAAGCCATTCATGGTATTTTCCATTCGCCATAACCCCAGGAATTTGGCAAGATTGTTGTTAATCGATCTAAGTTTTTCCAATCTATTCTTTCTCGCTTATGGGATTCGTGATCTTTTCTCGCTTCTTATCTCTATCATCCAATTTCTTTCTCAAAATCTTTCAGACTCTGTACAAAAACTCAATCCTTTTATCAAGCCCCCAAATTTGACTTCCCGCTTCGCATTCTTTCCTTTATCATAGTTAAGAGTTGAGAATCACGCTAAACCGGTTGTTATAAAAAGCCTATGATCGAAGTTTGAGTTTCTCGCAAACAGATCGTGATCTCTTCCCCTTTCCATTTCTTTTAAACTCTTCCTCGCCGCCAAGATTCTTCCCATCCGCCTCTTTCATTCAACTCTTCTCTCCGCCGCTCTCTCACAGAAGCTCCACTTCATGCTCCTTTCTTTTCTATTTAGCTCTTCCTCCCACCGTTGGTCTCTTCTTTCTGAATTTCTTTTTCATAAATGCTTTCTCGACTCGCTAGGTTTTTCCAACTTTCTCTCTTCATCTATTCTCTTCGCAAGGCATCGAGTTTCCCAAAGCACTAAGTCAGTTTCAGGCTCCTTTGAGCTTTCTCCCAAAGCTGGAAGTTTCGTTCTACACAGAGGAGAACTGGCTAATGGGATGAGAAGTCTATTGTTGCCTTCATCTTGCCTCCCGCATTGTCTCGCAAACATGTAATCATTATTGTCCGGTGAGTTTTCTGACGCCTATTCCTCGACAAGAACCTCGAGTTTCCTTTTCCGCTCTTCGCCTCGGGCTTCTTCTCTGCTCTCCACCAAAGACTCTTTCTTTCCTAAATTTCAACCTTGCTAACTCCCGTCAAGGAGCAGAAGTTCGGTACTTCTTCTTCTCGACCCTAAATTCCTTTGACCCCAAATTCTTCGCACGTAATGTTGATTGTCACAGCGAGGAATAAGACCTCTTTGCTCCTCTATGGTATCTCATGATAGAATTCTGATGATAACTCCTATATTGATCGTATACCCCTTGAGTATGGCATACAAAGAACACGCCTTCGTTTCTCTCACTGTGCATACATGTTTTGTTATACCTGCACTAAGCTAAAATAAAACCATACCTACCTCTTCAAAGAAGGCTTCCTCCTGCCTTCACCGATTCGTCTTCCTTCTTCTTCTTCTCGGTTCAACCGCACCTACCGCTGGTGAGCTTGGCAACTTTTCCAAACTCTCGTCTTCCAAACAATTTCTTGGAATTTGGAACCATGTTTGTGAACTGGTCATACCACAGCCCTGATGGCTTTTACCGTGAAGAGACCCGCACTCCTCTAACAAAACTCAAGCCCATCCTTCCTTCACCATATTTGAATAAAATTCTTACCAAGGTCAGATATTCCCGTTTGGTGTGCGCAGAGACTCTCACATCCTCTCTGCTCTATCATCTCCTTGAAAGGAGTCAGCTGTGGTTTTTGAATCTCTCAGGCAACAAACCCCTATAGCATAATACTTCTTCCACCGGAATACGTCATTTGACACGGTAAATTCCTATTTCTTTCTTCTTCTCCTTCCCCTTTCCCTTTTCTCGCTTCTTTTCTTGAGAAGTCATTTGAGCTTCCGGTGTTTTTGATGGCATCTCTCCTGCTTGCTCTTCCCGACGAATCTCATCTAACTGTTCTCCTCAAGTAGTTTCTTCTTCTTCTCGATTGCTTCGTGTTCCTCATAATCTCGCTCAGTTAGGGACCAGGTGGGGATTTACCATTGGAAACGAAATGAAAGATTTTCGAAAGTTTTGAATGCTAGGTTTTCTGGGAGGTTGAGATTCGTAAGGAAGACTAAGGTGAATGGTTATGTGGGCTGAGTGAATGAAATAGTTTCCAACTGGCTGCAGAATTCAATCAACGTCATACAATTAATGCTTCACTAAGACATGTCGCGACTTCAATTCATTTCTTTTATTTGAGATCATTAAATTTAGGCTTTTGAAGTGAGAGGCTGGCACATGCCGACTTTTATGTCGCGACTTACCTAGATGTCGCGACAATACAGGCTTTTCCAGATTTGTTTGATGGCGACAATCCTTCTTCATTTTGAACGAAATCACTGTCGCGACATCACAAAGGGTGTCGCCATTACGTATCCCTTCCTCTATACTACTCAATTGTTCTTTCCAAACTGGTCACGATATCAATGTTTTGTAGACACCACTTGTCGCGACATAACCCTTTCCGTCGTGACTCAAGCCCTTAATTCAATGATTTCAAAACTTTTGAATTCTCTTATTGTTCCTAACCCGCTACATCTCTCCGTGCATATTAAGCAAAGATTTAACAATTAATTCAAATATATCTACAGAATTGGGTTAGGGAGAAAGTTACTCCCCTTTTTCTCATGTCGCGACTCCTCTGCAAGTTGCTGGATTTATTCCTGTAGTTGCCTTGCTATTCGTGTCTTGAAATCTTGCAGAAGATCACTGCAATATTCAAGCAAATTCTAATTAAACTACAATCCATTTCTAAAAATTAAATCTATCCATCTAAAAACAAATTTGACCTAATTTATCAGCAACTATAAGAAAAGAAATATTTCAAAAATTAAAATCAGAATTTAAATCCTCATGGGTTGCCTCATTATCTCGTCAAGCCAGTCCCAATGGGATTCGGTTGTCGTGGTACTTCTTCTTTTTCCTCAAGAACCAAATAGTTCTTCACTTCTCTTCCCTATTGAGATAATGCTTTAACTCATTCATTGACCTGAATTCTCTCCCCATTATCGCCAAGTTATCGCTCCAAATGTAGTACTTGATACCACTGTACGGCTCCACTCCACCGATTTTAATTTCTCGAAACAACTTCAAATTTAGACCAAAAAGGTAACCCTGCTCCCTCGTCAACTCTTTCTCAGATTCTCCGACATGCCATTTCATTGTCTTGTCTTTGTATATTCTAAAGATTATCATAGGCTTCATTTCTCGCTCTTTCCAATCTCGTATTACTGAGCAATCTTTTCTTCCTCATAAAATTTTAAAATCTAAGTTTAACTTCTTAACGACCACATTGCCTTGTATTCTAATCAAGAGGTAGATGACATGGTTTGCCAAAAACAACTCACATGGGGACATTCCAATGGGGTCTTATATACCTGTAGCCCAAAGTGCAATCACTGCTTAAGACCAATCCTTCCCCCAGCTCACGCTTCTTTTCTGCTATTTCTTTTGATCTCCCCGTTGAAATTTCGTTTCAGCCCATTGGTCTGGGGATGATAGGCTAAATCATTACATGCTTCGATCCCATACCTACTCAGCGAGTTGCAACATTGTTTGGCGAAGGGTTCCCCATCACTAATGATGGTCCCGGGTTCCAAACCCGCTTCAAAAATATTCCTTTTCGCAAAACTCACAACCGTATTAGCATCATTCCTTGGACAAGTTAATTACTTCCACCCATTCGGGAGACGCACTCCATCGGCTAGCGCATGCATAGGTTTCCAATGATGGTGGGAAAAAGGTCCTATAAAAATCTATTCTTAAACATCAAAAAATTTGTATCACCATAATACCTTTAGGGGCATTTCATTCCCGTCGCCGATATTTCAATCCTTTGGCATCGATCACACAATTTTACCCACTCGCACAATCTCTCTCAAGATAAGCAATAATAAAACCCTCGATCGAGTATCTTGTGAGTCGCTCTTTCTCTCAGAGAAATGTCCCCATATGGTGATGCATGGCATTCATTTAAAATGCTGGGTTTCGTTTCATCTTCCGCACACACTTCCTTATTATCATGTCAAGACCTCTCTTGAATAATAGTGGGTCATCCCCAAATATACTATCTCGCTGCTGGCTCGGTTTCTCTTCCGTCGGGTAGTCGACCTCAAGGCATTACTCCACAAGCCGATAATTCACAATATCAAAGATACCATGGAAGTCGAAGGAAACTTTAAACAATCGCTTCATCCGGGAAGTTCGTTAATCGGCCATTTTTCTTCACACGCTTTACTTCTTGACAAGGTTCGCTATCACATTGTCACATCCTTTATCCTGATTTCAAAATCAAACTCTCGCAATGTACAGCACTCCACCTTATCAATTCGCTTAGCTTCCTTTTTCTCACACTGATATTTGATCGGGCCGCATGATCGCGTGAATTACTACATGGGATCCCAAATGTATTGCCTAAATTTTTCACAAGCAAATACTATGGCTAGCATCTCCTTTTCATTGTCGAGTAGTTCTCATAAGCCTATCAAGGTCTTAATAAGATAGTATACGACTCGAATACTTTCTCTTTCTTTGCCCTAACACAGCCAATCCCATAGCAAAATCACCGAATCACACATTATTTCAACCCCTCGATCCCATTATGGTGCAAGAATTATAGGTGCCTCCTCGTACCAATTTGAGCTTGATTTCAAAAGCATTCTCGCGTAAGTCATCAAAATCGAACCTTGTATCTTCCGCACCGCACAGCGGTCTCGCTATTTTGAAAAATCTTGATAAATCTCTCCCGTGAAACTCGCACGCCCCAAGAAGCTTCTTCCTTTTAACGTAGTAGGTGGTGCAAGAGTTTTGATAATGGATAATTTAGATCGATCAATCCTACCAAAGAGCGTAAATTTTATGCCCAAGAACAATTCCTTTCATACCATAAAATGGCATTTTTCCCAATTCTAGCCGCTTGTCTCGCATCTTTGAAGCACTGTTTCCAGATTGTTTAAACATTGATCAAAGCTGGATCCATACACAGTAAAGTCATCCATGAAAATTTCCATCACTTCTTCAATCAAATATGAGAATATGGACATCATACACCTCTGGAATGTAGCTGGAGCATTACATAACCCAAAGGCATCCTTCCTCGAAGGCAAAGGTACCATAAGGGCATGTGAATGTGGTCTTCGATCCTCGTAATAGCAATCTGATTGTATCCGCAATACCCATCCGTAAAACAAAAAGTGAGGGGTGTCCTCGCACTCCGGGCCCAACATCCGATCAATGAAAGGCAAAGGGAAATGATCTTTTTCTCGTTGCCGTGATTCAACTTTCAGAATCAATACATACCTCCATCCCGTCACCGTCTTGCCGAATCAATTCGCTTTCATTTCGATCACAAAGAAACCCCCTTTCTTTCGGGAACCACATGGACTGTCACCCAAGGACTATCTCGAGATAGCATAGATAAACCACATTTACATCAGCTGAGCACCTCCTTCGACTACTTCTTCATCATCGATTCACTTCGTGTTCTACGTGATGGTTTGTCTCTTCAGTAGAATCTTATGCATGCAAATCGATGGACCGATACCCTTCACTCTTCAATGACCAAGCTAGCGATTCCTTATGCTTCTAATATTTCCACAATCTTTGTTCCTCTTCTCACTTAACTGGCCGAATGATCACGGTTTTTCTTGGTAATTCTAAGTAAGCATACTTTAAATGACATGGCAATTTCTTTCAAAATTAGCCTTCTCAGATCGGTTTCTTGATGAATTTCCCATTGCTCAACATTTTCCCATTATCGCTTTCTCATATGCTTCAAACTCAACACGCTCTATAATGAAAATCATTGCATGGGAATTCGCACAGACATCTTCTCAAGATACCGAATTCATCTCTTCATCGATAAAACTGAGTGTTACAATCATTGTTAAAATCGTAGTCGAAGTATGTATCAAATCAGCTACATTGCATCATTCTCGTCTCTCGTCTATATTTCGTGATACCTTTGATCAAATTGAATGCACCGCTTTCTCCAACCTCAAGATAAGAACTCCTCAGATATCAATCGTGAAAGGTACCCAAAGAGGGGCTAGGAATGGTCTTCTCCCAATAGCGTGGGTACTTGTGAATCTTTCTTCCATGTCCGTAATGATGGAAGTCTATCGGGAAAACAAACTTCCCAACAAATGACCAAAGACATCTTCAATGACTCCTTCGTGTTTTACCTATATCGATCTGTCTCGCCATTTGAAGAGCAATGTTTTTAAGTGGAGTAAGCTCCCCCAAACTTAGTTTCGCAATCGTAAAAGAGGCATCAAATTGATACTAGCTCCCCGAGTCACGTAGAGCTTCCCGAATTCAATTCCTCCAACAATACAAGGAATTGTGAAACTCCCGGGTCCTTCATCTTTACCGGTAGTTCTTTCTCTGACACGCACCACAAGTGGCAATGAGATTCACTATTCCTCTTCTACTATTTTTCTTTCTTGCCCGCATGTCCTTCGTAAATTTTGCGTAGAGTGGCATTTCCTGAAGTTACCACTTCAAGAAAGGCATACTTATCTTCCAATTTTCCGAAGGTTTTCAAGAACCTTGCAACCGCTTCTTCCATTCTCGACTTCGCAGCCTTTGTGGAAATTTGGGACTTGTGCTTTGATCCTCGGATGTTCTTCTCCTCTATTCTTTCTTTTCTTTCTCCAGTTCCTTCCCTTCGATTGGTACGTCATTAAGAGCCTACTTTCTCTTTCATTTCTTCAAATTCTTCCCGTCTCTAAGCCGTACGTACCCATGCGCCTGGGTTCTTCCTGTGTCACTTGGGAAGGCGCTTCTCCGGCTTTGCAGGTTAGGGGCCACCGCTCTACTTGTGTCTCCAGGCTCTTGTGGTCGTACTGTCGTGTTCAAAATTCAGAATTGCGTAGTTGCTTCCAACTCTGCAAACTTTTGCTCATGGAGATTCAACAGATTCTTATTATCCCCCATGAAATGAAACATCTGTTCTTCAAAAGATTGGGCCCTCCTCTGACCCTGGTATTCATTCCTGTGCTCATTTCCATGCTACCAAGGTCGCCGGAACCTTAAGGTCAGCGACATCCTTTGTTGAGTGGTTCTTGGCCCCTCGCTCGGGCTTCGAGAAGCCCCTCCACTATACGAAGTTCTCATGGTTCCGAGTGTCAAAGTATAATGCCGAAGGTTGGGTTATTTGAAATGGTAAGCTCTTGGCTCACCTAAATAATTAACCTCTTCAAAGAACAAAAAGTTCTCGCCATCTCTCAGCACTTCCCTTCAATACCCCTTTCAATCGCCTCCCATTTCATGAGCAAAGGTGTGTCTTTTCTTTTTCGCTTGTCCAACCTCGTGCATAATGGCATCCAACTCGCTTCCATGGTCGCCATCTCGCCGCCTCCATGATCCCCTTTCCTTTGTCGCTTTCCTCTTGAAAGCTCGTAAAGGAGTTTTCATGTTACATTTTGGCCGCCTTCAATCACTTTCGCCTTCAACACTTTTCGCTTGAATGCTCTAATAAAGATGAAGCATCAATGATCCCTTTTGATATCATTCAAAGCATGATATACAATGTCCATCCGAGTTTTCGATTATCCCATGCATCGACATCTTCTTAGCAAACGCTTGAATCTTTCCTGTGCTACATACGTTTTCATCTTCCCCAATTGAACACAATGATTCTTCTCGTGGGCGAGGGTCGGGGAAAGAATCTACCCAAGTAGTCACTAATTCCTCCCATCAACAGAACTACATATGGTAAAGATTCATACCATGTAAATCAGATTCTCTTGTAGAGAATGGAATAGATGCAATTTTATGACTTCCGGGTCTCACCCCATTTAGTTTAATCCAGATAGCTCATCCCTGAGGAATCTTCCTGTGTGCTCATTTGGATCTTCGATGACCAAACCGATGTCAGCTGGACCATTGTAACTTCACATGGCTTTAACTCAAAATTGTTGCATCAATCGCAGTCGGCCCGACCGCCGAAAGTATTCTTCCCAGATAATCGGGTCTCGAAATCCTCCATCAGACGCTGGACTGGAGGCCTCTAGCTTCTTCTATATGTATTTCAACCCGATCCCCGCCTTCATCCGCCATGGCTGAGTTTCCCGCCTTCGTCTTTCTCTCAAGCTTCCGAGCCCTTCTATTTCCGTGTCACCGAATCGACTCACGTTTGTTTCTATGCATCAAAGCTCGGTAAAGCAAAACACACTCCCATTAATGTGGATTAGTCAAATCATAGAATATATTCAATATAAGCTCGTTAAGGGTTAGTGGCCAACCAACCATCGCTTGAAAATTTATTTTGTTCTTTTCCGTAAATGTCCAAATTAGTATTTCCTTTCTTTCATCTAAATATTTTATTAAATTTTCGATCCCGACAACTAGCGCCATAAAACTGCTGGATGTGACCAAAGAACACATACAAATTTTATGATCGTTATTACCAAAGGACTATTATCTAATCCACGCAAGAATTCCAAGGCCATAAAACTTGTTGATAGACCAAAGAACACATAAATTCTATACTTATTACTAAAGGACTATTATTCAACCCAAGAACGGCGCCCATAAAACTTGTTGGCATTATACTCGTATAAACCAACATCTCCTAGGAGTAAATCATTTTCAAAGTCGGGCTCGGTCCGATATCTTCCGCAAGGCACAGGTCGACAAGTAATAAAATGGATTTAAGTCCGCATATCGATCCTACGTAGATAAGAATTTTAAATCAACTACCCTCGACTACTCAAGCCCATACTATTCAACTATAACACGATATGATGTTTCAAATGGTCGTGAAATATACTATTATATATAAAAATTGAACAATCAAATAAACTTTAATCCAGAGAACAATGAATAAAGAATAGTTATGAAAATAAATGACGCGAATAATTATCAAGTTAGAGAACACATTAAGATCAATGCTATTGTGAAGTATCACCTCGTTGTCAACTCAGAAATTTTGTCAGATATTTCAGATTTCAAAATCAGTCTGCTAATAGTTCAGCCGGATCTCTCCACACTTCACATTTCATTATCTAATTTTTTGACCCGATTCTCTTCAAATGCAGTGGAATTAGATAACTACTTTTTTTTACCAGGACTTCCTAATTTCGGGTATTTTCTTTCAATACTTCATACCCATTTTATGGACTCCAGACACCTTAGTCTGCTATCGGCCACAAGGATATACAACTTCCGTGCTACTCTTCTTCCTCCAAATTAGAATAGATCACTCTCTTCCTTGGATTAGATCTCAAATTTAACATGGGATTGGCTTAACTATTCGAATTGAGGGCGAACCCTCCATTGCTTAAACTGACATAACTCAATCGACCTTATTCGACAAGGGAGAAGAGGATTTATCAAGTAAACTAATCGGTGCCTATTAGATCTCTAATACAGTTAATATATCTTCAAAGAAATATTCATAACTCCTGTGATTGTCATCTCTCAGGTCACTCAGAGGACTCCCTCCTTGAAATCGCAGCAATGAAACAATTCTTAAACTCGGTATAAGAAACTGGAGTATTCAGATCAAAAACATTAAACCCTTAACCGAAAGTAAATTCATAAACTGAAATTCGCAATTTGCTTGAAACAACTACAGGAAAGATAATTTCTGACAATAGCATTCACTTAATGGAAACTGGGTTCCTCAATTACTGAATTACACACTACAGCATTCCTCTGATCATAACAATCGCATTATGAAATCGCGCCAATTCCAGAATGTCCTTGTCTGGAATCTCAAACATTCCATGTAGTAATTTGAAAAGAATTGAATTCGCATTCACTTCTCGTCGAAAAGATAACATCCGGCCTGCAAAATAAACGAAACGAAAAACTAATAATCTAATCTAAGCTCTAACTATCAACATCAAGAAAAAGAAAAAAAAAGAAAAGAAAAAAAAATAAAGAAAATGAGTTTCAACTATCCGCACTCGCCTGCGGGCAAATGCTTAACTCCGCTCGGATAGTCGCGTATTTATAGGGCTTCTGGGGCCCCAATCCCAATGTAGCATCAGATTTTAAAGTATCCAGCCCAAGTCACCGCTCGTCGCGACCTCAATTCCTTGTCGCGACATCATCCATGTCGCGACCGATCTCACGTCGCGACCTTTAGCTTTGGTTCATACAAAGCCTTAATCGATTAGTGATGTCGCTATTATCATTCTCTTGTCGCGACATCAACTAAATGAAATTCAACCGGCCATCGGAATTCGACGCCGCTGATTACTGGATCTCTCGTCGCGGATACAGCTTCATTTCTTTTCAAATATCCGGTTGTTCTCGATGTCGCTGATACGATCTCTTTGGTCGCGATATCGACTTAGTTCTCTCGGGCCTTCAACTCCGGTTGTTCTTGGTGTCATCACAATAATCTTCGTCGCGGACATCTAGTCACGCCTTTGTATATTTCAACCGGGTCGCCTGGACGCCGTGGGACTTCGATCTCACGTCGATTCCTCAGCTCTTCGCCTTCGCAGCGATTCACCACGATGTCGCGACATCAATCTTCGGCTGACATCAACTAAAGGATCTCGCGTGTTTCAACCGCTTCGCGATGTCGTGACATCAACCGACACGTATGTTTCACCTGGTCGCCACTGTATCTTTCCTTTGATCGCTTCACGCCGCGATATCAATCCTCGCCGCGACATCACTTCATGCATCCACAAGTCTCAATCGTTCGTTCTCGATGTCGCCGACATCGCATCTCTGGTCGCGACTTCGATCTACGACTCAGAGCTGGACTGGTTCGGCGTCACGACCGATCCCACGCCCTCGCGTGCTCGCTTGATCGTTGCGATGTCGCCACATCACGGCCTGTCGCGACATCCATTCTAGTCCTTCAGCCTTCAATGGTCAGTGCCCCGATGTCACGACATCGGGATGTCGGCCGCCGCACGCTCAAGTCTCCCCGCACCCTTCCACCGGGTCAGCCGCGATGTCGCGACCGCTTCTCGTCACGACATCATACTTCCAAATTTCGCCCTTCAAACGCTTAAATCGTTCCCGCCAACATCAAATTCCTTCACCTTCCCCGATGTCAGCCGACTTCGTAACCCGACTGCACTCCACAACCTGCATCAATGACCACCGCTTCTTTTCATTTCGCCTCGCCAATTGGATTGCACTTTATTCCACTTATTTCGTATTTTCCACGCTTTTTCTTCTTTCTTCCATTCGACCTGCTAATAACAAATGGTTGAGTTTCTTCATATTTCTGTAAAGTAATTGTCTCTTTTGATATGAAAATTAAGCAGAAAAATGGACTAAAAATAGATGACTTTTAAGTTCATCAATGATCATTAGCCCAAGGGAGCTAATTTTGATGTATGAATTGATTTATTTCATGACATGATTGTGTAATTGGATATTATGTGGATATGTGCATGTTTACATATTTGCATGTGATTAGACTTTATTGAATTGGCATACATGATTCCATATGACCGGAACATCCTAGGACTATAGGAGTTAGTGCATGAGATGAGCTCCAGAGAAATGGTTCGAGGGTAGTCTAAAATACACTATCTGGAGGGTAGTCCAAATGAAAAATATCAATCGTTTCTGAGTGGCCCACTGATATAAATATATATATATATATATATATATATATATATATATATATATATATATACATCGGAGGGTTGTCCACAAACAAAGAAAACAATAATTTCATACGAGGCTTAGCGAAAGTGTGAGGGAGCTCATGAGGACTCCTGATCCGAGTTGGTCAAGTGTGTATTATCCAAGTAGGATCACGCATTCGTCAAGGGGTGTGTTTAAATTGGAACATTGTACTGCACTTAGGTGGTGAGTAAAACACTTGTGCATTCTCCTAATCAATATTAGCTCACCCTGGTTGGACCTACCCCCTTTTACAGCATGTGAGCGTGCGAGGAGACGCTCGCTCTTAGAGGTCGAGATTAAGAAAAAAGCCTACTGTGACTTCGCTTTGACGATATTTACATGTATTAGAATTTGAGTATTTTAATATATGTTGTATAAGAGTAAAACATTTGAACTCTTGTAACTATTGGGTATATAGTCGATTCATAGTCGTATGTATGGAGTATTGTTTATGGGCCCAAGTGGCCGATATCATGTGATTGAATATGTTGGATTATATTGCACTGCTTTGGGGACAGATATGCAGGTGAGCTGTATCTGGGGTAGAGCTCCTCGCATCAAAGGAGACTCCCGCCCGATTCATGCTGCAACCCGACATCCACTTGTATTCGCTGTCGACGGTAGTCAACCCGACCCCCGGATCTAGGGCGCCACAGCCTGTATCAGAGCTTAGGTATACGAATACCTAGGGAGCTCGGGTTGGGTATCCATCACCACTTAGGTGGTTTGATGTGGAAGTATAGGTATATGGAAACCTAGAGATTTATGATTTGGGGCTTAGGCCCCGCTTGAGCGAGCATCACCACTAGGTGTGGTTCGAAGGTTGAGTTTAGGTATGAGATTACCTAGAAAATCACTTGACAAAACTAGGACACTACATGCATGTGTTGATGTGTTTTGTGTGATCGGGTGAATTATTGTACATGATGGTGTATGCTATGTTTTATGTGTGTTGTGGAATATAGGTGTGTTTCGGGTGATTAGCACATGAATGTGTAGAAAACATTTTCGAGTAGTACAAAGGTACTAAAACTGAATCAAAGTGAAGAAAAATAATTTTTATAAATTTATCGATGAGGATTGAAGAAAATGGAAGAAAATAAATTTTTATAAATTTATTTGATGAGAAAAAATTTTCAGTGAAAAATCGGAAAAAAAAAATTTATAAATTTATCTGGGTTAAGAGGAGGAGAAAATAATTTTCTAAGATTTGGCAAATTGAAAAAATTGAAGGAAATGGAGGAAAATAAATTTTTATAAATTTAATCGAGTATAATGGAAATGAAAAATGATTTTTAGTGATTTTTAGTGATTTTTCCAACTGCTGGAAATAATTGAAAAATATATATGAATAATGAAAAAAAAATAATAATAATTTTGGTGCACTTGGAAGTGGCTATCGCCCAAATCAGACAGAGAGGATGGTATTGCAATGCCACTCAGATTGCAACCTGTGTGGTCAGGGTTCAAGGAAGGATTGTATTGCAAGATGGGTGTAGTTTACAAGAAACTCAGACAGTAATACGCTTTTGGCCGAGGTATTGCAACATAGGCTAGCCCAATTTGTATCGCAATACAATAGAGTCAGATAGAAAGGAGGTTAGGTCAAGACCGTGGTTGCAAGGCAGGCCATGATATGCCCATGCTTCATACGCACACACTCCACACGACATGGCGTCGGGCGCGCGCGCATCAAGGCGCCACGATATCGAGCCGCCAAGGCAGAAAGGGGGGGCGCTGGAGCGAGCAGGCGCCGCCTCGGGCGCGGCAAGCGCTGGGAGTGCGGCAGGACATCATGAGACGGTCATCGGGGCTCGCGACACGGCCGGCCCTCGCACGACACGGCCGGATCTGCCACGACACGGCGCCATGCGCTGGCGCCTGGCGCGCTAAAGGCGCACTGGAGTGCCGGGCCACGCATTGCGCCCGCGGCACCGCTCGCTTACCCGGGCCGACTCGCACCGCTTTGTCATCAAGAACCCGGCTCATGAACACCGCTCATGAACACTGCTCATATCAAATGTTTTCTAGAAAATTCTTTTTTAATTAAATTAAAATAAATAAAATAAAATATTTTGATAAAATTTTCTAAAAATAAAATTTTCGTAAATAAAATTTCAAAATAAAATTTTGTTGAAAACAATATTTTAAATGCAAAATTGATTATGTGATACACTGAAAGTTATGTGTATGATTAGTGTCTCGAGGCCGTGTTTATGCCTGTGAGATACCGTGAATGGATTTAACTACCATTTGAAACGTGATCGCGCGATAGTCGCTGTGAGGAAACTATATGCATGGTGCAATGCATAGAAAAGGGTGAATGCCAAGGTTAGGAACTATGACCTTAGGATTTGGATACTGAAATGAACAAGAAAGCATAGAATTTTATTAAAATAAATGAATTGGATTGGTCGGAACTTGAAGACCACTTAGAAACGAACGGGTCGGGCTTCATGTTGTCAAGTCTATTAGTAATTAGCATCTCAGATTACTAGTTAGACTCGAAAATGAAAAATTAAATGAGTCTTGCTGCCATGTTAATTATGTAAATGGCTAAGAGAGGACGAGGATGCAGAATCGCCCACGGCACCGATCCGCACCACTAACACCGACCACCAATGGGTATTTGATCTGGCCTCGGGAGGCCGAGGTGTTGCAAGAGGCGTTATTGCATCAAAGCAAAGTACAAAGGGGTGTAGTCGTGGAGATCCTAGTAACCCCCGCAGGTTTAGGACGCATCATCCTCCCGACATTCATGTGGGGAGTGAGATCCGATGAAATGACCATTGGTTCACAGATTCGGAAGGTGTTAGAGGGCTATGGAGATTACCTCCGACACGACCAAGATTAGACTAGTCGCGTCTAGAAGCCAGAGAATGAGGCCCAAATATATGAAATGTGGGCAAGGACCTCTAGAGACCTTAGAGGAGCCGTTATCGAGCCCCCCAGTGGATTGGGCCAGAATTAGATTGATACGGTCGAGGCCGCGAGTTAGAGATCTCAGGACTCCTACTCACAAGACCTGGAGGATCATGATATGTCGAGTTCGATGTCATCCCGAGGATGGATAGTTGACAATTGGCTGTGGTCGCATCGATCAGCCGAGAAGGTCACCGCCTACACGAGGGAAAGGTACTCGTGTGGTATTTCGTGGGGACACAAACATGATATTTCCGCCCCTGCATGCAAGATAATGAAATCCAAGTGTCGTGATGCTTAGCTGCTGGCTAGAGAGCCTTACCTCGAGGATCCGGGAGAGACCGTATTTAGACCTACCTTGGAGTAGTGTGTGAGTATGTGGATTTTTTTCCGTATTTGTTACCTGACTACCTCCCACAGAGGGTCAGACTTTGAGACGAGTTACACCCCTCGGTATTTCACCCATCTCTATGACTCCGCATAGAATGGCACCAGTTGAGTCGTAGGAACTCAGAGTCCAGTTAAAGGAGCTACTGGACAAGGGGTTAATTAGACCAAGCACTTCACCATGGGGCGCTCCGGTTCTGTTGCGAAAAAGAAGGACAAGACCCTTCGACTGTGCATTGACTACAGGCAGTTGAATAAGGTTACGATCAAGAATCGGTACCCATTACCGAGGATTGAAGATTGCTTGATCGGGCTGAGGAGGAGCGAGTCTACTCCAAGATAGACCTCTCGCGACCGGTTACCATCACCGAGGGTTAGGATATAGATATCCAAGACGTTGTTTAGGACGCCGCTATGGGCACTTTGAGCTACTATGATGCCCGCTCTGACGACGAATGCGCCAAGAAAGATTTATGGATCTCATGGCGGTATTCCAACCCTATTTAGATCGGGCCATCGTGAGTCTCGCGATGACATCTTGATCTAATTCCCACGAGTGGGAGCATGAGTATCACTTGTTGATCGCTTTTTACGCTGTTGAGAGACCATCAATCGCACGCTAAGTTCGTATAAGAGTTCGGCTTAACGAGGTGAGATTTTTAGACACGTGGTGTGTAATAATTTAAATATACCCTAGTCAAGCTGATATGTTTAGGGTATTTTGTAAGCCTAATTTGACTGTTACATGAGTCAAATGCGAAACCGGGAAATGGGAGACCCGGAAAGTTATAAAACTTAAGGACAAAATTGTAAATTGTCCAAAGAGGGACTTAAAAGTTATAAGTTACAAGATTTGAGGCCAAAATGAAATAAAGGAAAGTTTAATTCATAAATAGAAGGAGTTATGGGGCTTGAAAGCAAATAAAGGAAGTTAACCCAAAAATGGGTTTTATTTGGAGGGCCAAACATGGCCTTAGAAAATCTGGATTTAAAAAGCACCAAATCGTCTCATTTTGGGAGAGTCTAAAACGTGAAGAGGGGAAGAAAGAAGAGAAAGAAGAGGCGAGGGAAGAAGGAGTGATCTGCCAAGATCAAGCCAAAAAGGTATAAACCGAATTTATATGGATTCTTATGAGTTTATGCATGAATTTCCATGCTTGATGGTTATTATCTTGCCCAAATCTGGTGGTTTTTTCGGGTTTCATCTAACCCAAAAATAAGGAAAGTAAGGTGGAAAACCCCACACGGGCACAATATGGCCATGAAATCCTTCCTGAGGAGGGATTCATGGTGTAATTGTTAGTAATTGAGTTAGGGGTTTGAACAACCCTAACTAATCATAATTGGTTTATGTATGGGTCATAACCCATATTAGAAGGTTTTGGGAAGAAATCCATGATGGATTTTTGAAGAAATATATGAACTTGAAAGAGGAATTATAGGAAAAGTGATTCAAGGGGTGAATTTGGAATTGCTTTGATGTGTGTTTGAAGTGCAGTGATCAAAATACAAGTATGGAAAAAATGTGAGAAAACACACATTCTGGGCATTCCCGAGTGACTCCTACCGGTAGAACTTGAGTCCTACCTAGGACTTCTGCCTGGGTCATTTTTAGTCAAGTCCTACCCCAGAGAACTTAAAGTCCCAATACCGGTAGGACTCGGCTCGGGCTTCAGCTTCGACCAGTTTTCGTATTTCAAGCCATAACTTCTCATTTCTTATCCGACGGAGCGATTCAAGTGGCTACGTAAAATAGACTCAAGGAGAACCAAACTGCAAGAGAATGTATCTCAATTTCTGACTCTATGTGGTCGAAAAATCCACTAAAGTGAGGCTAAGTGTGCAAGCCCCATTTCCTGCATCATGATCATAGAGAAGTCCTGGTTGTTTCTGACGAACTTGAGTCTCGGCAGGTTCGAATCAAGTGATTCCAGTTGGAATAGAACCCTGTAACCTTTAGCTTTAAATAAGTACAAGGACCTAGTGTCAAAATATGAAGTTAAGACCCCGGAAAATCTCTAGTAATTCAAACAGTCCCGAGTGTAACCTAAATCGACTAGTTGGCATGAAAAATGCCATAACCTCGAAGCTTGAAGATCCACTGGAATGATTCCAATTTCTGAGTAAAGATGATTCATAGAAGAATAAGAATATATGAATAAGGTGTGATTACATGCTCATCATACCTTACCAGTATATGGATTACGATCTGTCATGAACGCATAAAGTGGCTAACAATGCCCTATTATAAGATAGTAAGTTACTGAACTCATATAGTTGTAAACTACTTCCTAAGACCAGCTATTAAATGACACAAAGACTCCTGTCCTGATTAGTACTTCAGACTCGATTAGTGCTCCTGTAAGACTCCTCGACAGACTTCCAGATTCCCGATTGCTCCTAAGACCCGATTAGCAATTTCCAGATCTCGATTAGTGCTCCGCACTCGATTAGTACTTCCTACTCCGATTAGTGCTCCAAGACTCCCGATTAGCAATTTCAGACTCGACAGTGCTACGCACTCCTGGCTCGACAGCCATGGCACCTGCTCGACTACTGGCGCACTTCCAGACTGCGGTATCTTCTCGGGTACTTATTGTGTCGTGGTTCACTTAACCGTGACATCGGTCTAGGAAGTCACCAAATATATGATAAGTCTCAAAAGTTATGTAGCACCTACGGCACTCTGCCTCTCGACACAGCCCCGTGAGTACCTACTCGGCACCCCGTACTCAGATAGGTTCGTAGCACTCCACGGCACCCCCGCATCCGTGTTTCAGAGTACCTTACGGCACCCCGCATCAGGTTATGTAGTGCACCTACTGCAATCTCGCACCGACAAGTCCCGTAGTACCCCATGTGGGCACTCCCGCATCTGATTAAGTTCCTCATTCAGACTGATTCACCAGAGTACCTACGGGTAATTCCCGCATTTGATTAAGTCTCGTCCCAGATCCTGATCTGCTCGTAGTACCTACGGTACTCCCGTGACCTCCTCGATAAGTCCCGTATCCGACAAGTCCCGTAGCACCACTCGTACTCCCCGCATTCGACAAGTCCCGTATCCGATAAGTCCCGTAGCACTCACGTACTCCCCCGTGATTTGACAAGTCCCGTCTCTCGACAAGTTCAAGTACCTACGTACTCCTCGCCTCGGGATAGTTCTCCGTGAGTACCTACGTACTTCGCATCTGGAATGTTCTCGTAGTACCTACGTACCCTGTATTTAATTGGGTTCTGGCCTGCCCCGATTAGCTCCAGAGTACCTATGGTACCCTCTGCCTCTCGAATAAAGTCCTCGACCGATAAGTTCCGTAGTACCCAAGGGTACTCCTCAGATTTGAATAAGTCCCCGTAGCATCACGAGTACTACGATTCCACAAGTCCCAGATCCGAATAAGTTCGCCTCTCAGATAAGTCCCGTAGTACCTATCACTGCGTACTCCCGTATCCGAGCGTCCCATATCCAATAAATTATGTCCTCAGACGACTGCCTGTATACCTATGGGTACTCCTGCATTTGATTAAGTTCTGTCCCGCATTCGACTGCTCGCAGTACCTACGGTACTTCCAAAGATTCGATTAAGTTCCGCCTCAGATTCGATCTCGTTTCGTAGTACCTACGGGTACTCCAGCATTTGATTAAGTTCCGTCTCAGACTGACTGCTCGAGTAATCACTGCATCTAATATTTGATTAAGTTCCGTCCCAGATCGATCCGCTCGTAGTACCTACTTCGTACCCAAAGATTCGATTAAGTTCCGTCCTCAGATCTGACTGCTCAGAAGTACCTACGGTACTCCAAAGATTTGATTAAGTTCGTCCTCAGACTGATATGTTCTCAGAGTACCTACTGGTACTCCCAGACATCCGCCAAGTTCGAGATTCGAATAAGTCCCGTAGCACCTACGGCAATTCCGCATTTGAATAAGTTCCAGAAGCACCTACCGGCACTCGCATCCAATAAGTCCCGTATGTGTATAAGCCCGCTTAGCACCTATGAGTACTCCCGCATTGGTAGATTGCTATAACCAAAGAGTACCACGTACTCTTAGATCTGTAGTACCTACGAGTACTCACGTATCCGTAAGATAAGCATAAGTCTTGGAGTACCTACGGCACCTCTCGTATAAGGAATTGCCCCGTACATCACGTACTTTTGTATCGCAGAAAATGTTCTATAGTACTCTACGGTACTTCAGATCCGAATACGAGAATAAGTCTTTATAAGATCCAAGTACAAGGATATGTTCCTAGAATAAGTATAAGCTCAGAATTCCTACGGAGTCCCGAATAAACATAAGTCCGTATAAGTATAAGCTCCAGAATTTACCTGAGTCCGAATGCAATATAAGTCCGTTATAAGGATATGTTCTCGCATAAGAATAAGATCTGTAACTCCTACGGGAGATCCGAATAAGCGTAAGCCTGTTATAAGAAGAAGTATCAGATAAGCTCAATATAAAATGCATGAAATTTATATTATCCTCGTTATCATATGCGTTAATGTGTATGCATAAGAAATGTTTCCACTAAGCCGCAGTTTAGCACGGCTTTAACCGTAGTACAGGAGAAGACATCACGAACATCCGTATACAAACCGGGCCAACACACTTGTAAGGGTTCACTACATGTAGGTTCCGTGCTCGTTTGTAAATGTAAAGTTCGGGCCAGATATGTAAACGGGACTCAGCTTATATGTGTATATACATTTTGATTCATATAAGATGTGGGCCATACCCACAAAGGCCATTTTTAAAAAAAAAAAAAAAAAAAGAGTCCGCCTGAGTCTCGCCCCGAAACGGGCGTGACATGGTGTCACAAGATCGTGAATGTCGTCGAATTCCAGGCTGAGGCAAAGATGAGCTTCTGAGACCAACGCGTTAATCTTCGAGATAATGGTTTCGATTACCGGATAGAGGAGATCTGAGAATAACAAGTTGGTCCATCGCGTGATCAGATTCGCCTACGGATACGGACTCCACGGTCGAGGCGGCCCCACCATGTGAGAGAGATCGAGGATACTAACACCTGATACAAAAGTTGGTAACAAAGAGGGAGGACTGCCTTTCTCCTAGCCGGGGAAGAGGCAAGACTTCGCTTCACACTAGTTTCAGGACTAAAATGTGGATTGAGCATGAGCGACTCTGGATCGCCTCTGAGACAAAAAGGAATCAAGACTTGGGACAATGTACCCCAGCTAGCCGTAGATGCGAGAGTATACAATTCTTCCTCCACGCCCCAAGACGGTCGAGGAACTAGCTTTGCCAGTGGGTGCTATACAAGCACCAGAAGATGATAGCCAGAGGGGCGAGTGTGGGTCAAGTCGTGGATGTGATCGTGAGTTGCGCAGGGCTGGAGCATGGTGGACCTAGGTGGTAGACCTATTGGTTGTCGATGTCGTATTGACATGGATGAAGCTGACATCCATCTGGTCACGTGACCGAGACCTTAGCCTGCTGTCATACTCGACACCTACATTGATTCGGGGCTTAGGAGTTAAGGCCTGCAGGCTGTGCATAGATGTTCTTCCCTAGGATGTAGGGTGAGAGCTGACCGTGACAGGTCGGATTATGAATGAGAGTAACCTCGAGATTCCTCAGCCATGGTGGAACCGAGGATCGGGCGTCACAATATAGCATCATCAAGGCTCACGTGCACCTAGTGACATCGTGTCGAGCCAGCGTGGCATCTGGGCACGGGTCATTCACCACTCTTAGTGAGTGTGGGTTGAGTTTGTCTTTAGGATTACATCCAATGAAGACTCAGAGTTTGATTCAGGAAATGAAGAGTAATTGGGAGTGTGTCAGCAAGCAAAGAGGGTCGTTAACTCTAAGGTGAGAACTGCCAGGTGTAAGAGACCCTAGAAGAGGTCCTAATTTCAGCAGAATGCAATGTGCCCTCGAAGTGTAAGCCGAAGAATTATGTTGCCCGATATGAAAACACACGGTTAAATTATCACATTGACTTAGAGTCGAGTGATAGGTGTCTGGAGTGACTAGGAGATGAAAACACACCTGGACCGCTATCATGTGTAATTTAAAGTCAATGATGTGAGTCCTGGAATGACTCGAGATTCGATAACGATCGGGAAACGCACGGGTGTTGTCGGTCGGCGAGGGCTCTGTGATATGGATTTCATTCATGACATGGACCGTCGACTGGCCCATCGGATTGTCGATAGTGACCTTGGAAGGTCAACTACATAATACCCAAGTAAGGGTCAGGTAGGGTTATACGTCAGGGCGGATTATATATACGCAGTTGTGGGACACGCCAGGAGCATGTGTCCTGGGTCATAAGGGTAGAGGAGCATTTGCCCTTAGTGGAATTCGCTACAATAACAAGCATAAAAGCAGTATACGCATGGCACCGCATAAGGCATTGCATGGGGAGGCCATGTAGATCACCGCTTTGTCGGACCGAGGCGGAGCAGAGCCCATCACCGGTCCCGACTGACAGAGACACCTCCGAGAAGGTGAGCTTGATACGATAGAGTCTTCTCACGACTCAGAGCTGGCAAGAGCTATGCGGATGTACGACGCCGACCCTTAGAGTTCGAGGTTGGTGATCACGCTTCTCAAGGTGATTCCCACAGAGGAGGGTCGTTCCGCGAAGCTGGGAAGCTATCGCCGAGATTCATCGACCTTTCGGAGATACTCGAGAGGATAGGCACCGAAGGCACTCTGGCTGGCGTTTATCGCCCAAAGATGACAAATGTGTCCACGAGGTGCGTTTCCACGCCCATGCTCTAAGTACACACCGCATCCAACTAACGCTGTGGATCGGGGGACAGACATAGACACTTACTTCGACCTTCGAGGAGGGACCAGTGTGCATTGTTGATAGCCGTGATCAGGTTTTGCGATGAAAGACCATGAGGCTAGTGTTAGTGCTATGGCGGCACTATGGAGTGGAGGAGTACACGTGGGAGCGCGAGGACACGATGCGGGCCACCTATCCCTTCTTGTTTAGGGATAAAGGTGAGTAGTTTAGTCGTTTAAGATTTAAATGACTGTTTACATGCATGGTAGAGTGCACGTTGCATATGCATGTAAGTGATTCGATCGCCCGTAATTTCGACGAAATTCCTTTAAGGAGGGAGAATAAGATCCGAGAAATTCCAATTTCTCGAATAAGGCAAATCGTAATTTCGACATAAAATTGTAATTTAAAAATCCTAATTAATTTAGATTCGGATGACTAAACGCATTTCACCGTTGGAATCGCTCTTGAAAATCTAGTTAGCAAATTTAAAATTTGTAATATTCGAGACACCTGAGTTGGCACGCTGAGGTATCAAGGCTTCGAGCCATAAATGATTTTCGATGGCACGAAAGTCACATATAGCACGTCCTCATGTACCATAAGTGGTATGAGTAGGAGAAACAGATGAAAATGGATATCGAGATAGTGCTTCGAATGTCAAACCGAGGAAAGAAGGAATTAATTAATTAAATGGACTTAAGTCACTAAAGGACAAAATAGTGAATTGTTTTCATCTCCTCACTAATTTGAAATAAAGCAAAATGTGAAAGGCAAGAGAAGCGGAGGTCCAGCCAGCGCAAACGGAAATGGAGGTTTTAGAGAGAAGGTCTCGACTCTCTCTAGATTTACAACAAACCGACCGCCTGTAGCCTTCTAACAAGAAGGAGAATCGCTTCACGCTTGCGCTTCACGCGGGCATCGACAGGAGTTTCCTCAACTCCGAGGTAGGGTTTCTCCCTTACTGGAGTTTTATTCCCATTTTAAATACTTTGCAAATGTTTGAGTTTGAATGAGGCCGTAAGGTTGCGGATCTGGCCCCAAACCTGGACCGACCATATGAATCTCTGAAAGCACCCATCGAGCAAATGCGGATCGCTTACTCGGGCCGATCGCTGTCAAATCAGCATTTGGTATTAAATCATATTGGTTTTGGAAAGACCGAATGACCGTTGAAATGCGGTTCACAAAGTGAACCGATGAATGGATAGAAGAACCGTGAAACCTAAGGTTTTACCGCTCATAGAATAAAGTGGACACCTAAAATGCATTCAAGGAATACGTGTTTGGTCGGTTTATCTGGATGAATCGTTTCGTTGTGATGATCATTAGCCCAAGGGAGCTAATTTGATGTATGAATCTGGATTTATTTCATGACATGATTGTGTAATTGGATATTATGTGGATATGCATGTTTACATATTCAGATGTGATTGGGGATCAGATTGAATCAGTATACATGTATTCCATATGCACCGGAACATCCTAGACTATGTGAGCTGGGCATGAGATGAGTCTAGAGAAAATGGCTCCTGAGGGTAGCTCCAAAATATTAATTATCCGAGGGTAGTCCAAATGAAAATATCAATCGCCTGAGCGGCCCAACTGATATTCATCTGAGGGTAGTCCATAAACAACAATATATCAATCAGCTCTGAGCGGCCCAATTGATATATATATATATATATATATATATATATATATATATATATATATATATACATCGGAGGGTCAGTTTCACAAACAAACAAAACAATAATTCCTACAATTTGTTTAGCGAAAGCGCAGGAGCTTCCGAGACCTCTGGATCCGAGTCATCATGTGAGATGATCTAAGTAGGACTATACTGTCATTGTGCCAAATTGGAACATTGTAATACACTTAGGTGAGTGTTCACTTGTGGCGCATTCTCCCATCGAGCATTAGCTCACCCCGCCGCAGACCCCTTTTATAGTACAGTGGAAGGCGAGGAGCATCATTGCCTTAGAGGTCGTAGATTAGAAGAAAAGCCTGATTGTGGCTTGCTTTGACGTATATTGACATGTATTAGAATTTGTATTTTAATATATGTTGTATAAGAGTAAAACATTTGGAACTCTCAGAATCATTGGGTATATAGTTGGATTCATAGTTGGTATGTATATTGAGTATTGTTTATGGCCCAAGTCCAGATACTCATGTGATTGAATATGTTGGATTATATTGCACGTTTCAAGTGTGATATGTAGGTGATTGTATCTGCAGAGCTCCCCGTACAGCCGGAGACTCGCCCGATTTTCAGCAGCTCGCAACCTGGACATCCACTTATTCCGCGGCCGACGGTAGTCAACTGACCGGATCTGGGCATTACAATACCACACCAGGAAATGATATAGGCCATTCTTAGAAGATTGAGTCTTTCAAAGCCTACCTTATTAATATGGATAAGCATACACCTTAGTTCCTTATTTGAGCTAATAGCATACCTCATCATCAACCAGCAAATGAAAAGCCTAGATTCTCCCTTGAACAAAATCCTACAGTAAAGAACCCTTATTTTCCTAGATTACATGACAAATACGTCAATGATGGAAGAGGACAAGTTTGGGGGAATATTATTTCAAAGTACAAAGAAGGATAAGAAGGGGTGAGACAGAAAAATCAATTGAGATGATAAAAGATGAAAAGAACAGGAAAAGAAGCCAAAGAAAAGTGTCAAGGTGGAAGAAGTTTGGTCTTGTAGCCTTCCTCCCCGGAACAATTAAACTTTCTTTGGGGGTGTTCAACATCTAGTACCCTAATGCCAACCCGACATGGAGTTAACACCCAAAGTCTCATGCAAGGGTGGCGTAAAACTTAAAAAGACAAAACATCGTGACTATTCCATAAATCTCGATAGAAGATGAAAATCGAAAACTTCTAAGAGAAAGAAGAGAATTTTTATAGTATGAATGGTCAAGAAAATACGACCATAGAAAAGTATGCAAGATGCACCAAACCAAATACGAGGTTAGGAAAGCCGACATGAATGGAAAAAGTTAAGAATGCATACTACAAGCAGATATGTCAAAGTGTAAATGAAATCAGTAAAATTGAGCCAAAATCGCCTTATTACCTACTTAATTACCTCATCCTCACATTATAAGCCTAAAGACCTAATTGATTCGAAGGTGGTATACTTACATTAGTGAAGATTACACAAACAAGCATATGAGACTTAAAGAATGAAGGAGAAGCATGCTATTGTGTAATATCCTAAGATTAACTAATCCGTCAAGGAAATAAAGAGAGAAGACCTTACACACCTCACAAATCAAGGTTGAATAATTGAGTTGTTTTACACTATATAGGAATTAATTGGCTTTTGTGAAATCCAGTTAAAATTGAAAATCTTTCTCTTGATTCTGGGGACAGCTATATATTTAGAAATAATTTTACAACTAACTATGTTTCCAACCAAATTATGGATTCAACAGAAAAATGTCCTTAAAAATAAAAGCTAAATTATTTAAGGACAAACAAAATTTTCTTTTCTTTGCTTGGGGACAAGCAAAACCTTAAGTTTGGGGGAATTTGATGAGTCCTAAACTCATCTATTTTTAATCCATTTTCTGGCATATTTTGTAGTTTATGATTCGCTTTTATGCCGAATTATGGAATATTCACCAACTTTTTGCTTTTCATGCCTTTAAAATGAAAATGAGATAATTCCAACAAGAAAAGCAGAAATCGTCAAGTGCACTTTTGTCAAAGATAGAATTCTTTGTGTCACTGTACTTTTAGAATGTCGCTACGTAATCCAATAGAACCAGCAGGAGTTATGTCGCAAAAAGGATCAAGATGAAGTCAAGCAAGAAATGAAGACCGTCGCGACAATGGATTTTTATGTTGCGACAAAGTTGGAGAAGTTCATAAAGAAGAATGTCACGACATTCCTCACTCTCTCACAACATTGATCAAGCACATGGCAATGAAACTCATGCGTCGTGATGATCTCGTGAACTCACAACATAAAGAATCAAGATAAGGTAAGTTTCACGCAACAAAAGACAAACTATGTCGCAACACAAATCCACGCGATTTCATGGGAGGCAAGACTCCATCGTGACAAGTAGTTTTGGCGACGCGATAGAAAATAACAAAACAATGAGACAGATCAAGACAAAGTGCGTTTACAAAATTTTCTATAAGCTATGGCTGCATATTCTTGTACTATGACAAGACTGGGCAGAGATTATATGTCACGACAGAAGAAAACTATTTCAAGAACATAACATCTCGTGAGTTAGCAATGAAGGATAAGAAGACTTTGTTGCGATAGAGAATTTTTAAATCGCGACAAATACAACATGAGGTTGAAGTGAACTCTGTTGCAACAAAGACGACTATTATCGCAACAAAAGTTGAGAAGAAAGACACATGAACTTATGTTGCGACACAATAAAGAAAACAAGGAAGAAAACTCTGTCACGACAAAAGAAGATTATGTCGAGACAAGAAAATTGCCGAGAGATTTCTCTGGCTGCGACAGAAGCTTAATGTCGCACGTAAAATGGAAGAGATATGAGACCAACTAAGACAAGTATGTCTCGACAAAGACTTTAATGTTGCAACAAACAGTTCAACCAACCACTGTGATATAAGACGATTATGTCAGCGATAAAGAAAAGTCCGGTCGTGACAACATACCTCTAAGAATCGGAGGAAACTTTGTCGACAATGTTTTACCTGGCCATACAAAAGGATGAAAAGAACTATAAGAAGAATGTCAACACTTTTTATTATGTCATGAAATGAATGAAGAACCCAAGGCCGAATTCTTCGTCACAACAATCGAAGCCAGTCGCAACATAAAAGAGAGCAGTAAGACTGTAAACTCTATCGCGACACAAAAATTTATTTCTAACATGAAGCAACAAGAAATAGAAGTGGAAACTTAGTCACATTAAAGATTTTTCACAACACATACTATTCAAGTATTCAAGCTGAAAGTTATCCAAGAATTGTTATGACACAAGAAAAGCTCTGTTATGACATAAACCAGACAACCTCAGTAGAGCTATGTTGTGACATTGCCAAATTATGTCGTGACATAATTCAAGAAGAAAGCATGAAAATATGTCGCGTATTGCACCGTATGCTATGACAAGATGCTAGGTGACAAATATGGAAACTATGTCTCGACGAAACTTTCTATGTCACGACAAAGCTACTAATTGGGCCAGAATTTTTGGGGATCCATAATTTGTGCCTAGAAGTGTGGCCCATCATTTGAAAATCTATAAATGTATCATCTAGGGGCACTGCGCGTAGCTTCCGCCTAAACCGTAACTTCCCCGTAGTCGGAATTCTTGTATATTATTTTTCGTTTTCTTTCTTTTGTTTAGTTTTTGTATATATTTTTAACTGGTTCTTTTGGGATAGAATAGTAATCTGATGAAGTTTCGAAATGTGTTCGGGCCGTGAAAATTTTGTTTTTCTATTACTTATCTCGACAAATGAATTTGAAATTTTATGGAGTTCATTTATTTTAGTTCGCTTGCAATTTCAATGAATTTACCCGATCGCTAGTCATCGTTATTCAGGATCTAGCTTGAAAACTGAGCTCCATCTCGAATGGATCGATGTTGGTTACTATTTTCTCTGCCAACATAAAAGAATGTCATAGCTCTTGAATGTGTTTGGATTTATTTAATCAGGTATTGTCTTCTTGCTTGCTATTCGGAATATTAGTAGCTTATACCCTAAAAGAGTCAGATCTTTCTTTGATTTCCAAGAGGCCCTCTGAGTGACACAGATGGAGATCTCTGAGTGGTTGTTTACTTAAGGGTATGATAGACTAATATTATGAACTACTGAACTCTGGTGCATCACTTAGATAGATCACTAACTTACTCATGGTGTGAGGATATTTGGATGATGTATCAATTTAATTGATCAGAGGTTTCTCCTCAATCTGATGAGAGGATATTGATCCCGTGTTAGCATAGATCTAATCAAGGAAATAGAGAATCTTATAAAATTAGATGGATGAGTTATCAACTAGATTGAGGAAGGCTTGCAATATCCTGTCTATAGGGGCAAGAAGCCTTCAGTCCTAAGAAATAGGTATGAAGTACTGAAAAGGAATAACACCCAGATCTTAGAAAGAGGTTTCTATTCTACAAGTAAGTGATTAGACCCATGTATCCGAAAGGAATATGGATCTCTAATTAGTGAAATGTATGGTTTATGGAAAAATCCAAACTATACTACCTTGCATCTTTGACAAGTTCATATTTCAAACTAATGGCTGAACTATGTTGGAAAATGATGCAGTGTTGACTTTGTATATGTATAGACCAAATTTACCAAGTAATTAGCATTGCTGCCAAAGAGTAACTAAAGTCCCCGGTAACGGCGCCAAACACTTGTTTGATTGATTTTTGTGTGGAATAAGTGTTTGTCCTTTTTGTAAAATGGATTCACTAAAAATTGTGTTTGGTCTAAATCACTGCAAGTGTCACATCCCGATTCTCGGTCCGACCCGAATGGCGGATCCGAACCGAGTCCGGGGCACGAGACTATATACTGGGACTCATTGATCTGTTCTTTATTAAAGCTGAACTTGTACCTGTGGGTATACAAACAATTTTTGTAATAACAAAAATCATTTACATATACAAAAGAACTACCACCGGACTGGTGTCCATCAAAATCTATACACATACTTAAATCTCCATTTACATATACAAAAACTGCATTTTTACATTTACAAATCGTAGCTGGAACCTACATGCAAGGAACCCTTACTAGCGTGTCGGGCTCAACAAGATGGAAGTTTTCGGATGTCTTCTCCTATACCTACACGGATTAAAAACCCGTGCTAAGCTTTACGCTTAGTGGGAAACATATGACTTATACAGAAACACATGGCATTTATATCGAATCATAATAACCATATAACAAAGAATCGACATCGACCTTCATGGAACCATATAACACATTTACATACATAATTATCCTCAGAATTAACTTATGCTTGTTCGTATCTCTCGATACAGATCGAACTTATACTTATAGCAATCTTATACTTACTCAGAACTTACACTTATGGCAGACTTATTCTTATTCTGATCTCCCGTAGGACACCTATTTATACTTATCTCCCGTAGGACACATACTTATACTTATCTCCCGTAGGACGCATACTTATATAGATTTCCTCGTATGCGATACTGAGCTTATACATATACTTCTACTTATCTCCCGTAGGACACATACTTATGCTTATCTCTTGAAGGACACATACTTATTCAGATTTCTCAAAGGACATATATATCGGGACTTATACGTATACTCTATCTCTGACTCTATAATTATTCGTATCTCCCAAAGGACATTTACTTGAACCTTCCGCGCACTTAATACTTATCCAGATCTCGTAGGAGCAGAGCTTAGACCTTATCAGGCACCAGAGGGGTACTACAAGAACGTATACTTATGTCAGATTCATACTTATACTAATGGAGCATATCCTTTTTACGGATCTTATACTTGCATTACTGAGCTATTCTTATATTTCTGATCTTCTACTCAGACATTTTGTTAATACTACTTGTCTTACGGAACTTATACTTGTATTATAGAGCATATACTTGTCTTGCAGATCTTATACTTGTGTTACAGAGCTTATTCTTGTATTTCGGATCTTATACTTGTATTATGGATCTTATACTTATCTTACGGATCTTATACTTGTATTTCGGAGCTTATTCTCTTGTATTTCTGATCTTATACTAGACATGAAAGTATATACTTGTTCATTTAAATCAGACTTGTATTACAGAGCATATACTTGTCTTACATATCTTATACTTGTGTTACAGAGGTTATTCTTGTATTTCTATCTTATATCATTTATGATCTTATACTTGTCTTACTAGATCTTATACTTCAGATTGCTCATTTGTATTCGATCTTATACTTGTTCAAATACTCTTCGAATCATTTTCTTTTCGTGGTTTCAAGCCAAGGGATTTCACATATGGCTATAGAAGTCGACATTCACGACAGATTTAGTTGTTGAATCCTGTCATGTTTGTCATTCAATAGCGATGTGATCTCACATTCAATATTGCAATCTCACATATGGCTATAGAAGTCAACATTCACGACAAATTCAGTTGTTGAATCCTGTCCTGTTTGTCATTCAGTAGCTATGTGATCTCACATTCAATATTGCAATCTTACATATGGCTATAGAAGTCGACATTCACGACAGATTCAGTTGTTGAATCCTGTCCTGTTTGTCATTCAGTAGCAATGTGATTTCACATGGAATAGATCGTGAACGCGCCGCCCACGTGAATGTATGTCGTAGCACTAGCGTAGTTCCAGCACCGATTTAACGTGCACTCATTCGCTCATGTATTTCATATGATTCTTTATCTTTTCCGATTATATGTGATAATAATCATATAACTTAACCACATTATGTGTCTGGGCGACATTTTTGCTTTCAAGTCTATGTCCATGTTTGGCCACATATTTCATATCATATTCATGTTTCATGAACACATCTATACATATTGAATTTTCTATATTTTTCTTGTTTCATGTCTGTTGCATACAACATTTTAGATGCTTGTACGGTATGACACCTATGTATTCACACAACATTCATGTATTCTTATGAATCTACTTTACTTAGAAATTGGAATCATTCCAATTGAATCATCCAAACTAAAGTTATGGCATTTTTATGCCAAACTAGTCAGTTTACCCAGATCACACTAGGAACAGTCTGTAATACCTATTTTCAGGGGTCTTAACTCCATATTTGACACTGGTTCTTTGTACTCCTTTGAAGCTAAGGTGCTAAGGATTCTTCTCCAACTTGAATCACTCAAACTCCGAGCACCAAACTTTCAAGATATGTCCCAAACAACCGGGACTACTCTATGTTCAAAGCAGAACCAGAAATTGGCTTGAAATATAAATTTCTACTCAGTGAATTTTAGTCCATATAGAGTCAGAATTTGAAGGTGCCTATTTCATGGTGTTTGTTTTCCTTGAAGTCTAGTTTAACCAGCCACTTGAATCACTCAAATCGGATAAGAAATGGCCAAGTTATGGTCAAAATACTAACACTGGTCCGAAATAGAACAATTGGTACCGATACCCATTCCGCACTTCAATGGGATAGAACACTTATTGCAGACTCAGCATTCACTTTGTTTGCACCGTACCACCCTCGAATTTTACCATAAAAGGTGGTTTTTCTCCCATTTTTCCATATTTTTCTACCCAAATCGACTCAATAATCAATACACACTTCAAAACCACTCCATATTCATCTTGTAACCACAATTCTACTCAAATCATCTTTCAATACATATCTTTCTTCAAAAACCTTTCATGAATTACTCCCAAAACAACTCTAGCTATAATATAACTCCATACACAAACCAAACATTAAGTGATTAGTTAGGCTTGTTCTAACCCCAACTCCATTACTTTAATTAAAACCATGAATCCAACCTCAAAGGAGGATTCCATACTCATTCACCATTTAGGTTTTACCAACCCTACTTTCAAGAAACTAGGGCCTGGATGAAATCCTAACAAACCCCAGGTTTGAAAACCATAGAAATCCCTACCATGGTCCACCATACATAATCCCATACAAAATTCATAATTTCGTACAAAAATCCAAAGATCCATACAATCTCCATACTCTAATGTTAGAATCCATACCTTTTGCTCTTCCTTCTTCTCTTCTCTTCTTCTCTTCCTTTCTTCTTTCTCTCACGTTTGTTCTCCCCAAAAATGAGACTAAATTTGATTCTAAATTAAGGATCTCTCCTTAGGCCATGCTCGCTCCCAAACCCATTTTTCAAGTTAAGTTTTCATTATCACTCTTAGTCCCAAGTTCTTCTCTTTTTGCAAATAAAGTTATGTTGTATTCTAATTTAAATTTCACACTCTTCTTTCTCTTATGACTTTCATATCCTTTAAAATTTACAAATTTGTCCTTGTGTCTTGTAAAATCTCCTAAGCCTTTCACCTGTTTCGTATTTAAATCACGAAACTCTAAATTATGCCTACAAAATACCCTAAACATGTCAAAAACGACTGAGGTATATTTCAGGGTGTTACAATAAGTAATGTGTCGTGACAAGTAATAAAAGTGGATTTTTAAGTCCAGATATCGTTCCCACAAGGATTGATGATAAATGAAAAGATTAACTACCCCAACTATTCAAGATCCTTACTATTTGAACTCCAATGTTAAAATGTTGAGAGAACTAATAAAATAATACTAAAACAATTTTACTAGTATACATAAAAAAAAAATTTATAAAATTGAATTTGAGAGTTCACTGAGTGAGACAACACTGGGAAATAGACTGATGAATGATCACACTCCCGTATCACTGTTATAGCTAAGCCATTAGTTGGAAAGCTGAACTAGTCAAAGATGCATTGTGGTATAGTTTGGATTTCTCCCCTAACCATACCTTTCACTAATTAGAGATTCATGTTCATTTTTTACTCATGGATCTAATCAGTTACTTGTAAGATATAATCCCCTTTCTAAGATCTGGGTATTTTTCCTTTCGCACTTCACCCCAAATCTTGTGACTAAAAAAATTTTTAATTTTATAGACAGTGATATTGCAAGCTTCCTTTTCCCAATTTAACTAGCACCTCACCTCAATGCTACGAAAGTCTCCATCCTGATTGATCCGATGAGCGTCTAAAACGCCATGTCATACCCGCCCTTACTACGCTTTAGCTCTGGTTTAAATCTTAATAAGTGCATTATCGCCTGATATCTGATTTGGATCTCAGATGCATTGCAGGTGAATGGTGGTTTTTCGTGCTTTCGAACCGCAGCAAGAAGAAGTGGAAAACTATCAGCGCCATGGCGACGCTCCAAAGCAGTCAGATTTCGCAACGTCTGGGCCGGGTGTGACGCCCAACTGGGCACGCCCGTCAATGCGAAGAAAAAGTCAAAGAGCGACCCAATGTCGCAACGTCACGACGTTCCCGCGATTCATGCTTCAGAATTATAAAAAGCACGGGAGACCTAATTTTGGGTTTTTATCGAAGGTTGTACGAACGAGGAGCGGAGAACGAAGTAGCAACAACCCGAGAGATCGAAAAGAGTCTATTTTTGTATTCCTCTTCTCAAAACTATTAATGATTTATAGAACTATGCTTGTATTAAATTTCGACATGTTCTAGAATTATTTATAGGGTTTTGTTGAACCCTGCTTTAGTTGTATGGATTAAGGTTTAAATCCCTTGATTAATCGACGAATATAGATATCCCGATTTCGAGTGTGGCGACAGTTCTAGCATTTAAGCTGCCAGCATGTGGTCGCGCAGATGCACCCAACTCTACTGGAGAGCTAGGAGGATATACCTCGAGAGAGGGTATCTCGTGAGGGCACGATCAATTCACACGAGAATTCATTAATAGACTCAATAGTAATTCCTTCTAGGTAATAATCCATCAAATGTATGTGGGGAGACAAAACCCTAGTTTTCATAAAGTGATATTTCACAAGCAAATAGGATTTAGTTTTTAATTTCGATACATGAGTTAGACATTCATTAAAAGTTTAAGTCCGGATAATATCATAGGGCCAATTACAGTAATCAACGCACTCTCTCAGGGTTCGACATCCGCATTTAGTACACTATATTACTTAATACGACACTTCATTACCTCATGCATAGGCGCTTTATCTAGTTTATACAAATCACACATCACGCTTTCGACCTATCAAGTTTTTGGCACCGTTGTCGAGGAGAAGTTTGCGTGTTGATATTGACAATAGCGCAATTAGATATTACTCTGAAATTTCATTTTATTTTATATTTTATATTTTTATTTTTTTGGCTATATAACTGCTTGCAATTTGGTCTTTGTGTTTGTGTGTGACTACAAGGAAGGTTATCAGGATGTATGCACGCACGGGTCAAGTCGAACTACCATTCATCCTCAACTTAAAGAACCTTACACCGCGCACGTAGAGAACTAAGAGCAGATAGAAAAGACATCTAGAAACCATGTAGAACAATGAAGGGCAATAATCAGACTAAGAACAAAATGAGCCATGGGGCCACAATGGGAATAATGGAACTATGCGCCCAAAGCCATTTATACAAGTGCAAATTTCGATGATCCGTTTATGTCAAGCAGAGGAGTTCGCTCTCTCTTACCACTCACACTGTCCAGCTTTGTTCTCCGAAGACCACCCATTCAGCAAACAACTTCTGAAATGGTGCTGACCTCGCAGATGCTTCTCGTAACATTCTGCCTCCATGGATTGCCAAGTGAGAATCCAAATATGCACCTAACCAACTTCATCGAAGTATGTGACACGATCAAGTATAATGGGGTGACTGAAGAGGCTCTAATTAGTGCTCAAAAAGTGCTATTTTGAACCCCCTGCTTATTGCGGTGTTTTGAGTACTTTTTGTGTACTAATCAAGATACTAACTAAATTGGCACATTAAGGTCCCAAAATATGCTATCGATCACATTTTGTGGCAAATTTTGCGCTTTTACAAGCCATTTATGTCAAAATTGTTGAGTTAATCCACACTAAGAACTTGAGCCAAACTCAAGATTGCATCGCATCGTATGTTAAAGAGAAAATGCCAAGAAATTGAGCTACAGGAAAATTTCACAACTCCGCGAATTTTCTATATCTACAAAATTTTCAGTTGCACCGTTTCATCCTCACTAAAATTTCATCATGCAACATTGTTCATCATGTAGCACTGTTCACCATTTTTCCACTATTCATCCTTGACTTCCTGCTGCCCATTTTTGCTTTTTGTTCTCTTTTTGGTTTTCTTCCTACTTTCTCCTTGTAATAGTGTTTATTTTTGTAGTTTTTGGTAATTTGTATTATGGCTGCTTATAGCCCCTTGACCGACACCGTAAAGACAACTTTTGCTCAAGATTAAATTAAGGAAGCTACCTTTCCCGCTTCTCCTTTCTCTCCACTTTCTCTCATTTTCCCTTTCAATGCCAAACAATTGGCGATGACAACTCGGAGGATGAAAGGCTAAAACCCTTTCCTCCTTGAAGTGGAAGGTTGCTGGGTACAGGATCTTAAGGTCGCTGGAGGGTTCCATGGTTTTCACGCAGGTACTCACTGGCAGTTTTGTGTTTCCCTTGAACTGTAGGTTTAAATCCCTTAGATTCACTGAATGGTTATTACTTGATAATATTGGGGCTCATTGGACGCTAATGTTAGATCCATTGATGTTTGTTAGTCATTTATGATCCTCGTAAGGTGAGTCAAGGAGAGTCAAGCCATTGTCGGAGATCATCACGCTCACGAAAGCACTATTTTCCAAAAGCGATAATTAATCTGGGCAGTTTTATAGCCAAATGAAGATCCAGCTTCGAGATGACTATAGGTCATCCTCCCCAACGCGATAGATGGACCTGAAACCCTCGCTGCCCTAGGAATCCAACCCCAGTGACCTAACACTTCAAGGAGTTCTATTTTACATTTTAACTTATTTTATTTTCAGTTTTAAACCCTAAAAACCTCACTGTTTTTACCCAAACCTGAAAATCCAAACCAAATTCAATTTTGGCCTTCACTGTAAATCATTTGTGCGAAGAAAACCCATCCCTGTGTTCGACCCTAGAACCGCTATACTATAGTAGCTTTGCTATGGCAGTAGGAATCCTAGGATACAAATTTTGTTGATTTCGGAACACCTATTCTACTTCGAATCAAATGGCGCCATTGCCGGGGATGGTGCCTAAGTGCATTTGACGAGCTATGGAACACTTGTGATCCTCATCACAAGTTCTGGTGAATTCTCCTTTATTATCCTTTTTGGTATCTTACAGTCAGTTTTTTTTTTTTTAGTTTCATTTCACTATATAAAAAAAAAAAAGGGTTGCTGCAAGATTGTTTTGTGTTGTTTTGTGTTGCCCTCGTTTTTTGTTAAAAGAATCATGTTCCATGATTAGAAACGGTGAAGGCAAACATCAAAGTTAGTATTCTTCGTATTTCCACTCTGAATTGAATATCATTGAGGCCAATGGAACATCTAGAGGAAGAACAAAGATGGTCGGCACTTAGTGGAGAGAAACTCTAATGCATGTAGGTCCACGAGGGACTATAGAAATCCTCCACAGGTGAGCACCCTCCTACATGGTGCCCTCAACAACGCAGACCACATGGAAATGCTTTAACCCTAGTCAGGGGAACCACACAAATTCCTCAGGGATCCAAGACCCCACAAGATGCACCTCCTCCACATCCACAAGATGCCTCTTCATCTCAAATTTCAACCACTACGTGGGCCAACCTCTCCAATGGAACAAGCCATCCTGAACCTCACCAAGCTAGTGGGTGACTTTGTGGAAGAGCTGAAGACAATCAATGCTCAATTAAGTAAGAAAATTGACACTATGGAAAACATTGTGGACAAGAGAATTGATGGACTTCAAAGTGAAATGGAGCAGAAATTTGACAACCTGCAAACTAGAATTGATCAGAAATTAGACAACCCTCAGAGAAATCAATTCTGCCTCGCTCATCAACATGTTCATCAGGAGAAAGAGAGTCAAGAGGAAGAGTACCTAAGGACACCATGGCAGTAGAGCAAGGTCAATGCAGCTATTATCAGAATCCTCAAACATCGTGTCGGGCCAGCCTACCCACGGGAGAAGAATAAGCAATCTCTCAAGGTCGATCGAGGAAGCAAAGAAGAACACCAAGAGCACAATTTACCCCGCCCCCATCGACTCGCCTACATACGCTTCACCTGCATCACAATCCCAACCCAAAACTCCTGCTGCCGGCTGCCATCCCACCTTGCCGCCTATTCAACATTTCAAGAAGTTAGTGGCTCTTGCTCAAACCCATACCACTACATCAGCGACATCGCGCCTCACACCGCACGGCACACGATGGTTCGTGCTGGTTCGACATGGAGCACCGACCGGCATTTTGCAAGCTCCTCCCGATGGCCTCCAAGGCTTAAGGGTGGTTTTGGAGGCCTGATCTCCCCCTTTTTGTTTCATTCTTTTTACTTTATGTTATGTTGTTTTAATTTGTTTTGATTCTTCATTTTCTTTGGTTTTTCTCTAATTTTTAGTTAATCTTTACTTTGAGCTTAATTTTCATTTTTAAAAATTTTCTTATGTTTATTTTGAGGTTTTCTTAATTTTTTGGAAGCGGAAAGTAGTCTAAATTTTAAATGACTGCAAATTTTACTTGACACCTTGTTCATATATATATATATATATATATATATATATATATATATATCTTATATATATATAATTTTAGTCTTGAAAAAATATATATAAAAAAAAAATTTCTTTGAAAAAAAAAAAAAAAAATTTAATTCATGATCTTGAAATTTTACAGCAACTGCCTCAATTTTGCGACAATTTAGTTTCCTCATAACTTTCTCATTGAACCGTTTTAGTTTTTGGTACGTTGGAAATCTTAGAGAGTAGAATCCAAATATGGCAGAAGAAGAGTTTTGAAATTAATATGAAGGTGTAATTTTAAATTTACCATTGATACTTTTTCCCTCTGTTTCTTCTCTAACTTGAAGCCCCAACCAATTGAATAAGGTGTCGATGGGAAGCTTAGTATCTATATATCAAGCGTGAAATTTTCATCAAAGGAGGTAGCACTTCCTTCTCTGGCACCATCCAAGCCCCATTCTGGACTGATGTGACTTGTTTGGTTTGAGGGAAGTTAGCGAAGGAAGTGACATTCTATTTTTGTCACTATTTTGAGCAAGCCCATTTTGTGATGTTTGAGTGGTTTGTTGTTTCATTTTGTGAAGTATTACATACTTCTTGTCTTACTTTTCAATTAAAAAATTGCACCCATTTTTGCACTCATTTTTTTTTGTGTTTTGCCTAGCCTGCGGTTTTAAAAATTGAACCATTGTCCAATTTTATTTATGTTAGATTGGTTCCATGCCTAATTGAGTGGATGATTAGTTGAATCCTTGTTGCTTTTGACCTTTTTCTTCCACCTCTAGCTAACCACACACTATGCACATCAGTTTTTAAGCAATAAGAAGAAAAAGCGCATAACCTCCACCACTGAAACCTATCACCTATAGTTTCGTTGACCACCTTTAATAGGTTAAGGACCCCCATGAATAAAACGTCAATGGGTCTTCCAAAACAAAAGAAAAAGAAAAAAGAAAAAGAAAAAGAAAAAGAAAAAGGAAAAGAGAATAGAAAAGCCGCGATGCCTTGCCTTGAAACCCGAGCACGGTCCAAGGGGTATTTGGAAAAAGCCTTTAAAGAAGCAGGTGCTGCCCCTAAGCGTGGTTGGGAGTCACCGACTTTAATTAACACGCTATGATTGGATGTGGTGAGTTTGCGAGTTATTGTGAGTCTTTGGAGTTTTGAAATCATTCAAAGTCAGGGGTGAAGCCGAAAAGGATTAGTGGTCGAAAGATCCTTGCGACCTGGTGTCTAAGCCTTGGTGGTTGGGGTCGGTCAGATCCACGGATTACATGGACTTTGGTGGTCGATTCCTCGTTGCAACCCTACAACACAAAAGGTTGTGGAATAAGAGTGGGTCACTAATCTATTTAAATGGTTGGTTAGTGTGTCCTAAGTGTGGCGTAGCTTGGTTGGGGGAGAGTGTAGTTCGGTTTATTATTGGTGATCAAACAAACACTTAGGTTTTGGTGGAAGTCCTACGATTGATTCTAGAGAGCTCTTTTGTGTCGAATTTTGTATGGTATTCATTCTCTCGAGATAGTTGTGGCGAGGGTTTCGATGGTCTCATTGAGGTTAGGCATTACTCGGTCTGGCTGAAATACCATTTTGTGAACATCATTTTGATTGTTTTTGTATGCTCTCTCTTTTTCTTTCTTTCTTTCCAATGCTAAGGGACATAATGTGTGGGTTGGTGGGTGTGATTAGTGCTCAAAAGTGCTGAACCCTATTTATTGAGTTTTAGTACTTTTGTGTACTAGTGGCATAATTAACTGATTGGCACATTAAGGTCGGTTATGCCTCTTGATTGCATTTGTGGCAAATTTGCAGTTTTAAACTGTTATGCAAAATTGTTAGTCAATCCAAGCACGAAGAATTGAGCCAATAAACGTGCGGATTAAGGGCGAAGGAAGAAGCGGGAATGCTAAGAAGTGGGCGCAGGAAAATTTTGTAGCTGCGAAATTTTCGCATCTGCGGCCTTGTTCATCCTACAACACGTTCTTGGCGCATACACTATTTATCCTTGACTTCCTATTTGCCCGGTTTTGCTTTTTGTTATTTTTGGTTTTCTTCCTACTTTCTCCTTGTAGTGTTTATTTTGTAATTTTGTGAAATTGTATTATGGGTTGGCTATAAAAGCCTGACTATTCTTTGTAGAACAACTTTTCTTCAGTAATAAAATTGGCGGGAAGCTTTCAGCTTTCCCACTCTTTCTCTTTTTCTCTCCACTTTCTCTCATTTTCTCTCCCTTTCTTGGTTGCCAAACACCCTCCGAGGATGACAACTCGGAGGATGAGCGGCTAAAACCCTTTCCTCCTTGAAGTAGAAGGTTGTTGGGTACAGGATCTTATGGCTGCTGGAGGGTTCCATGGTTTTTCACTTGGTCCTCTTGGCGGTTGTGTTTCCCTTGAGCGTAGGTTTAAATCCTTAGATTCACCTTGAATGGATTATTACTTGATAATATTTTGGGCTCATTGGATGTAATGTTAGATCCGACATTGATGTTTGTTGATTATCCATTTTATGATCCTTGTAGGTGAGTCAAGGAGAGTCGTTTTCAGCATGGGAATCAGCGTGCTCGATGAGTACCATTTCCAAAGGATAATTATTTTTTGGGTTAGGTTTTATAGCTAAATGAAGATCAGGTTCGGGAGATGACATAGGTCATCCTCCCGACGAAAGAAAGGACCACAGAGCCATAGTTTGCCTAGGAATCCAGCGAGTGAACCTAACACTTAAAGGAGTTCTATATTTTGTTTAACTTATTTTATTTCGGTTTAAACCACAAAAACCTCCTTTGTTTTACCCAAACCTGAAAATCCAAACCGATCACCATTTTGGCCTTCTTAATCATTTGTGCGAAGAAAACCCGTCCACGTGTTTTGACCCTAAATAGTTATCTTCTTGATGGCTTTGCTTTCTGACATTAGGAATCTAGGATACAAATTTTGTTGATTCGTTTTTATTGTGTACCAATGGGGCTCTGGTGAATTGTTTCCACTCTCACTAGGTGATAGAGCTAAACATTGGTTGATAAGTCAGCCAATAGATTCCATTACTTCATGGAATGATTTAGTGCAAAAGTTCATGACAGAGATGCACTGACCCCCTCCTCTTTTGGCGGGTGGGAGGTTCTGAGAAGTCTCGTAGGCGAATCCTCAGTCATCGAGAATTCTTTGTAAACTTTAATGGTAAATTCTTCTGAGTAATAATCCATCAAATGTGGGAGGCCAAAACCACAGTTTTGTCGAAGTGATTTCTAAGTTAATTATATTTAGTTTTAATTTGATGCATGAGATTTAGACATTCATTAAAGTTTAAGTCGGATAATCATGAGGGCCGATTCTGAATCATACTTCTCCTTGTGGTTCGATATCCGTACTTAGGTACACTATATTACTTAATACGACACATACACTTGCGTACATAGGCGCTTTACCTAGTTTATACAAATCACACATCACACCTTCGGCCTATCAAGTTTTGGCGTAGTTTAGGGAAGTTTAGTGTTGATATTGTGATAAGCGCAATTAAGATATTACTACGAATTTAATTTAATTTTATATTTTATTTTTTATTTTTTGTGCCATAGTGCTTGTAATCTGGTCTTTGTGTTTGTGTGTGTGTGACTACGGTGAAGGATTATAGTGGATGTATGCATAGGCAGGTAAGTTGAACTACCTCCATTTGATCTGAGAGCTAGAAAGAACCTTACACCATTTACGTGAAGACTAAGAGTATACAGGAAAATCTAGCAACCATGTAGAACAATGAGAGGGCACGTGATCGGGACCAGAACAAAATATGAAATTTGCAAGGGGGCCACAATGGGAATAATGTGTAGAATCATCTGCTTGGGCCATTTATACAGCCAAATGATGCATTTATGTTGCTAGAATTGCCTTACCACCTCGATTGTCTTGTCTTCTTTCAGAAGACCACTGCCCGTTCAGTATAACTTTGAAATTTGAAAGCGGTGTTATGGAAGTCACTTGGAACGTGTTCTATGGATTTTCAAGTGAGAATCCGGTGCACCTATTGACTTCATGGAAGTATGTGACACGATCAAGTATAATGGGGTGTGAAGAACACGGTGAGATTGTTTCAACTCTCACGGTGATGAGAGCTAAACATTGGTTGATAAGTCAAATCTAGGACATTACTTCATGGAATGATTTAATTGCAAAAGTTCATTAAAGTTCTTCTGCTGCAAAATTTCATAACTAGTGTAAGAGATCAATACTTTTAGACAATTGGAGGTAGAGAACTTAGCCAAAACATGGGAGGAATTTCATGAGCTGCTGGGGTGTCCTTCCTGAGTTATTCTAGATGGATGCAAGTCCATACCTTCTATAACGGTCTACGAGGATGCGGCGGAGCAGTGATAGTGGTTAGTGCATTAATGAAAAAAAAAACTATGGACGACCAAACATCTGAAATCTATGGAGGATCTGCTACTGCGTGATCGGTGGCTTAGAATTTAGGATTACATCGGTAAAAGCTAGGAGTCTTATTATGAGTTATCAATCTGGTTACTCATGGCGCGGCTCACCTAACTGACAAAGTCTGATGGCCCAGGGTTATCACAGTGTTGAGGATAACATGATGCGGAATGTCGGTCGAGACACCCAGAATGTTAGAGCATGCCCGGTATGTGTCGAGTTTTGTCATCCTCTTGATGAGGTAAGTATGGGACGACAATTATCGGAGGCCAGAATCGAGGCGGGTGGCGTATGTCAGTGATAAAATTATGGATGGAGGAACAATCGAACAACATGCCCATACCGAGTGAGTGAGCAAGCTGGAGAGAAAAAGTGGACTTGGGATAAGCCCTTACCCAGATATGCTTACTTATCCTTTGCAACATGAATGAGACCCGAGAGGCAAATATGCAAAACCAGACCTAGTTAAGCAGATTAAAGGCATAGTTAAACTGGAGGTGCAAATAGAGGCGAAATGGCTAATACTCTACATCTTGTAGCGCTGAGGCTCCTTACCAAGCAATTTAGAGAAAAACCTTAGGGGTGATGGTAGGGAGCATGTTAAAGGCTGTCACGTTAAGTGAGTGAGAGTTGGCTACATGAGGTACCACAGTAGTAAGAGAAGGCTGAGGTGGTGGACAGCTGGCCTGGCGGATCGGGACGGGAGGCGACTGAGGAGGCTTGATAGAGACACGGATGGGAAGAAAGAAGCGAAACGACCTTCTAAGCGGGCAATGCACTAGTATATATCCCCAGCGGTTGGCGAATAAATGGATAAGCAGTTTACTAAATTTATGAAAGTATTTAAGAGACTGAATATCAAAATTCCATTTGCAGAATCGTTAGAATAGATGCCTAGCTATGTCAAATATATGAAAGATATACTTTCCAGGAAAAGAAGGTTATCAGAATTTGAGACAGTGAATCTTACTGAAGAGTGTAGTGCTATACTTTAGAGGAAATTACCGCAGAAGCTGAAGGATCTAAGCAGCTTTACAATTCCCTATAAGTTAGGGAACTTGATCTTTGAGAGAGCCCTATGTGATTTGGGAGCCAGTATTCATCTCATGCCTTTATCCATTTTTCAAACTACTGGGTGAGCTAGACTCACTACGGTCATTATGGCGCGGATAGATCATTGAAACATCCTTTGGGAGTGATAGAGGATGTGCTAGTAAAGGTAGATAAGTTTATCTTCCTATCTGACTTCATAGTGCTAGACATGGAGGAAGATAAAGATATACCCATCATAATGGGCAGACCATTCCTAGCAATTGGCAGGGCTATGATTGATGTGCAGAAGGGAGAGCTGAAACTAAGAGTGTAGGATGATGAAGTCAGATTTAGCATATTTAATGCGGTGAGGCATCCAGCGGAGAGTGATGCATGCTTAATGATAGAGATAGTAGAGGCTATGGTACTGGCAGTGGTTTATTGACCCTTTGGAAATTGTGGCATATGCATAATACTAGGAAGAACTAAGTGAAGAGACGAAGGTATGTGAAGTGAGATGAATCTTTCCGATAATAGAAGGAAATTATTACTTGTGTGGGAGAACACCTAGACTTGATTGCCTCGGTGACGACCACCACGGTTGGAGCAAAGCCACTCCTGATGACTTGAGGTATGCGTACCTGGGGAATCCTCAACCTGATTATCATATTAGCATCTACGTGACGGTGGAAGAAGAAGCACGAGAATTGAGATCACAGAGCAGCTGTCTGTGGTCAGCGATTTAAAAGAAGTCCGCCTCCATGTGTATGCATCGGATCCTATTGGAGGATGGGCACAAACCATTAGTAGAAGCTTAGAGGAGACTAAACCCAATAATGAAGGAAGTGGTAAGAAAAGAGGTGTTGAAATTGTTGGATGCATGAGTGATCTACCCCATCTACGATGGATTGTTTGGGTAGCCCGATACAAGTTGGCCAAAGGAAGAACCACGGTGATACGGGCTGAAATGCGCCTTGCTACCTTCCCAACGGTGTGTGGTGTAGGATTTGCATAGACTACCGAAAGTTAAATAAGGCTACCAGAAAAGATCATTTCCCACATCCATTACTAGATCAGATGTTAGACTGGTTGGAAGGGCGTGAGTATTACTGTTTCTTAGACGGGTTTTTGGGTTATAATCAGATCACTATATCATAGGAGGACCAAGAGAAAACAACATTCACTTGCCCGTATGGTATGTTTTCTTTTAGGCGAATGCCCTCTGGGCTATGTAATGCACCGGGCACGTTTTAGCACTGCATGATGGCCATATTCTCAGACATGGTCGAGAGAACTATTGAAGTATTCATGGATGATTTCTCTGTGCTAAGGAAATCTTTTGATAATTACTTGGAGAACCTTAGACAGGCACTAATAAGATGTGAGGAAACCAACCTTGTACTGAATTGGGAGAAGTGTCGCTAAAGGTATGAAGGAGCGTGTATTGGGGCACGGATATCGGAAAGAGGAATCGAGGTAGATAGAGCCAAGGTTGAGTAATGACTACCGCCCCATCTTTGGTGAAGAAAGACCAAAAAGAACTCTAGGCCTGTGATTCTGAGAGATTTATAAGGATTTCTCAAAATAGCTAAGCCACAGTCGAATGCCTTGTTCAAGGGCACCTTCGAGTTTGATGATTGGATTCGCGCAGCGTTCTTGTTTCTTAAACAAGGGTGGTGTGTCACACCCTATTGTAGTAGCGCCGGACTTGAATCTTCCGTTTGAACTCATGTGTGATGCGAGAGACTATGCAATTGGGGCAGTGATAGGCCAAAAAAGGGATAGAACTTTTCAGGTTATCTATTATGCGAGTCGGACTTTGAATGATGCGTGTAGCTAAATTATACAACAACTGAAAAAGAAATTCTAGCTATTGTGTTTGCGTTTGACAAGTTAAACCTAAATTGTGCTTGGGGTCATAGTGCACCTTGACCATTTCCCAGCCTCCTGTGTACGATGACCAAGAAGGACGCTAAGCGAGAGAATGATAAGGTGGGTGTTACTACTCTAAGGAAGTTGACCTAGAAATTAAAGATAAAGAGAATTGAAAATCTAGTAGCCTTGACCTTTCCACGATTGGAAAGAAATGAAATAAAGAAATCCCGAGATCAATGATGATTTCCTTGGCGGCTTGACTCTTAGCAGTGAAGACAAAAATCTAATCTGAGTAGTTTCTTGGTTGTGATTAATTATTGGCAAAAGTGCTTCCTCCATAATTCTCCATTAAAATAAAATTTTTATGCTTGGTACGAAGCACTACTGCTTGGGAGGAACCCATCTATATAGACTGTGCGTTGACCAAATGATAAGAAGATTGGTCCTAGAAGAGGAAATAGAAAGTATTTTGGCTCATTGTCACACGCTAGCTTGTGGGGGAGGCACCCAAATAGGACGGAGTTGCAAGATTAGCTGTCGAGTTATATTGGCTACCTTATTCAAGGGATGCACACCACTTTGTTTTACTTGTGACAAATGCGAAGAATGGGAAGAATATCAAAATGGGATGAAGCGCCTTTGCAACCTATTTAGAGTATAGTGTTTGATATGCGGAGTTTCCTTCATCTTTGTGTACCCTCCTCTTGGTCATAGATTCGTTTGAAATAGATTGGAAGTCATACCTACTTGAACTAATGACGCCAAAGTGGTAGAAAACTTTCTCCGCAGTCATATTTTCACCCATTTTGGAACTCCAAGGGCATTGATCACATATGGGGGAACACACTTTTGTAACAAACTCATTGACAACGTGGTGAGGAAATATGGTGTACGACATCGGACTGCACTTGCATACCACCCACAGACTAATGTAAGCAAAGTGTTGAACGGAAATCAGGTCTATCTTAGAAAGCAGGTTAATAACTTCGAAGAAGAAAGATTGTGAAAGATAGATGATGCACCTATGGGATATAGAAACGACTTTCAAGACACCATTGGGAATGTCACCATTCAGGCTAGTGTTTGAGAAAGCATGTCACTTGTCGGTGGAATTAGAGCATAGAGTATACTGGGCGACTAGGCAGTTGAATATGGATAGTATGGCTGGCCAATGTATGTTGCGACTCAATGAATTAGAGAGTTCTGTAATGAGGCATCACGAGAAGCGAAATATATAAGGAAAGAAGCGGCTTTGGCATATGAGCACATCTACGGAAAGAGTTTGAGGCGGGTCACTTGAGTCACTCTTGTTTAACTCAGACTCAAATTTTTTCTGGGAAGTGCAAAGTCAGTGGTGAGACATTTCTGACCAGGTTATGGAGGTGGAAGTATGCCAGAGAAAGAGAACATTTAAAGTTAACACCTGACGGTTGAAGCCATACTTTAGGCCGAGTTTCATGAAGAACAAGTAGGCCATTCATGAGCACACCGAAGTGGCGTAGAGTCACGATAAGGTCTCGGGAACATTGAGATCGGGAAGTCAAACTACTGACATTAAACAAACCGCTACATGGGTGGCAACGAGCTTTATTCTTTCTTTCGGACATTAGTTGATCTGTTTTTAGTTTTTTTGGCATGTTTTCCTATTTCTTTCGACCGGTGGAATTTTCTTTTTGTTTCTTGTTTTTTTGAGACTCGAGAGACCAGGTGGCGTTAGGCTAGTTCGACTCATTCCGGTCTGACGGGTTGGAACTTCATTCGAGTTTCTCATACTTAGAATGTTTGCAAGTTTTGAATTGACTGTCTGTCGTATGACGTTAAATCCGCGATGTCGCGTGACGTGTCACGCGACGTCGACCTCGCGACATTGAAAGAAGGCCAAAAACCCCCGAGTCTGCGTAGTGGTGAGGCGGCCTCCAGCGTCGCGGTTGCGGATATATTTTGGACCTCTGCAACGCGTCCGCGACATTGGCCTCAACGTCACGAGAGTCGGATTTGACGCGACCGGGAGCGTCATGGCGTTAGTTTCAATCGCGGCGTTGACTAAGGACTCCTGGGAGGCGTCGGCGTGTTGGATCGACAACTCATTAGTTGACCGTTCCACATTTTGAAACGGCGTGACGTTGGATCCTAACGTCGCGATGTTGGTATTATAACTCTGAGGAACGTCGTGATGTAAGACTCGAACTGCGGGCGTTTTCCACATTTCCGCGGTGAGTATTTAATTTTCCTTAGATTCGTCAAAACCTTGGAACAAGCCTAGCACCTCTGTTTTTGAAGAGCCCAAAAGCACGGCTAAGCTTGTTCAAGCGGTTCTAGAGACCCCAAGCCACTACAGTCCTAGGTCACTCATCACTATAGTGCCAGCCGTTTGAAGCCTTACTCCCGGTTTGGTTCTGGGTAGAGTGAAGCTCGGATTGTTTAATAGTGAGTAGTTTGTTCTTTGGGTCTCACTTAGGGTTTTTGAAGTCACCTTAGGAGTGGTTAGGGATAATGGAAATCTAGGTTGGTTAAGTCCTTAATGCTTGTCTCAAAGTGCACATTAGGTGTTGTGGTTGCCTTAGAGAGTTGTTAGGCGTCCTCATTTGAGCAAGTTGATTTTGCATCTACGTTTGTTAGGAGTCCTGGCCAGGAGGTGAGAAAAAGTTTGGCCACTAGCTCATCCCGACCTTATAATTGACCAATGTCGAGTAAGAGGCAAAAGATGACCGCAAAGAGAGGTCGGGCAAGTGAGGAGCTTGCACATAGTTACGATCATGACAAATTTGTCAATGAAAGCACAACTAAGAAGTTTGGCCTCATCTCCAAAAATAGGTTGTTCATTAAGGAGAAGGGGTTTCACCACCTCGATGACTTCTTTATAAAGCGATTACGATAAGGGATGGCGGACTATGTCCAACCTCCTGGCTAGAGTTGCCATAAGCATGTTACGAGAATTTTTGTGCCAATCTCACCTCCCATGTACTGAAAAAGGTTCAGTGCACGGGGTGCTGGTAGACTTTAATTAAAGTCTATCAGTTACATAACAGAACTAATTAGCCACAGGCCCACGATGCGACTCCTTAAGGCTGAGCTACCCTGGGTGTTCCTTGGGATGTTGACCCGATGGGCACGCGGTGGTGGAAGCCTCGCTGATGAAGAGACGCGTTGTGCATAAAGGACAAACTATTTGGCCTACACATTCCCAAGGTATGGCATCTCTTGCTACATTACATCGCGTCTCATTGGAGTGACTAATGTGTGTGAAGTGAAAGAATGACGGGCCGATAACTTGCCATTATCCGGGGCTGGTACACTTTGATGTTGGGCAGGATTATAGGGTGCAATCTCTCTATAACAGAACCTCAGATGAATCTCAGACACCCATTCATTATTTATTCTGGCCTATGCAAGCAAATTAGAGTGCGCCAGAGATAAGCGGAGCTTGGATACACCTTGATAAGGCGATCATGGTAAAGAAAGATAAGCAAGATTATTAAGACCAAAGGGGTATACGGTCGGAAGCGATAGGCCCTACGATGAGATGGGCTGGAAGCGTATCACTCTAGGTTTGGGATCACAGCAGGCATGTAGGGCTTGGTGAGTCCTCCACCCAACCCCGTGTTCACAACCATCCCGGAGGAGGACCCGAGTGGAATCCACTTCCGCCCAACTGAAGGACCGGTGCGAGGACCTCACGACTCGATTTGATGCCTACTGGGATGAGACCCAGGAGCATTAGGACCTCATCATCCAGGATAGAGGCCCTCAACGCCGACATGCATACCTTCATGCATAACCAGGCGACTATCCTCATAATCGAAGTCCCTCGAGTCATTTGAAAAACTAGGCTCCTCGCCTACTGCCACCTCCTTTCCCACGTAGTGATTCGGAGCGTCACCCCGAGGGAAGTTCACTATACTTTCTCTTGTTCTTCCATAAACACTTGGAGACAGCATGCGCACTTGTTTGGGGGGGGTGTGGGTGATCGGTTTGTGTTTATTTTGTGTTTAGTTATGTGTGTTCTGCTTCAGTTTGTCTATTTTTATGCTTATTTATGTGTTTCTGTTTGAGGTTTCTTTTGGTGTTTAGGTAGCGTCTTGATTTGTGTTTATTTAAGTGTTTTTTGTTTCTTGGGGTTCCTACTTTAGTTTGTCTCTTTGGTTGTTTAGGTAGTTGTGTACTAGTGACGAGATTGCTAATCAAGGATCCATTTGTCCTTCAAATCTTTTGGAAAAACACCATATAAATCAGAAGTTGTGGGTTGTTGTTAGGCGCTCAGAATTGCCATTGGATAGGTAGGGGGACATAGTAAGTCACCTCTGGGTATTCAAACAATGGTCTCAAGGAGTCTACCACACCCTTTATAAATCTCGAGGTATTACTAGGCTCACGGGCGGCTTACTGGGTTCAACAGGCAACAGGGTTTCTAAAGAACAAAGTGATGGGACACTTAGAAAGAGGATTGCCATCAGGCCCCCTGCTCAAAAAAAAAAAAAAGTATGAATAAGTGGGGGCCCATAGTCGAAATCTGACATAGTTAGAGGGCTTTTTTGGCTTTGTGCCACTGAGCAGTGGTGGGAGCCATTGACTTCAGGCGGGTTACATGGGACGGAGGATGGGAGTTTCCCACCCATAAGCAGGGCCATAGGTTTAGTTGAGTGTTCGAGGTGAAGTTCGAGGGAATTGAATGCACAGTGTAATCAAGCTAACTGAGGAGTCACCAACGAATCCTCTCTATAGGAACACTCAACATAAACTTACGGGAACTGGTATTTCTTTCATGAGTAAGTAGGTTAGTTGAATAAAAAGGGTGCATTCTTATCCTTCCGTAGTTAGAATCTCCCAAATAAATAATTTGAAATCAAGTTTAGGGGTACTGGAACCGAGTTAGATGCTAGAGATCATGTATCAAAGGCACATAGACTCCTTGGGAAAGGCTATTGAAAACTTAGGAGGTTGAGTCACTTATCGACGAGCCATGTTCAGCGAATTCTTTCAAAGTCGATAACCTTATGGAACATAAAATTTAGCATGAATGAGATTTGTGAGTCGGTCCATTTGATCCTTCCTTTTGGCAACATATTGCATCACGATCATGTCGTTGAGTGTTAGTATGTTAGTTTCTTGTGTCTTTGGTTTAGAGTATGTTTGCTAGCAGGAATGACAAAAGCTAAGTTACAGGGGTGTGATGAGTGTCTAAAACTCTCATGTCATACCCACGTCCTTACTATGTTTTAACTCTATTTTATATCTTAATAAGTGCATTATTGCAGGTGATTTTTGATTTTTGGATCTTGTGTGCATTGCGTTGAATAGATTGGTTTCGAGCTTTTGGAGCAATAAGATGATGAAGAAGTGGAAATGTAACAACGTCACGGCGTGCCAACGTCACGGCGTTCGGCGTGCGATGGCGTTCTGGTGTCGTGACGTTCTAGTGTCATGGCGTCATGACGTCATAGCGTCGTGACGCTTTGGTAACGAAGAAAAATTGGCGACCAACCGACGCGGTTCCAAGCATTGCGTTGCGGCGTCACGGCGTTCTGATTATCGCGGAATTATAAAGCTTGGGAGACTAATTTGGGTTTTATAGAGAATTGTCTTGTGAGGAGAGAACAAAGTAAGCGTAACTCGAGAGATCAAAAAGACTTTGTTTTTGTATTCCTCTTCTCATAACTATTAATGATTTATAGAACTATGCTTGTACTAAATTTCGACATGTTTAAGAATTGTTTTAGGTTTTTGTTGAACCCTGCTTCAGTTGTGTGGATTAAGGTTTAAATCTAATATTATTAAGTTTATTTATGATTTATGTCAATTTGCTCGATATCTGTGGTTTATTTTCATGGTAATGTTTGGCCAACATTGATGTGATCTTGCTGTGTATCCGAGATCGAGAGATAAGGACTCCCAGGGATATGAGTAGAGCGACCCTTGGTTAAATCGGCGAATAGAGATATCTCAATTCCGAGTGTGGTGATTAGGGTTTTAGCATTTAAGCATTTCGAATTATGGGAGGGATGTATACCTCGAGAGGGGTATCGTGAAAGCACGATCACCTCGTCATTGAGAATTCATTAATAGACTGAATAGTAATTCCTATAGGTAATAATCCATTAAATGTGGCAGGGGGAGGCAAAACCCTAGTTTTCTCAAAAAGTGATTTCACAAGTTAATTAGATTTAGTTTTAATTTGATACATGAGTTAGACATACATTAAAAGTTTAAGTCCAGATAATATCATAGGGCCAATTCTAGTAATCAACACACTTCTCCCTATGGTTTGATATCCGTAGTTAGGTACACTATATTACTTGATACGACGCGTGCACTTGCGCACTTAGGCGCTTTACTTTGTTTATACAAATCACACATCACGCTTTCGGCCTATAAGGATCTATGCTAACACGGGATCATAATCATCTCGTCGAAGGAGAAACCTTTGAGAAATAAAGCGATAGTTCCTCGACTACTCACACAATGAGTAAGTTAGTGATATATGCGAGTAATCTTTTAGAGTTCATTGGATTACGAGTATTAGTCTACCATACCCCTGGTGCTCGAGTACCCTCAGGATTCTCCATCTCCGTGTCACGCAGAGTGCCTCCTGGAAATCAGAGTAAGATATAGTCCTTTGTTTCATGGGTACACGATACTAGTACTTTGAACAGTTAAGTTCAAGAATAATACCAATCAAATAAATTCAAGATTTCTAACTAAGGCGTTCTTCCACTTTGTGCAGAAAAATAACAATCACCATCAATATTCCAGAGGAGCTCAGTCTTTCAAACTTGGTTTAAACATATCATTGACTAAGCGGTAGGAGAAAATTCATTGTAATTGTGAGCAGAACTAAAATAAATGACTCAATAATTTTCAAAATCATTTAAGAAACATATGATGAAGTGAAATTTTACAATGCAGATTCCGGTAGAAAGCTGCACATCAGTTCATTACTCAACTGTAGAAATTAAACAGAAAACTAATTAAAAACTATTCTAAAACAAGATCTACTAGGAAATAAAGACCAAAAATAATATACAAAGAGTCTCGGCTACCGAAGTCTCTGGATTTGAAGGCGCACGAGTGTCTAGATGCGTCTATTTATTGATTTTCAATGATGGCATACATGAGCTGGTTGAGGATCCCAAAATTTATGGCCCAAAATAGTACTTTGTTGTGAAAAAGAAAGTCCTGTCGCGACATATTTTCATGATATCTTCTTCGATTCTGTCGCGACATAATTTGACTTTGTCATAACATGGATTCAGTGATGTTATCACGTTGATGGCGATGAGTTGTCTTTGTCGTGACGAAATTTCTGTTTAGCTCTTGACTTTGTTGCAATAGTCACCTATATGTCGCGACATTCTTTACATTGATATTCTCAATTTTGTCGACGAGACACTTCTTTGTCGTGATGACTCAATGCATGGTTGTTGTTGCGAAAAACCTTTTCTTTATCGCGACAGTGTTGTGTTGCCTTGTATTTCTGAGACTGAACTCTGTGTTGCGACAGACTCTTTCCATGTCGCGACAGAGTCTTCTTTACTCCTTATTACTGGCTGAACTTTTTGTTGCAACATTGAATACCTTGTCATGACCAACTTGCCTTTGCTCCTCTCACTTATCTTCCATTTTCTGTCACGACAGAAAACTTCTCTGTCAGCAGAAAAAAATCTCTTATCAATTTTTGTTGTCTTTGCTGTAATCTTCCTTTGTCCACGTGAAGTGCGCCTTAAGTTCTTTATTTTGTCGCAACACAAGTTTCTGTGTCGTAACTTCTGTCGTGACAATATTTGTCTTTGTCTCGACAAAATTCACCTTAGCCTCATGTTGTGTTTGTCGCGACATAAAGCTTCTCTGTCCCGACAAAGTCTTCTTGTCTCCCATTCCTGGCTTTGAATGTTGCGTTCGTATAGTTTTCTTAATGGTGGATAAAATTTGCCTTGGTCTTGACATATGTTGGAATGCGTGCAACATAAATTCTATGTCGCGACAACTTGTCTTTACCTTGTCTCATTGTTCTTCTATTTTCTCCTTGTGTGATTGTCTTTTGCTCCATGACGAGTTCATATGATATCTTCATTTTGTTTTTTGTCGCGTAGATAAATGTCATTTAGGATTCATTTGCCTTTCTTGATGATGTCAAGGTGGGATATTGTCTTGAACCAAATTTAGCATTTGGATTAGAGTGGGCAGTAAGGTTTCTCTCATAAAACTCTCTTGCCACCTGTGATCAAATGGATACAAGGCGTTTCCTAGGATAGCCTTTGGTTTCAGAAGATTCAAGGACTTCTCAAAAATCTCTAAGCCATTATGTAGTTTGCTTGAAAAATATGCAAGTTTGATTTGATGAATTATGCAAAGCTATTTTGATGAGTGAAATCTAGATTAGTTATAACACCCATCATAGTACTTTGATTGGAACAAGGAATTTGAAATTATGTGATGCCGGTGATTATGTAATGGGAGCTGTATTGGGATAAAGAGCTGAAAAGATGTTCAAGGCCATATACTATGCCAGCAAAACCTTCAATGAAGCACAAGAGAACTACTCTACAACTAAAAAGGAGATGTTGGCAATGGTATTTGCTTGTGAAAAATTCAACCCTTACATATTTGGTTCCCATGTTATAATACACATTAATCATGCTGCAATTAGATATCTTATGGCTAAGAAAGATGCCAATCAAGATAATCGGATAGGTATTATTCTTTGCAGAATTTGATCTAGAATTAAAGGCAAAGAAGGGTTGTGACAATGTGATAGCTAATCAGCATCTAGATTGGAAAGACCTGAAGAAAGGGGAAGTGAATTAGCGAGGAAAACCATGTTATTTGTTTGTGTTAGCGGTCCAAACACCTGGTATGTGATAATATGTATTAGGGCCCTATGGAATTATGCCATATGACAATGATAATAGATAAGAAAGTTGAGGGTGATAGCGATTCACATATTTGGGACAATCTTACTTTTAGAAGATAGAGGAAAATACTGAGTTATCAAAAGATGTGTAGCAGAAGCAGGAACAGGAGAATTGTTGTGTACCATGCATCACCATATGGAGGACATTTTGCTGGAGAAATGAAATGCCATTGCAAGAAATCCTGGTAGTGCAAATTTTTGATGTTTGGGGAATAGACTTTATGGGACCTTTTCCAGTATCATTTGGAAATCTATAGATTCTCTAGTATGGATTCTGCATCAGAAATAGGTGGAATCAATAGCTTGTCCCATAAATGATACTAATACAATTATTTGAGTTTACTACAAGAAATATTTTGAAGGTTTTGGAGCACCTAAAACAATTAGTGATATGGGAAGCCGTTTTGCAAATAAAGTTTTTCAAAACTCATGGCCCGAGATATGGAAGCGGACATGTAATGGGGTACGACACCACCCTGGAGTCAAATAGACATGAGAAATTTCAATAGGAGATCAAAGAAAGATCTGGAGAAAATTGTGAATACAAGCGAAAAAATTTGGTCTATAAAGTATATAGTCGTTGTGGGCTTATACGAGTACCTTGCAAAGCTCCCGTAGGAATGTCCCTTACACAATTGGCCCCGGAAGCCTTGTCATATCCCTCTGGGTACAGAATAAGGCTATGTAGGGCCATCAAGAAGCTGAATTGTGGAAGGCTTTAGGCGCGAAGAAGAAGAATTACTCTAATTAGAATGGCTGGAAGGTGTGGAAAGAAGGCTTTATGATAATGCGAGAATGTGCAAAGGTGAAAAGTGGCATGATCGAAATTTTGAGGAAGAATTCTGCGGAGAACAAGCCCTATTATATAATTCCAGGCTCAAGCTATTTTGGCTTGAAGTCAAAATGGAGTGGTCGCGCCTGATGGTAACGAAATTACCTTTGGAGCGTGTACAAAAACTAATTTTGTATGTGAAATTAATGTGAATGGTCAGAGATTGAAGCATTACCTTAGGAGGAACATGAAATGAAAGTGGGCCAGATTTGGAAGAGAAGGAAGAATTTTGTTGAAAAGAAAACATTATGCAACAAATGTCTAGTTAGGACATTAAAATGGCTGACTTCTTAGGAGGCAGCCCGAACAAGTTTTTAACTTTCATAGTTAACTGGATTTTGTTGGTGTGTTTTGAAATTTAGTTTACACTTTTGTTTGAAGTTTTATTTGTTGTTTTGCGTTTTTTAAGGACAATGAAGCTGAATTAGAAATGGATTTTAGAAGAACACTCTTTCAAAAGTGATTATGCGAGGAAAATGCTTCAAAGAAGTATTTCGTTTCCTCTTGCTCTTTAATGATAGTAATGCATAGTTGAGGTTTGAGGGAATGTAATTTTTTTAGGTAAATTAATAGTAACCGTTGTTCTCGTGTTTTGAATACTCTAAATAATATCATCACATTGGATTATCTTGCGTGAAGAAATAAATCATGAATTTATTCATACTTGAATTGAGGTTCTTTTAATGATTAGATGTGTTTTCTAGTATGTTACGATTGTATGGATAGATACCGGTGTTTTGAATGACTTGATTGAAAAATGTGAATTTTGCAACTCTGAGAAAATTTTGTTTTCTCATTGTCACGACATATTTTTCTTTGTCGCGACAATATCACCAAAACACTATTGCAACATTATTTCTTAATCAATAAAACCAAGATAGGTTAGTCTTTTAGAAGGCTGCGAGAGAAATTTTATTCATGACTCAATTTTTTCTACGTTGAAACATCATTTAGCGGAGAACATAGTACGCAGCAACAATGCTTTTCCTTGCGCGACAACATTTGATTTGAATTGATCCTTGTCTTTTCTATGTTGCGAAATTTTTTCTTTTTGTCGCGACCAAGTTGGCTTTAGATTGATATTACAAGAGATTTTTTTTTGTGATAATATTTCTCATTGTCGAGACAGAAGTACACTTGAACATCACATTTTAAGTCACGAAATTTTTACTCTGTACTTAACAATGGTTTCTTGCATTTTTTAATTGATTTGAAAATATGTCACGACATTACTTTTCTATGTTGCGACATAAATTAAAAGGGAATATCCATACATAAGAGGAGCATTATTTGAACAAACAAAGGTTTAGTTTTATTTAATTTGTTAGTTATATTACCATCAAAGCATCTAAGTACCATAAGGGAGAAGGAGGCAGTACTGTTGTACGCCATATTGAAAGGGTATATTTAAGTGTTAGAAAGATCATTGAAGACTTAATCTTGAGTTATTACAGAGGTGGGTACAGGGGACTAGTATCTCATCCCACACTGATCACTGGGCTATGTATCTTGGGTGGTGTAGAAGGAGACTAGGAGGAAGAAGAAACTTGCCCTAAGACTTCACCTCTAACACTGACAGGAATCACCAAGGGGCCTAAGAATAGAGGCAGGGAAAGAGAAGCTGAAGTTGCAAGAGAGGAGGAAGAGAACATTGAAATCAATTAGATACATATTAATGGTGCGACTCGAGGCAAACGAGAGGTGGAGCAGTTTAGGCCAATTTTGACCCTCTCTCCTGAATTTGAGGAGACAAGCCCATCGGAAGCAAGGAATCACGTGACCTCAAGTGTTAATATTGGGTGGTGAAATGTTAAAGGCTATGAGACAGAGATGAAGGAGAGGTTCGGCCCGAAAAATCGACTCTAACAGCGATGTGAGTATATCGATGTTGAGCTAAAGAATGGATCAGAATTTGGAGGAAGCCCTCAGGCTAAGAGATGAAGAATGGAAAAGAGGATGGGAAACAAGAGAAATAGAACTGAGTGAAGAACTCAGGGCAAGAGAAGATGCCTTTCTCTCGGATCAACTGAGGAGAGACAATGAGCTACTCAAAATAATAAAGGATGAAATAATGCATCTTGTGAAAACATGTTGTAGAAGACGGATGCCTTCGGGTGCACAATATAAAAGGCACCACTCCAAAGAAATAAGGCTCCTCATAGAGAAAAAGGGACAAGGAAATGGAAGCCACCCTAAAATATAGGGAAAAATGCTGCACAGAGAGTTTGGACATGATTCCAGCAAAATCATCAAATATACTTTGCGAGGGTGAGTTTGAGAGACATGGGCGCTCACAATGGCGAGACAAAATGATTTGATCAAACAAATGGCTATGTCAATGGAGTGGTTTGCATTCAACAAAGGAGAAGAAGGAAGCAAGTCCAAGCAGCCACGAAGTCCGGATCACACAGGAGTTTCTCTGTTAGAATGGTAGTTAGAAATTTGAACTGTCGATGAACCATCCCTCTTAGACCTTGATGAGAGAGGAAATGAGCAAACCAACCGTTTCTTCCCTTTTCCCTCTTTGTAACCTAGTCTCTCTTTGCACAATTTGTGTAAATTCCTTTGTAGAAGTGGTGTTCACTCTCATTTTGCATTTCTTGTGTGTTTTTATTGTCTATTTTCTTTCCTTTGTGTTTAATAATTAGAAATTGATGACCTTTATTGAATAACTTTGTGAATAATGGAGAAATTTGTTTCCTGGTTTAAATTGCTGAATAGCCATGAACAATTTGGTAGACTTGGAATGATTGTGGATGTAACACCCCGAAATACCTAAGTCGTTTTCCAGCATGTTTAGGGGTATTTTGCGGTGCCTTAATTGAATTTTTATAAATTAATGCAAAAATGAAATTGAGAAGCTTAGGAAGTGTACAGATTTAAGGACAAGAATTGTAATTTATCAAGAGGCCTCAAAAGTCTTAAGGTTTATAAGATTGGAGGCACAGTGAGCCTAACAGAAAGTATAGTGCAATTAATGGGAATGAGGAGGACTAAAGGTAAATAACATAAACTTTAACTATAAAAAGGGGAGGGAGACCAAAAATAACTCATTTTGGTCTCCAAGCAAAAAACATACAGGAAAGAAGAGAAGAGAGGAAGGAAGAAGAAGAAGAGGAAGGAAAATTACAAAGCAAAGTGGAATCATTAGTATGGAAATTCTAAAGCCTTGTATGGATTCTAGTATGATTTTGTACACAAACTACTTGGGTATGGATTGCTAGGGTTTTCTTTGGATATTAGTTTGGTTCCCTTTCTAGGGTTTTGTTAGGAATACATCCTAACTCTAGATTTAAGGGAAGTTGGGTTGAAAATCCCTAGTTGATATCAATTAGATATGAAATCCTTCATAAGTGTATGGTTTTGTAAAGTTTGGAGAACTTTGGTATGAATCCTTGGATTCTTTGGCTAATTAAAAGTGTTTGTGGAGTTGTTTGGAGGGATTCCATGTTAGTTTTTGATGAAAAATGGAATATAAGAGAATTATGAAATGCATGAAAAATTGAATTACGCCATTTAAGGCGGAATCGCACCTTAGTCTTGGATACCACTTATGCGGAAGCTGATACCGGTACCTCTCGGAACCGGTTCGGTGCCGATGCCAAACAGAGTGGTACGGTACCACTAGTTCTTGCAACCCTGGTTTTTGGTATTTTTGCATAGTTAGGCCCATAATAATTATCACAGAGTATAGATAAGGAAGAAATGGCGAAGTGAAAATGCAGGTACTCGCCTCAGCGAAGCCGGCCGCCTCGGCGAGTTCGATGTGGGCAAACTTTATGCCCTATAATAAGATAGGAAGTTTCTGAATACACATACTTGTAGGAATGCCAAAGACCATGTATTAAATGACAAGACATACATTGCGATGCGAGGCAGCATTAATTACTCCAGTATATATTTGAGTATGGTGCTCTACGATTAGTCTGTGACACTCTCGACCGTGCTGACACATTAGTAGCCCGGTACTCGATTAGTACTTGATTGCTCTTGATTAACCGATACTCACATTTAGTACTTGGTACTCTACAGTTAGTACTTGATACTCTATTTAGTACTTGATTGCTCTCTGTTTTAGTGCGGCGACACTCTGTCAGTCTTGGCCTCATAACATTCTCTGACAGTGATGATGATGATCTTGTATAGTATCTTGGATCTTATTGTCTTTGTGTCTTACTCATTTATTAGTCCTGGTCTAGGTATTCCCATAGTTATATGATAATAACCTGAATGAGGAATAAGAGTAAACAAATGTGTAATGTTCTAATCTGTAGTACCTACGGGTACTTCTAAATAAGAATAAGCTCTGTAACTCCTAAGGAGATCTTGAATCAAGCACTAAAGTTACTCTGAGTACATTATGGAGTTCTATGGAAGTCCAGAATAAGCATAAAATTACATTATGCACAAGTAATTATATAAGTTCATTGCTTGAATACATAAAAATTCTGATATCTGTTATTGTATATGCTTACTATAAATGTGTATATCATATTACCTATGTTTCCATAAAGCGTAAAGCTTGTGGGTTTTCAATCAGGTGTAGGTACAAAGAAGAGCGGTGATCTTACGCATTTTTACGGGCCCGGCCTCTAGTGGGGTTCATCATTGTAGGTTCTGCGCTATGATAAGTAAATGTAAATGTATAGTTTTTGTATATGTAATTGGGACTCAGGAATATATGTATGTGACACTGTAAACACCACTATGGTGGTAGTTTTATTTTGTATTTTTGTATACAACATGTTGATACAGTTATAAGACTTGGACACACCAATGTCTGATAAAGCGGTCAAGAGTCCCAGTATATAGTCTCGTGCCTGAACTTGGGTTCGGATCCACCATCCCAGAATTTGAATGGGAATCGAGGTGTGATGGGAATTGAAATGTTCTTTGTGTTGGCTTCTGCGAGTTAAATGATTCTGTTTATTAGCTTTTGCACTTGGCGAAACCTTGTGACATATTCGGTACCAAAAAATTTGATAAGATGATTAGGGTAGGATGCATTAAATGAAAGAGGAAAGTTGTAAGGATGATGAATGTGTGGAACTTTAAGAATAAGGCTTCGATCCAATTGATGGGATAAATAAATGGAATTATGTTTTGTAATCAGTTTAGTTATTATGAACCCTGATAAACACTGCACATGGTCAAAAGTATCTCTGAAACAAATTGTGCTAAATATTAGGAACATCTTCTAGGATCTATCATAGTTAAATCTCCAAATGTCCTAGATCTTGTTAGATTATTAGTTAAGGCGAAATCCTAACCAATACTACTAACAAGAAATGATATAGGCAATTTTTGGAAGATTGAGCCTTTCAAAGCCCTTCCATATTAATATATATAAGCATACATATAGTTCCTTGGCCAGATAATAGCCTATCTCATATCAGCCAGCGAATGAAACCACCTAGATCCTGCAGCCCAGACATAATCCTCGTTAAGGGCCATATTTGCGGATTACATGACAAATACATCGTGATTGGGGAAGAAAGTTGATTTGGGAAATATTATTTCAAAGAAATCTGAAGGATAAGAAGGGTTGAGACAAAAAAATCAATTGAGATGAGAAAAGATGAAAGAACGGAAAGTAGTGAAAGAAAGTGCCAAGGTGGAATAAGTTTGGTCAGCCTTCCTCCCATAGAACAATTAAGTTTTTAGGGGTGTTCAACATCTAGTACCACCCAATGCCAAGCGGTATGGGGATTATTGATGAGTTCGTTAAAGGTGGTAAGCTTAATAACCTGAAAACATTTACATAGTATTCCATAAACCTTGATAGAAGATGAAAAGTGGAAAAACTTCTAAGATAAAGAAGAGGAATTTATAATATGAATGTGAATTAAGAAAATACCATATAAAAGTATGCAGAAAGATGCACCAAACCAAATATGAGGTTAGAAAGTTGACATGAATGGAAAAAGTCAAGAATGCATATGAAGGCAAGTATGTCAAGTTGTAAGTGAAATCTGGGTAAAAATTGAGTCTAAATTATCCTATTATCTACCAAATAACCTAAGCCTCACATTATAAGCCTAAAAGACCTAATTGATTTTGAAGGTGGTATATATTATACATTAATTAGGTGTGCTGTAAACAAGCATATGGGGCTTTAAAAACTAAAGAAGAAGTATGCTATCTGAGTAATATCCCAGAAGATTAACTAATCTACCAAGGAAGAAGAGAGAAGACCATCATACACTCACAAATCAGGGTTGAATAATTGAATTGTTACACCATAGAAATTATTTGACTTTTTAGTGAACTTAATTGAAAATCTTCCTAATTATAGATTGGAAACATGTTTAGAAATAATTTTACAACTAACTATGTTTAGAAACTATGTCGTAACAAAATTCACAGCAACCTTGACTTGTTGTATTTTTGTTATTCTTACCAATTTATCCTTTTGTAATAGTGTTAGGAGTTGGTTATTTTGGTAATTTGTAATCGGTTTGGTGGTATAAACACTGACAGACTTTGCGTATTAACTTGACATTCGATCAAAGCTTGTGACTTCATGTTTTCTCGTTTCTCTTCTTCTCTTTTTTCGGTAAACAACCTCCCGAAAGGAGTGACTAAACCATGCTTCATTTCCTTAGAATTTAAAGGAAACTAGGTGACAGTTCCGGATGAAAAGGTGGGGTTTTCCATGTTTTAACGGAGTTATTTTCCACCATTAATGGTTTCTTTTCAATCATTGGTTTTAATCCCTTCGGGTTACCTTGAAAGATCCGTATTTGATAAGCTTTTGGGTTCATTGGATGCTTATTGCTAGATTCATTGACATTCGTTAGTTATCATCTATGGGTTATTGGGCGATTGAAAGATGTTTTTATTTCCTTCAAATTCTGGGGTTCTAATCCTTGATTCACCTTGAATGGTTAGTATTTAGTAAGCTCTCGGGGCTCATTGAATCTTATCACTAGATCCGGTGTTCGCAGTTATCATTTATGGACGATGAGGTGAGTGAAAGTGTTCTTCACTCTCCAGAAACCACTAATGGGAAGAAAATACCAATTTTCAAGGACATTTATTTAGGGTCAGTTATTATAGCTAAACGAACATCCGGTTTGGGAGATAACTATATGTTATCCACCCCAATGCGAGGAAAAGACTTGGAAAACCCCTCCTTTGCCTAAGGAACCTGAAACCTATTGACTTGACACTCCAAGGGATTTGTTTTCATGTTTTATTAAATTTTACTTTTAGTTTAATCACTAAATCCCTCTTTTTTTATCTAACCAAATATCGAAAATGCAATCACTAGTATAAGTTTTATTATCAGTCATTTCTACGAAGAAAACCCATCCCTGTGGACGATCCTAGAGCCGCTATACTATAGTAGCTAAGCTACGGTAGTATGAGGTATTAGGTTATAAATTTTGTTGATTTAAGATACACATAAACATAAGCGAATCAAATGGCGCTATTGTCGGGGATGGTGCCTTAGTGCTAATGACTATCTTTGGTGGATACTTGTGACCCTCATCACAAGCTGGTGATTTTTCTCCTATTATTTATTTTTTACCATTTTACTTTTAGTTTTCTTAATATTCTTTTTTTTTAAGCTAACCTTAATTCTTTTTGTAGAATTGTTTCTATTTTGTTTGGTGTTTGTCTTATATTCTTGTATGAGTATATGTTCCAGTGGATTTGAGATTCTGAAGGCAGATTATTAAAAGTAAACATTCCACTAGAATCAAATCTTGAAGTGAGCTTGAATTTGAACACAATGGAACCCCTATCTGAAGAGCAATAGAGCCAGCAAGGAGATAAGATTGGGTTTGATGGACTTAGTCTTTCCTAAGACTACAAAGTCCTACTCTTTTAGATTTTTCTGTTTCTTCATTTTCCTTTTAATTTCTTTTTTGTCTTGGTTTTGATTTTGATTCTAGAGCTTTGTTTTAATTTTTGCAGAAAATTGGTGCATTCACAGAATTAGGAAGCTCTGTGAAATAAAAATCTGAAGAAACATGATTTTTTTTGACTTCTACAAAATTTCGCAGGATTTTGACTGCGAAATTTGTGGGATTTTCATAACCATACTTTTTGCCATAACTTTTTTCATCTGAACTCCGATTTGGTGATCTTCGTCTTGTTGAAAAGCTTATAGAGTGTAGAATTTAGATATATCCAGAAAGAACACTTTAGAACTTATGATAAAGACGTAATGTTCAAAATGATCCAACTTGTCACGTTTAACCTCTATTCTCTTCTTACGTTCTTCTGAAGAGTCATAATTGATCATTGAAGCGAATGGAATTGAATAAGGTCTCTTTGGAAAACGGGAAGTCTCATCCATCCATATACATATTATGTATTTTCTCCAAGTACAATAGCCACCACCATTGATGATCCTCCAACTACTACCAGGAGCCCGAGAGCTGTTAGCTCTAGGATCTTAATAGTTGCTATTTTTATCTTTTAGTTTTCCATGCTTGTAGCATGATCATATTTTGCGTTGTTCATATTTTGGTTTAACACTTTTCATCTCTTTTGTTTCTTGTTTCATGTGGTTCCTCTTCTCAACAATTGGCTACATTTCACCAAGGAAGTATCACTTCCTCCCTCAAATTTCCATTCCATAACCACATTGAGGACAATATAGAATTTGGTTGGGGGGAGAGTTAAAGAAGGAAGTGTTCTTTATGTTTTGAGCAAGTTTGTTTTGAATAGTTGAATGGCTTGCTAGTTTTTTTTTACAGTATAATACATGTTCTTAGTTCATTTTTTAGTTTCTCAGTTTCTTATTTTCCCATCAGATTTCTCAGAAATTTTTTGTAATTCTCAACTTGCAATGGGAGATATTGAAACCTTGTCTCAATACTCTTGATTTTAGAGTGGTGTTATGCTTATAAGTGTGATAGGCTTGTTAAAACTCTTCTTATGTCTTTAACCTTTAGGTCTTCAGCCGAATATCCACACTTGTGTGCACATTGATTTCAATGATAAGTTGACAAGCGCCTCTAAAGCTTTGCAAAAAATCAGGCCTAGTAACTTTGACCACCTTGTGTGGTTGGAACCTAAAAAGACCAACGTATCTTCAAAAAAGAAAGAAAGAGAAAAGTTGTTGACGCGCCTTGAAACTGGCTGCGTTACAGAGGGGTATCTGACGAAAGTCTTTAAAGCCGGTCTGCCAAACAGTGGTTGTAGTCACCGACTTTGTTGCTCGGTACATGGGTGAATAGGTGGAGTTTATCAATTTGTCGGTGCTGGAGTATCGAACTCATTAAAAGTTCGAGGGTCTGACTTTGAAGGGATGGTGATTTGAGAAATCCTTATGACTTGATGCCCTAAACCTTTATTGGTTGAGAGTCATCGGTGAACCCCCATTACATGGACAATTTTGAATTCGATACCCTCAGCATTGTACCCCTACAATAAAAAAGAAAAAAGAAAAAAAAGAGTTCTAAATAAAAGTGGTTTCACAATCTGTGAGGGTTGGTTAGTGCGCTTTGAATTTAGAAAAGAGCTAGGTTGAGGAGATAGCCAGGTTTTGGCAACCTATTTTTGAAACCTAATCAAATTAACATTTAGGTTTTTGTGGAAGGTGTCAGGTTGGTTCTTTAGGAGTTGAAACTCTTTTGACACTTGAATTTGCACAGCACACACTCCTCTTGAGATAGTCATTGGGCAGGATTTTGATGACTTTTGCTGCAGGTTAGGTTTTATCACATTAGTGATTTTGAAAACCATTTTTTGTATAGATATTTATATTTCATCTTGCTTTTGATTGCTTTATTCTTCCTTCATTACTAAGGGACTTGCAATGTGTCGATTGGAAGGAGTGATTACTACCCAAATAGTGTTGTTTCATACTCTTAACACTCCAAGTTTTAAAAACTTTTTTTATAGTAATCCGCTTAATTAACCCAATTGGCACGTTAAGGACCTAGCAAGGCTACTAATCGAATTTTGTAGCAAGTTTTGTTGTTATCAGGCTATATATATTGAAACCGTGAATTCAAACTACATGAAGAAATCAAGAGTACTTAGAGCCTAAACTGCCAGAAGGCAAAAGCAGAACCAGAACCAGAAGAAGAAAGATGCATTAGCAACTCTGCAAAATTCGCAAGGGGTAAAAATTCACAGCAACCTTAACTTTTTGTATTTTTGTTATTCTTACTAGTTTATCCTTGTGTAATAGTGTTAAGAGTTAGATATTTTGGTAATTTGTAATCAGTTTGGTGGTATAAAACACCCCAAACAAGACTTTGTAAATTATTAACTTGACATTCAGTAAAGCTTACATTAGAAGCTTCCTGTTTTCTCTCATTTTCTCTCTTCTCTTTCTCGACAGCCAAACAACCTCTGAAAAGAGGAGGAGCGGCTAAACCCTTCGTTTCCTTGGGTTAAAGGAAACTAGGTGAAGGTTCTGGATGAAAAGGTGGGGGTTTCTTTTTCAAACATTGGTTTTAATCCCTTCGGGTTACCTTGAATGATCCATATTTGATAAGCTTTTGGGTTCATTTGATGCTTATTGCTAGATCTATTGACATTCGTTAGTTATCATCTATGGGTTATTGGAAGGCAATTCAAGGATGTTTTTATTTCCTTCAATTCTAGGTTCGATCCCTTCGATTCCACTTTGAACAAGTTAGGTATTTGGTAAGCTCTGTGGTCTATTGGATACTTATCACTAGATCTAGTGATGTTCGTCAGTTATCATTTATTGATCATTGGAAGGTGAGTCCAGGAGATGTTCTTACTATTTGAAACCACTAATGGGAAGAAAATATCAATTTTCAAGGACATTTATTTAGGGTCAGTTATTATAGCTAAACAAAGATCCGGTTTGGAAGATAACTATATGTTATCCTCCCCAATAAGAGGAAAAGACCCGGAAAACCCCTCCTTTGCCTAAGGAACCTAAAACCTATTGACCTGACACTCCAAGGGATTTGTTTTCATGTTTTAGTAAATTTTAGTTTTACTTTTAATCACCAAAATCCCCTCTTTTTATCACAACCCAAATATCCAAAATGAAATCACCAGTATAAGCATTATTGTCAATCATTTCTATGAAGAAAACCCATCTTTGTGGACGATCCTAGAGCCGCTATACTATAGTAGCTACGCTCTTGTAGTATGAGGTATTAGGTTATAAATTTTGTTGATTTAAGATACACATAGACACAAGCGAATCAGAGCGTCTCTTTCGTGCGCGCATAACCTGGTTGCGACACAGTGCCTTGCCCCACTATCGCGACATAGAACACTATGTCGCAACATGGAAGACCTCATGTCCTGGAACTCTCTGTTGCGACACAAATTTCAAGCAACTCTATCGCGACATCAAATTCTCTATCGCGACGTAAACTCTCTTACCCTTTTCCCCAAGCTCGGTCGTGACAAGAAAATATTTTGTCGCAACCTAAAATCCTTTGTCTGTCAAACTTTGTTGCGTATTAATAAAAAATACTGGCCGCGACATTAATTCTCTTCACTCGCCAACTCGCTGCGACATAAAAATATTTTTCGTGACATAAAATCTTGGTCTTGACTAAACCTCACGCGACAAAAACCCCACCAAGGCAACCCATTGCAACATCTGACCTCTGTCGTGTTCATCCCGGTCGCGACATGGAGACCTCCTCTACCGTGACTTTGGAAAACTATAGTCGTGACCAAGCAATCGCCCGCAACTTGGAGAACCACAGTCGCGATTACTGTGGAAACCCCTATCGTGACATAGGACCAGGAAACTTATGTCCCGACCTAAAACATGCCCACCCATGCAGTAGCCTTTCTGGCTTTTCCTGGACCTCAAACTCTTCTCCAAAACATAATAAATTCAATATAGTAGCCTTTGCATAATAAAGGCAACATAAAAACTGGGAAAAAACTTTCCAACTGTGTTGAACAAAACAAAACGAGTTTCATTGCACCTATTTTCTCTTACATAAACAAAAACTAGATAAACTGTCCAGAATTTTACAAAGTACACAATAAAGCCACAATCTGGCCTTCTTCTTCACTAAGATCTCAGATGTGTCCATCTCCGGGTGTACCTCCGGTACTTGAAATGTTTTCCCACAATGGGGTGAGCAATGCCCAGTAGAGGAAGTCTCCTACAAGGGCTACTCCCCACCTAAGTGCACATGCAATGTCATGATTCACACATTCACACCCATTCAAGTAAAAACATACACATTTCTACATGCCATGTTCCATGTCTCGAGTCCTCACCGACTCCCTCACACATGCATTTGCCATGTATGAAAAAAACTGTTTTCAAAACAAAAGATTTTTTTTTGTTTTTGAAACCCATAGGACAAACCTCCGATAGAAAAACCCATTGGACAACCCTTCGATATAAATCCGTTGAACAAGCCTCAGATAAAACTCATTGGACAACCCTCCGATAACATTCATTGGACAACCCTTTGATAAAACTCATTGGACAACCCTCCAATATAACCCATCGGACAACCCTCTGATAAAACCACTTTGTTCAAAGCCATGCCATGTACTCACACCCGTTTCGTGTGATGTCCCCATGCATATGCAATGCAGAATGCCATTGCAAGTTCTTTCATGTTATATGCATGATGAGAGCTACATGCAACATTTATGATTCATGGATAATCATATCTACAGCATACAAATGACATCCTTATACAACCCATGTAAAAACATCAGTTTAGCATATATCCACATGATTTTTCACACACTTGCATGTCATTTAATCAAGCAACAACACACAAAACTGGATCTTCATGTTCAAACCCAAAACAGTACACACAGTTCAGCATGTCAGTCCATGTTCAACTCTGACACACCATAAAATCATCCTACTCAAGCTCGTATCTCTAGCAAGTACAACCTGCTTTAGAACTATAGTTATGAGAACATAAAGGACCAAAAAACTGGTCCGTAATTCACCAACAGTTTGATTACAACTATTCTTGAATCAGCCCCACCATAAGGGCTACACCTCATGGCCATCGAATGACCCTTAGACAATGACTAACCATAGTAGGAGAGAACTCCTACCTCTTAGAGAGCAATCCAGCTCTTTTCCTAACCCATTGAACCTCTTGCTTGTTCAAACTCTAAAGACAAGTAGATGTTAGACCTTCTTTCCTTTGCCTTTTACTTTCCCTCTTCTTTCTCCTCTTTCTATCTTTTTTCTCTTCTTTTCTTCTTCCCCACCGAACTCGGTTTGGCCTTCCAGGTAGAACAACTTTTCAAATCACTTTGACAAATGACAATTTTCATGCCATTTGTCTTTCATGCCAATTCACCCACCACTATAATCATTCAAGATAGAACATGACACTTCGATTCCCATGTGCCAAGTGTCCATTTATCCGGTGCCACATGGCACGTGGTTCATGCCGCGTCATAATATCATTCGCCCATTTACCTCGGAATGCGGAAATTCGACCGCCTCAATTCAGCGTAATTCGATTATGTAGCTAGATTTCATGAGACGAACGCATCGATGTGGTCCGTGTCCTTATCCGAGATCTAAAAAAAATTCCTAAGCTTGCAGCTTGTACTGTAACGGTAATCTATTGTTACACTTTACCTGGGTCCTCACATTACCACTATTTGAACCACTAGTTTTGTAAATGCAACTAACTAGTATAGCTGAAATGAAAGTTTTTTTGTAAATTTTTCTTTAATAAGGAATATATTGGAAACTTCAAATAGATTTCAGTGGTTTCAACCCAGATTACCACACCGGGAATGGGATCAATGTTATGATCATCTATGTGCATATTTTTCAAAAACAGCATAGTCATGAGCCTCAATTTTGGATTTGCCTAAGAGCATAGTAGTATAGCCTTGGAATAAATCCTAACACTATACATTTCACTATTTAGAACAACATATTCCTAAACCAGGTTAATAGGTCTAAACAGCTACTCTTAGGATTTGATCCTCCTTATAAGATTCGAATTGATTTACTAAACCAAGATTTCCTCAACCATTTCTTAGGACCGAAGTAATCCCCATAGATTGGACAGCAAAAGCCTTCATCAACGTAATTGGTATCTCACTCTGCAATTTGACCAGAACAATCACCCCCATATTATAAGAGCACAAACATTCTACCAAACTGGGATGAAACCTATAAGTATTAAAATTAAAAATCAACAAATGGTCCTTAATCCTCGGGAACACACTTTATTGTCACCCAGAAGGGAACCTTAAAGTCAGAGGTTAGAACATCATCTGTGATTCATCAAAGTGATATATGAGTCTCATTAATTTAAAGCTGGTTAATCTGAAGACATCGTTTGACTCAAGCTTTTTAAACATAGACCAAATCTAATGAAATAAATAATAAATCCAATTCCGAGACCTTTCATCCCTTAGCCGAATGCTATAACTTGACTACTTATTAATGATAAAAATATAGTTTTAGCCCTTTTGAAAAAAAGTGGACCCATTAAAATTGATTTTGGTCTAATCACTACAAATGCATAGGCATATTTATGCAAGTAATAAAATGGATTTTAAGTCCGTGACATTTATTCTAATGGTGGATTAATGATAAATCTAAAGATCAAGTACCCCATCTTACTCAAGATCCTTACTATTTCAACTCCAAAGGTGGTAAACGTTTTGTTTCTAAACTTACAAAGCCACAAAACTAAATAAAATCCTATAACTACATGAAAAGAATTCACATAAAATGGATTGGAAAGGTCACTAGTAAAGTAACATCAGACTGTTCAAATATGAATTTCTCATCATTTCTTCCAAATATAGTTCAACCATTAGTTTGAAATTTAATCTTCATAAAGATGGGCAGGTAGTATAGTTTTATTTCTCCATAAACTATACATTTCACTAATTAGAGATCCATATCCCTTTCGGATACGGTGGATCTAATTAGTTACTCAGAGAATAGAAACGCTCTTCTAAGATTCGGGGTGTTTTTCTTTTCATTTCCATACCCATTTTTAGACCGGGAGACTTCTCGCCTACAGACATGATCAAAGCCTTCTCCAATCTAATTGGTAACTCATCCTTCTAATTTGATAAGTTCTCTATTTCCTTGATTAGATTTATGCTAACATGGGATCAAGATCTTCTCATTAGATTGAGGAGAAAGCTTTGATTAATTAAATTGATACATCAACCAACTATCCCCACACCATGAGTAAGTAAGTGATCTATCTAAGTGATTTTTCAGAGTTCACTTATTCCATAATATTACTTGTCTAACATACCCTCAAGTAACTCCGTCTTCCATACTCAAGAATCTCCATCTTTGTGTCACTTAGAGAGCTCCCTAGAAATCGTGAGCAATACCAATTTGTAGTCATAAATCCAAAAATTCAAACTATGACCTTTTTTCAAGTTGAGCAAAAAATAATAATCAACATAGATCCATTCCCATAAGGAGCTCAGTTTTTCAAAGCTTGATCACAAATAACAGTGACTAACTGATCAGGTAAATTCACTGAAATTGCAAACCAACTAAAATAAATGAACTCCATAAAATTTTCAAATTCATTTAATTAGAGAGTAATGAAAAACAAAATTTTACAGCGAACCTAGCTCGAAACTTCACACCAGATTATTGTTCAATCCTTAAAGGAACTAGCTAAAATACTACTCTAAAAACTAAACAAGAGAAAAGAAAAATGAAAGAAAACTAATATACAAGAGTCTCTAGCTCCCTAGAAGTTCTTGGTTTTGCGGAAGCTACGCACAGTGCACTAGATGTGTCTATTTATAAATTTTCAAATGATGGGTAGCACTTCTAGGCACTAATTGCGGATCCCCAAAAATTATGGCCCGATTAGTAACTTTGTTGTGACATAGAAAGTTTAGTCGTGATATAGTTTTCATCTCTATCGCCAAACATCTTGTCGTGGCATGCAATTTATGTCGCAACAAATTTTTATGCTTTTTGATCAAACATAAAACTTGTTTGACTGATTTTTAAACATAGACCAAATCTGATGAAATAATTAACAATTCCATTTGAGACTTGTCGGTCCCAAACGGAATGCTATAAACTTGTTTTACTAAATTTTGATAAAAATGTGTTTAGCCCTTTTTGAACAAAGGGACCCATTAAAATTGATTTTGGTCTAAATCACTGCAAGTGCACAAGTCATGCAAGTAATAAAATGGATTTAAGTCCAGATATCATTCCCACGAGGATTGATGATGGGCCCCAGAGATCAAGTAATCTATCTAGTTTAAGATTTTGCCATTTGAATTCCAAAGTTAAAAATGTTTTGTTTATAAACTTAAGCAACAGTAAAACTAAATAAAACTATAAAACTACATGAAAAGAATTCAAATAAATGGATTGGAAAGTTCACTAGGTAAAGTAATACTAGGAAATAGATCAGTGTTCAATTATGAATTTCTGCATCATTTTCCAACATAGTTCAACCATTAGTTTGAAATCGAACTTGCTGTGATGCATGTGGTGGCAGCTTGGATTTCTCTGCAACCATGATTTACTAATTATAGAATCCATATTCTTCTGATAAGAGCAGTTCATATGCATTTGTAGAATAGAAATGTCTTTCTAAGATTTGGGTGTTTTTCCATTTCAGTACTTCATACCCATTTCTTAAGACCGAAGACTTCTTGGCCCTATAGACAGGATATTGCAATCCTTCTCCAATCTAATTGGTAACTCATCATTCGAATTTGATAACTTTCTCTATTTCCTTGATTAGATCTATGGTAACACGGGATTAAGATCATCTCATAAGATTGAGGAGAAACCTCTGATCAATTAAATTGATACATCATCAAACTATCCTCACACCATGAGTAAGCCAGTGATCTATCTAAGTGATTTTTCAGAGTTCACTTGTTCCATAATATTAGTTTAACATACCCCCAAGTAACTGCTCCATACTCTCAAGAATCTCCATCTCTGTGTTACTTAGAAGGCTCCTTGGAAATCAGAGCAAGATACAGTCCTTTTTTTTTTTGGTATAAGCTATTAATATGCCGAACAGCTAGCTTCAAGAACAATACAATTAAATAAATCCAAAAATTCAAACTATGACCTTCTTTCAAGTTGAGCAGAAATTAATAATCAACATAGATCCATTCCTAGATGCAGCTCGGTTTTTCAAAGCTGGATCATAAATAACAGTGACTAACTGAACAGGTAAATTCACTGGAATTGCAAACGAACTGAAATAAATTAACTCCAGAAAATTTTAAAATTCATTTAATTAGACAGTAATGAAAAACAAAATTTTACAACGAACCTAGCTCGAAATCACACCGTATTAACGTTCAACTTTAAAAGAACTAGCTAAAATACTACTAAAACTAAACAAAAAGAAAAGAAAATAAAATAAAATAATATACAAGAGTCTTAGCTCCCTAGAAGCTCTTCGTTTGGCTTCTAGTTACGCATGCGTAATAGATGTATCTATTTATAAATTTTCAAATGATGGGTAGCACTTCTAGGCACTAATTGCGGATCCCTAAAAATTATGGCCCGAATAGTAACTTTGTGGTGACATAGAAAGTTAAGTCGCGATATAGTTTTCATCTCTATCGTCGAACATCTTGTCGTGGCATGCAATTTATGTCGCAACAAATTTTTATGCTTTTTGATCAAATATAAAACTTGTTTGACTGATATTTAAACATAGACCAAATCTGATGAAATAGTTAACAATTCCATCATGAGACTTGTCAGTCCCCAACTGGAATGCTATAAACTTGTTTTACTAAATTTTGATAAAAATATGTGTTTAACCCTTTTTGAACAAAGGGACCCATTAAAATTGATTTTGGTCTAAATCACTGCAAGTGCACAAGTCATGCAAGTAATAAAATGGACTTAAGTCCAGATATCATTCCCACGAGGATTGATGATAAATCTAGAGATCAAGTAACCCATCTAGTCAAGATTTTTACTATTTCAATTCCAAAGTTAAAAATGTTTTGTTCAAAAAATTAAGCAACAATAAAACAAAATAAAACTATATAACTACATGAAAAGAATTCAAATAAATGGATTGGAAAGTTCACTGGGTAAAGTAATACTGGGAAATAGATTAGTGTTCAATTATGAATTTCTGCATCATTTTCCAACATAGTTCAACCATTAGTTTTAAATCCGAACTTGTCAAAGATGCAAGGTAGTATAGTTTGGATTTCTCCATAAACCATACATTTCACTAATTAGAGATCCATATTCCTTTCGGATACATGGGTCTGATGAGTCCAAAAACTCATGAGATTTTTAATCCATTTTTCTCGAAGCTTATAATGAGAATAACGTTGAATTTGTTAAGTGTAAACTGATAATTGAATCAAATTTCAATTTGCAGAAAATACAAGATAAAATCAAATTTTTAGCGTAACCATAAGAAATCAACTCCGCAGCAGACCAAGTCAAAACTGAAATTAAGTCGCGATGGGGAAGTGTAGCTTTCCAAGAATTCCAAGTCACGCATATGCAAACAAATTTGGCTTGAAGAAGAAATCAAGAGTGAATGCTTAAGTCGTGACTTGAAGAAGGAAGTTGAGACAAAATATGACTCGTCGAGATTAAAGAAGCAAATTAAATGCAAAGAAGGTTCATGTCACGACATCATCAGCGATGTCACACACCAAAGGAGATAAATGATGCGTGATACCACCATGAGGTCGCGACAAGGAGCCCCACAAAGCCACAAGAACAAATCTTTCAAGTAAACAGTCGAACTAGTCTTTGAAAGAAAGGACTTTGTCGCGACCTTGACAAGAATGAAGAATAACACCAAGGTCGCAGAACAGTAAACTCCAAATCTATCACCAAGAATTAATGAAGAAGTTAAACAGATGTCGCTGACACCACTTCGAGGTCATGGCTGCACTGAAGGCTTAGCAAGACATGGGAGGTCGTGGATAATCGCTTTAGTAATTGCGATAAAGATTTTCTAAAGAGATCAACATAGAGGTCGCGGCGCTAGAATGTGATGTGAGACATTAAACACCGAATAAGCGAAAGAAGGTCACGCCCTTCGTGAGCTCTTCGCGATCACCGCGCAGATGCGGTCGCATCGCTATAATGAAAGAAGGTCGCGACGTTCTTCGTGAGTCGCGACATCGCCGTACGTAATGGAGGTCGCTGATATCATTTAGTCGCCGCGACATCATATCCAAGAGATGTCAAGACAAGTCACTTATTAAAGAAAAGCTTCAATTTACATCAAAAAGAGCTCATATAAGTACACATTGAAGTCGCGCGTATGATTGAAGTCGCGCGTATGATTGAAGTCGCACTTTCAAAAGAGCTCACAATACGTAAAGGTGAAGTCGCGACGCTATCTGGTCACATCAATTGTGTTAGTATTATGGTCGCGACATCATTTAATCGGCCACGGCTATCGCATCCAATGGGTGATAGCGTGTTGCGACTCGGGATAAAAGTTTATGCTACAGACGAATAGAAAAACGAAGTCGCGACGTATGATTGAAGTCGCGACTCAAGAACAAATTTTCACAAAGCAGAAAAGGTGAAGTCACACGTATGATTGAAGTCGCTGGAGACCGAATAAATTAATAAGCGTAATGCTCATGATTGAAAGAGAGGTCAAGGACATCAGTCATATCGCGACAAACAAATGGAGTCGCGACATGAACAAACAACGGGCGCTTATTTTTGAAACTACAAATAGGTGCATCGGTTAGCCCAACTTCCAAACCCTATAATACGCACCGCTACTAAAGGAAAGCGTACTGACGCTTTAAAGAGAAGTCCGGCACCAAGGCTCGTATTTTAATTTTTGCTTTTTCTTTGTTTTGTCGTTATTTTAGATTGATTAAAGTAGATTGTTATTTCATTTGGAATTTCGGATCTGATGTTAGTTGTTGAAGTTGAAAGTCGACTTTAATGTTATTTTCTTCAAACATCGCCTCATTTTGAAGTCCAAACAAATTTTGGAATTCGAACTTCCAATGATTACAAAGAGTTCTTTGATCGGGTGAGCTACCAAGTAGTGTAATGAAGTAATTTAGAACTAAATTCTTCCGCTGAATTTACTCATGTGTTAGAATTTATCTTTACATGTAACTGACTGAGTCTACTCAACTTCGCCTCGACCGCTTGTCGGTTTTGTTTATTTTGTATCCGATCCAAATATCGTTGTCCTATACTTGTAATAGATTGTTTTTACGCTCTGGATTTTGGTGAGGGCCTCCGAGTGACAAAGAGAAGGCATTCCCGAGAGTATTGAACAATATCTCGGGCGGTGATAACCCAATATTGTGGATCTAATGGCTTTGTGAATTTAATCGATAAATCTTCTCTCACTTGAAACCGAGAATGAGTTGAATGACTTATCAATTGAAACGAGCAGAGTTCGCCGTTCGAATGTAAAGTAAGTTCAATCCCGTGTTACCAAGGATCTATCATCAAGGAAAGAATGAACTGCTCCAATTTTGAGGATGAGAAACTAAAGATAAGGTATATACCCATGCTTTAGCCTATGTCTTAGGAGCTAAGGTTTACAAATCTATGTTCGTAATGGCATCAAAAAAGAAAATACCCAAACAAGGCGCAGTAACCTGTGATTAAAAGTAGTTATCTAATCCTCTACATTCGAAAGAAACAGGAAGATATTTAGATGATGAAATGTGTCATTATGAGAGATCCATGGCATTACTCTTCTTCCTTGACTGACTTAAATCCGAGGTTCATGAAGCAAAGTTACAGTTGTCTCGCAGAATTGATGTTTCACAACAGTTGTATTTTCAATGCTCCCTTTAAAAACTAACTGATTAGTCTATTTCTTTAATTTCTTTATTTTAGTTTAAGCATTATTTCATTTTGTTCTTAGCTTACATATCTTTATTCTTTCATTATTTTAAAGGTTGCTAGGGATATATCAATTGCAAATCATAGTCCAAATAGTATAGAATCGAGTAGTCGTGGTAGTTGATTGAGAATTCTTGAGATCTCTCGTGGGATCGATATTCGGACTTTAAATCCACTTTATTACTGTTTCGAATTGCATACTCAGAGAAACATGGATCAAAACCGTAAAGAAATTATCTACTTTAAGGAAACTGTTTTAATCAAGATAATTGCAAAGAAATATAACAAACAAGTTTCATGGCATTATTGTCAGATTAGATAATAGTCCGTAACTATAAATTTGTGTTGATGTTTTGATCCATCACTCACACTACAGCGAGAGAGATAATCAATGTTTTTCGTCGCGCCCGATCACACTATCTTCAAGAGGTGTCAAATGTATATGTCCATTGGTCTCAACAAGTTTTTATCGCGCAGATCAAAGCATAGAATTTAATTGATCAATATTCTACCAAAGAAGGAAACAACAACGGGTATTTATAAAATAAAGAACAAAAATAAGTTTGCCAAAGGATCACGCACACTACCACTTTTTAAATGTCGTTGAAAAAATATTTGATAGTTTGATCTAATCCTATTAATATGAGTATACTATTTCAGAAACCTTACTTTACAGAAATATGATCCCCATCTCATCCATTGTATAATCGACTGGAGAGAACTGATTTAAGACAAAGATGCATGTCGCCACATAAGAGAGATAATACCAAAACGGAGAATGTGAGATTAAGAACAGATCCCCATCAAAACAATGGAGGATCGAAATATTGTTCATAAGAGTAGTTCAACCAGATCCCAACAGTGGATCATCTTGAACTAGTCAGCCTGAATAAGTAATGTATTCAAAGAATGATTTATTATTGTCGGTCATCCAACCAGATCAAATGATCTGGAAGATTTCATATTAATAAGAATGAAGCTCAATCGTGAGACTCAGAGGAGTAAAACCATCCCTTCCCATTCTCGAAGATATAGCATCGCGGTAAGAACCACACTATATGTTCCGTCATGGTCAAAGAGCCAAAGCCATTTCAGCGACTCTTCCACTTCACCCATCGGCAGATAACAATCAAATGGCAAGATTAGAAACACGCTGTCGCCAAGATCCAAAAGACTGTCAAGAAGCGCCCAACGCGAATAGATTCAAAGACCAGATGGTTATATATCACGCTTCCAATGACATCCGGCGGAAGATTTACTCGCGTCGACATCAGAGAAAGGTTGAAGAGGTGATTCCATATGACCGCAGCAATGCAACAGGTGTCTGGTCCAGCTTCAAACATAGGCAGAGAAAGCGTCGCAGCTTTAGCAGATGACAGCCAACGAGGTTGCTTCCGATACAACAGATGATGGGCCGCGAGAGAAGACGCAACAACGCGTCGAAGACAGCCAGAAAGAGAACGATTATATAGCGCTGATGCGCCAAACAAGAAGATCTGCAGCCTATGCTACACTTAACTGGCAGTTATCGTTTCGTTGAACCAACCGCCCGGTACATCGTAATCCAGATCGGTAAACCATATAATCTCTATGGCAGTGGGCATTGCCCAAGGCGTGATATATCCCACAAGATACCAGAGTCACCATGGTCTGTTGTTACAAGAAGGAGTGGAGGCGAAATGAATATTATATCATGAGAACCAAACAAGATGAGTCAATGCCGCAGTCATGGTGAGAATAGAGGTTATTATAATCATGATTCATAAACGATTCGATTCTGAACCTTGTTCTGAGGCACCTGATGTTCGGCAGTTGGCGTTTCATCCAAAACTAGACATGCGAGTGGCAATCACGAATATGTTAATCGCACTTCAGCAAGATTCTGATATAATCGTAAGAATCCGGCGATTCATGGCAATCCAAGAACAGGCAAAAGACTGAGCGCACCAAAGATGAGAAAGCAGCAACGCGCAGCATGGACCGAAGAGCAAAGAAATAATGCCCAATTGAACATGTTAAGAACAAAAAAGATAAGAAAAATACTATACCTCAATATTCCATAGACTGGTCGTTAGTGAAGAACAGCTTAAATTTTGATATTTCAAGAAAGCAAATAACATCCATCATGAAAGACAGCTCAATGCCTTATTAAAAATTTCCAAGAGTAAATGAGCAAGATGAAGATAATGGAGAGGCAGGAAGCACTGAATCGCCCACAGTGTCATTATCTAATGTTCCAAAGATGAAAGATCTACAGTCATCATCCTTTCAACAGAATGGAGTTCAAGAGTTTTTAAGATCTTGGAGTATATAACTGATGTTCTGGTCCACAAAAAGAGATTTAGTTCTGGGGAACTAACCCACATAACATTATGAAATATCGAGGAGTAACATACAACCAGAAAATTGAAGATAACGTTATGTCAAATCGCTTCTTCCTGATTTGTTATCGATATAAGATCCTGTCTTCTCCTCGTCGTCAAGATCCTCTTAGCAAAGAGCTCCTGATTTGACGCATTAAAATGTAGAATCCATATTCCGCAGTTAATTACAAAGGGTATTTATATATTATAGATCCGGATCCCACAGAAGATAAATATCCATCAAAGCAACAAATTTCCAATGATGCAGAAGCAATTCCATTTAATATTCAAAACCTCATCAATTAACTGAGATTAATCTTCAGCACCTAGAGAGTTTATCAAAGTCCCATCAACTGTTTGATTGAACAATGCCTGAGTATAACAGTTACCAAGATACAATGAATAAAACACATTGTTAAACCACAAGAAACGATTATGGTTACATCGAGAGCTGTTCAAATATCGTTATGAGTCTAGATTTAAGAAAAACCAAGCTATCGTATCACCATTGACCAACGGCGAATAAGTTATCGCACTTTGAGAAAGATATAATATTGTCATTTAATCAAGATCCATGGTGGCACCACTCCATCAGATGTACAAAATATCACCAAAGATAATAAAAACTTCCGCGAGCATCAAAAGATGTCAACCGTCGCTTAGTAGTTGTCAAAAGAAGTTCAATGGCCAATGCTTCTCAAGATCGCGCTTCCGGTGTCAACATGTGTTCGCGAAAGATCCACCAACCAACAATCAATGGAACTATTCCGCAAGAACGCGACGGTGATTGAGGTTTGTATCACCACGTGGTACCGAACATCGCAACCAAGATCATTCCGTTCTTCATTTATAAAACGCCGATAGGTTGAAGACACCTCGGTTTGTTTTCATGATGCTTTGATAATCCAATAGCTGGTTGCACCTCAAGATCGAAACCACTTTTGGCGGTCATTTGTGTTTTTGGTTAGAATAATTACTCGATCGCAACGCCCGCACCTTCCAAAGATGGCGATGCCCATATTATTCGGCAAAAGAAGTTATGAGATCTGCGATGATTTACGGTGGTGGATCCAGCGAACAATGCCTGATAACCTCGGGATACAAGATTTAAAGGCAAAGACAAAATCAGCCTCATCGAAAAATGCGCATTTTATGTTACGTGCGATTTGCCCTCGGGGCACATATCGGTACAGCTTCGAGCAGACAAACAAAGGCTCCAATTAAGACCTGAATTTTTCATCCTGCTCGCCATGAATCAGTTTGTGGGACATGTCAGATCATAAGATCATCTGATTTCAAAACGTTTAATCACTATATATCTGAGAAAGGATAGTAAGTTTACTTTATTAACGTGCATTTTGGAAGAAACCAACCAGATTTTATGGAAGTCTCCATCATGGCAAAACTGATTGGAATCAGAGAATTCATATCATAGATAAGATTGCAAGGGAGTCGGATTAGAAAAGATGAAAAGCATCAAGGCCATTCACTGATGCCAGTAAAACCCAATTTAATAAAACATTTCAATACGTGTTAGATGGATCTGCAATAGGGCTGAACCAACAAAAAATGGTATCCAGAACTAACGCTTAAAGTTAGCCATCGCAATATAGTATTCAGGTCAACATGTGATGGGTTTTCCAGTCAGGCGCAATGACGAAAAACACTTCTTGATTCAAGGTTTGAACAAAATAAAGAGCGGATATTAAACCCAAATGTACCAGTTAAAATTTAGAGCAAGACTTTGAAGTCTCAATACCGATTAGATTTTAAGGTGCAACATACCTCTACTATTTCTTCTCGCCGCTGGGATAATGACCATGAATTTTCCAAACCTGATCTGATTTAGCACCAAAACCAAACTTTAATACCCCCACAGATATGCATTCAATAATATTCAAGTCCCACAGTGCAAGACCCCAAGATAAAACCATTTGCCAACTATGGATGGATCTAATAAGGATTCATCAGAACACAAAGCCATTAAACACACATCGCCAGCTTGGATTCAGAGTTCAACCATAGATGGTTTTAAATGTCATAAAACGGTGATAAACGGAGTATACAAAACCATTTCCCAAACCTCATCGCCACCTCGCGAAATGGTTTAGTTTGCATACCTTTGTTTTCATCACCATAGCGTGGTGTTTGGTCGCCAAACAGAGAAAGAGAGAGAAGAGAGAAAACCTAACTAAAACAAAAGCTCTGCATTCAAAACATCCAAAAACACAGTTTTAGGTTGTGTTTATATAAACATTATAGGTCAACCAAACAAATGAAAACAAAAACAAATAATATTTATAATAAGACAAAATTGGTGTAATAATCAAAATGTGGTCGTTAGATTCAAAAACATCAAAACAGGTCATACTCATTATGTTAAAAGTACCTCGCAGATAATAAAATCAGATGTTAATAAATCTCAGCTTAATTCAGCAAACTTTTAGATAGTTAACGGAGAATTTCATTGCCAAAGAATTTCTAGTTTAATAAATTTGTTGGTCCAATGGTCTTCACACAAATAAAATTTCGCCTCACACAATGCTGTTAACAGAATTTTGAACTACTGGCTTCATCACCACCTCATTTTCGCTGGTCACTGATAGATTTCCCCATTTTAGTTTATGAAACACCAGAATCTCTGATTCCACCAACGAACATGCCAACGCCGTTGATCGTTCCAGATCCGCAAATCAAATAACTGAAACCAAACGGTATCACGTGATACGGCAATATATACCATTCTGATCCGGCGATTGAAGAAAGTAATCAAAGAACCATTTAAATAGGGTCATACACACTTCTTTAATCAACTCACATCTCAACCATGACGTTATTTATCCCGAATAAAACACAAAGATAATACTACAATATTAGTTCAAAAGGTGGTTTTAAGAATAATTTACACCCCGTTCGAACCACAAGAAAGAACGCGATTCACAAGAACGTTTCGAGGTACATAATTGTTCCAAATGTCAACTGAATCCTCATCACTGATCGAGATCTTTCTGGCAACTAGTTTATTTGAATAACGTTATCTTCCAACCTAGTTATCGCGTATTTAAACCGTCAATTTAACTAAGGATTTAGTTATACCTTGGTTTTCCTTGATGCAACAAAAATGCCAAAACTCATTTCACCAAAGTCCGATAACAAATCCACCCGTTATTCCAATCAATTTGGCGTTGAGGTACCGTCGCAGATCAACCATCGCAGTCCCCGCAGTCGTCCCAATTCATCGATTTCGAATTAAGCACTCATAACACGCTTAAACTCTACCCATCCACCCGTAGCGAACACTAAGTCGATGACTCCCAACCAATTAAAGTTTAGGCATAGGGCGCAAAGGCTTTCGCCATATAAATTTCTGACCGTGTTCGGTTTCAAGGCAAAGCTACCGCTTTTATTTCTCTTTTCTTCTTTCTTTTTCATTTGGAAGACTACATTGGTCTTCATACATGGGTAACACAAACCTATTATGGGTCATTAACAAATTTAAGGTCGGCTTTGCAAAGTGGAAAGAGGTACTAAGCTTCTCAACCTATTGGTAATCAAGTGCAGTGAATTACTAAAGGAATGTTCAAGTTGAATAAGCTGGAACCTATCGAACAAAACTAAACTCTTGCATGGAATTTAATTATCATTAATAAAATACGTATTTCCATTTTTCAACTACAAGAGTAGAAATACAAAAATATAGGTAATGAGAACGATTTGTAAAAGTGTAGAAAATGTAGCCTGCATGGTATATTTCCTATGTCAAGATATTTCACAAAATTATCATCTTTCAAAAGAAACCGTGTGGTACCTCCAATAGAAGATGAAACGAACGGTTTGAACCAGGAGGAATGGTATGGTCGAACAAGCACTGCACCGCATCGGGCAATGCAGAGGAAAATGAGATTTTTCCCCGTGACCGCAACTACTCGCAACATTTCAAAACAAAAATTGTGATAAGATAAGCTTGTAAATGCGAAAATATTTGAGAAGAAAATAGGTAAAAGTAGTGGCACCACTAAAAACCCAAATCAAGACTTAAAATAAAATAAATTAAAAATTTCAATAAAAATTTGGAGTGGTCTCTAGGTTCCCGTTAGAACCACTCCCACTGTGTGTACCATCGTGGGATCTCAAGGAGGGTCCAGGAGGAGTAAGCCCTCCCACATGCAAAGGGTGTGTGCCGAAGGTGCCTTCATGCTCAGCTCCATTGTTTTGGGCAATCCGGTCTCCTGGCGCAACACCATGTAGGAGGAATGGTGGATTCTACACAATCGCCCATTGTTCTCCATCAATTCTTCCCCGCTGTTTGTTAATATCATGCCTTCCACTGCCGGTACCACTCAGGCAAACTTCATCGACGGTCCCCGTCCTCACCGGGTTTTTGCTCACGCTTCAAGTGAAAATGTTGAGCTCCAGCGGTCATGTTGCCAAATGTGAGTTGTTGAGACCCATTCAAGCAATTGATAATGGTATCTGATGGGCCGTAAATGGCCTCCCAATATAATGGGCAATTTGATTAGTGCCCCTCGCCTCCGGGTTCTCGTGTCGAACCACGAAATCCAATCGGATAGTAGAACTCTATTCATTTCTACCAACACATCCTCCTGCTCATCCCTTTTGGTATTTCTTCTCACGCAATCCATCGCTCCAAAGATGTGGGTGATGCTGGGTTGGTTTCAGCCTCCCAAACCTAGCCGCCTATACACCGAGTAATATGACATTAGTTGACACTGCACCCAAGTCTAATAGTTGCTTTGTCACGTGTGCTCCTCCAATGTTAACTGAGATAGCTGGGTCCCCGGATCCTTGTATTTCAAGCACCATTGTCTTGCATTGGATGATAGAGCTAACTTGTTTAGTTAAGAATGCCTTTGTTAATGCCCAACCCTTGATTGTACAGATCTTTCAAAACTTTGCATGTGTGTGGACTTGTTTGGATGATGTCCAAAAGGGGTATGTTTGACCTTCACTTTCCTTAGGACTTCTAGGATGCTTGGCCTCACTGATGCCTTCTTCTTGCTTCTAGTGTCAGGGAAATGGAGGTGGCGCAAAGGCTTCATCAGTCCCTCCTTCAAGAAAATGTGTTATGGCTCCAATTCTTCCATTTTTCTGGTTTCCTCAACAGGCTTGGGCATTGGCTTATCAACCCTTTCCACTCTTAAGGTAATGATGCCTTGACTTCATCCATTGGGAGGTTCACCGGAATAGCCTACCATGGACTCTTGGATTTGGCAGCAATGAGGCGGAACCTCCCCGCTCGCCGCTGATTCGCCATTCTTGTTATGGATGCCTCGCAAGCCGTCAATCTTCAAGGTTATTTTCCATCCCATCTATTCTCTCGCTCAAGGAGCTTTCTACATTTTCAATTTTTTCGCTCAACCGAGCATTGATGCCTTTTCGCTTCCTCCACAAAATTTCCCACCACTCGCTTCGTATTCAAAATGGCTCAAGCCAATGTGGAGAGGAGGTGGGTGCTTGTTGATGGAATTGGGTGGTAGAATGTCAGCTGGTCAGGTTCTCGGGGTACATACAGAGGTTGAGGTTTCCGGTGAGTTAGGTGACCCTCCAATTGTGGTCAGGTGTCACATACGGAGCATTTGTTTGCGGGTTTGTTTCGCCTTACCACATTTGCATCCTCAAAATGGGTTTGACATGGTCTCCGGTGGTCAAGTGGACCGGCAGCTTGAAACAATTTTTGACTCCGTGCATGGCTTTCTACCACCGCCGCACCTCATGGACTCTTTTTCTTCTAATTCCTCCAATCTTCAGCCAAGGTAGATACCTTAGCTTTCAGCTCCATATCTTCTGGGAGAGGCATATGCCTCTCTTGGTTCACTCGGTGGCTTGAATCTCGGTTTTCTGGGTTTGGCTCATCCTGCACTCTTGAGGTCTCGACCACATAATTGAGGAAGTCCATTGCCTCATCGGGATTTTTACCAAGAAATCTCCAATATGACAGCTCTGCAATAATTGTTTGCTAAGGGGGACATTCCCATCATAAAATGGTTCACCAAGATTCATGTATCAAACCCATGTGGGCATGCAATCGATAGTCTCCATAAATCTCTCCCAGACTAGTAGAACCTTCACTATCATGAGCCGCAAATGTGTAAATTTGCTCTTCAAGTTGTTTGTCTCAGGAGCACCAAGAATTTTAAAATTCTTCCAACTTCCCCAATTCCTTATGAAGCTCGCCTTAATGCATTTAGCCACCCTTTGCCTTGTCCTTTAGGGTCAAGGAAAGGCTTTCAACTTGAGGAGCTCCATGTCCACCGCACCTCTTCAAGGTGGTGCATACTTCCTCAAACTCCCTATGTGATCAGAAGGGTTTTCATTCTCCATGCCATGGAATGTGGGAAGTAGGGGCACCAAATAGGGTCTCACTGCCACCTCCTCAGCAGGGGGAATTATGCATGAGGGTGCACTCACCCTGGGTGGGTGTATGTATCCTCATGGATCGCCATGCATCGGGCTCCCTAGGCACCCGCCTGCTTTGGCTGCTCCTCCCCGTGGAGGATCTATTTAAGCACCGCGGTGATCAATTTCGAAGCCCTGTTCCCGTGCAAGCAGCCACCTTCAGCTTCCTACCGCAAGGTTCCTGTCCCATCGCATAACCGCTCCCGCACACTTCACAATCAACAGAAAACAACCAAAACAAAACTAAAAGGGTTAAGGTTAGCTAAAATTAAAGCAAAAAGAAAAAATCTGAATGTACTGAAAATTTAAAATCCTCGCAGCCGAATCGCGTAAGTGGAAAAAAAATGATAAAATCAAAAGGGAATGAGATTTTACTAAAATCCTGTGATATGAATAACAAGTTCAAATAAATTTTATCTCACTAGGCACCATCCCCTGAACGGCCATTTGATTCTCGCTACATAGTGGCCATAGGAATCAACAAATTTGTATCCCAGGGTGTCTCATCGCGTAGCGAGGCTATCGCAAAGATAGTGGTCTAGGGTCAACACGGATGGGTTTTCTTCGTGAAATGAGAAGTGCGCTGAGCTGAAAAAATGGTATTTCTGATTTAAGGTTTTGTTCAAAACATGAGCTGATGGTTATAAACTCGCAAAATAAATTAAAGGAAAATTTAGTTAAGACTCCTTTGAAGTCTCGGGTCACCGGATTGGATTTTTAAGGTGTATTCATGCCCTCGGTTTTGCTTCCTCTGCTGGGGATAATGACTCATAGTCTTTTCCCCAAACCGACCTGATTCGCACTAAAATCTAAACCCTAAATTACTCCTTCATGAGATATGGCATTCACCGGCATTCAAGTCCCTAACAAGGTATGACTCAAAGAGGCAACCTACTAAGAACTAATAGAGACAATTCAAGTGGATGACAAGAGATCTAAGTTTAAGCATCCATCAGAATCACAAAGCTTGCCAAATACACATCAAGGGGCCGGATCTGTGGAGGTTTCAAATCCTGGGAGCGAGATGCGTGGAGCTTAAATGCTCATAAATGTAGTGTGATAAATGAGAGGGCATGAAAACTTACCTCCAAACCCCCACCAGTGACCCTCCTCTTCAAGGAAAGGGGCTTTAGCTACATACCTTGCCTGTTATCACCAAGGTAAGTTTGGTCACGAGAAAAATGAGAGTTATGGTAGAGAAGAGAGAAAACTCGCAACCTAAAAATAAAGTCATAATAAAGCTTGACCGAAAAATGTATTAGGTTACAAAGTTATAAGGTGGCTTATATAGCCAACCCAATGCGTGAAATACCTCAAAAATGCCTAAAATATAATATTACAATAAGGACAAAATGGTAATTAATCAAACGTGGTCGCTCAAATCAAAACAACAAAACATGTGCCGAAAGCAATCGATATGTATAAATTTCGCAGATATGAAATTCGCTTATGTTATTTAAAATTTCATTATAAGTTATTAAATTCGCTTAGCCTAGCGAAATTTTTGTGAGATAGAATTGAGAATTTTCGCATAAATGCTGCGAATTTTTTGGCTTAGCTAGCGTAATTTTTTATTAGCTAGCTTAAATTCTCGCTTTAGTCAGCTTAAATTTATGATTGCTAAATTTTCGCAGAATCTTAGCCACCCTCACGCACCGCCATCTTCATTTTTCATTATTTCCACTTGATATTTCCTCATTTTCGGGGTTGATGAAATCACCGAGAATTCCTCGCATTCAGCACTAATACAACGCCGTGCTTGTCGACTCGAAGTTCAAGACCGCAAACTACCCAAAACAATCTCAAACCAAATTAGTAGTACTAAGTGGACATGCACATGAAAATTGACTCAATTCATATGATTAGTGCGCAAAAAGCACTCAAAACCTATTTTAAATAGGGTTCAAAATAGCACTTTTTGGGCACTAATCAAGATGCTGGAAATAGTGTTTGCATGTGAAAAATTCAGGCCATATATTTTGGGGTCCCATGTTGTTATACACACCGATCATGCATCAATTAAATATTTAATGGCAAAGAAGGAAGCAAAGCCAAGATTGATCAGGTGGGTATTATTGTTGCAGAATTTGATTTAGAAATTAAAGACAAGAAGGCCAGTGACAATGATAGCTGACTTGTCAAGAGTAGAGGAACCCACTCAGACAAGAAAAAGGAAGAGAATATGTAAAATTCTTCCAGATGAGTAGTTATTTCAACACTACACCTAATCACCCCGTATGCCGAGAGCCAGAATCTCCTATTTCAGGAATTATGCCACTTAATTCAGCTACCAGCAAGTAGAAAAAGTTACACCGACAACAGTATTACATCCGATGATCCATATTTGTTTAAAAGAGGAGTCGATCCGATTATAAGGAGATGTGTACCGTAAAGTAAGCAAAGCAAGATTTACAAGAATGTCATGCATCACCTTACGGAGGACACTTAGAGATAAAATAAATCCAATAAAATTCTCCAAACAGATTTTATCATTTACAATTTTTAAGGACTGCTTGAATGGGTAAAGTTGTGTGATCAATGCCGCAGAATGGGAATATCAGCAAAGGCATGATGCCCTTGCAAGGTATCCTGTGGTGCAATTGTTCACGATGGGGAATTGATTTTATATATTCTTCCTTGGGGCCATTTGGAAATATATACATACTCCTAGTCAGGATTATGTGTATCAAATGGGTAGAAGAATATCCTAAGAATGATGCTAATACAATAAGTGGGTTTTTACAAAGAAATATTCTTAGTAGATTTGGGACACTCCATAACTATAATTAGCGATGAGGAAGCCATTTTGCAAATAAGGCAAGCTTTGACAAACTCATGAGCAGATATGGTATCAAACACATTATGAGCTTGGATTATCATCCTCAAACAAATGGGCAAGCTGAAATTTCCAACAGAGAAATAAAGAAAATTCTGGAAAAAGATTGTGAGTTCTAGCAGAAAGATTGGTCTGCCGACGATGCATTGCTGCATACAGGATCGTTTAAAACTCCATTGGAATGTCCCCATACGTACTTGTCTTGGAAACCATGTCACCTCCTCTTGAACTGAATACAAAGCCATGTGGGCCATCAAACAGCTTGAACTCGATTTCAAAATCGCAAAGGAAGAGAGAGACTTCTCCAACTAAACAATCAGAACCCGAGAAACTAAGCCTATGACAATGCTAGAATATACAAGGACAAGACAAAGAAATGGCATGATCAAAGGATTCGGAGGAAAGAGTTCAGAAAGTGTGGGATCGTGTTCATCGTTTAACTCCATATTAAGATTATTTCCAGAGAAGCTGAAATCAAAATGGATGGACCATATAGCAGGTGTCAAATAATACTATCTTGGTTAAAGAATACTCAGATCGACTGGGAAGAATTCAAAGTTAATGGGCAAAGACTGAAACACTATCTCAGCAGGGAGAAAGAACAGGAAGAACTCCAGCTGGTGAATTGAGAGAGAGAAAGCTTAAAACAAATAGTCCAAATTAAAGACTCAAAACGGAGCACTTTACGGGAGGCAACCTATAGATTTTTTTAGTTTTTATATAGACTTCGAATTTTTTTTTTTATTTTTATTACTGCTTTTGGAAATTTTTTGAAGCTATAGTCATGATTTGTTAGAAATTTCTAGGTTAGTACTAAATTAATTTAACTTTTGGGAATTCACAGCCATAATATGCAGATGAAGAATCAAATGGCTCAAGCGAAGGAACAAACTCCGTGACGGCCATCTTTGAAGACTTCAAAGGATAGAGCAACCTCTAGTGGGAGTACCTTTTGTCCCTATATAAATTTTAGAAAATTGAATAGAATATATGTTTGAATTGATGTGAATGATTTAATGGATGCTAAGAAAATTAAAAGTATAGGAAAAGTCAGTTCGATCATCAAATTTAAGGCAAGTGCAACTAAGTCGCGACCAGATTTTATGTCGCAACAGAAGTTGAGGTCGCAACTTAGTCAGTGCTGAAGGAAGAACAAGGGCACAGGTCGTGACCAAAAATTGAGGTCGCGACAGAAATTGAGGTCGCAATGTAAATTATATCGCTGCTGAACAATCCCTTCAAAAGAGTGGTGAGGGTCGTGACAACTCAATTATGTCCTAAAATACCTGATGTCGCAGCTTGATGATAACTTGTCCTCCGATTAAGGCGATTTATGTCGCGACAAACAAGAATAGTCACGCATATTAAGAGACAAGTAGCTACCAGTAGTTTTAATTTTGCCCTAAATTTAATGACAGCACACAATCGCAGCCTGAAATTAAAGTCGCGACAAACACAAATAAATGAAGTAATAAAGAGCCTAACATAATAATTGAATTGCAACTGTTGAGAAACTCCCTCCACTACCATCTCCTTCCTTGAAGCAAATACAACCTTTCATCTTCGCATATTCTCTGGTTCTCAATTCTTGCAACCCTAAATCCGAACTTCTTCCTAAAAACCTTCCGATTTCTCTAATGGCCGAACCTTCAACTCCTCATCCCAACCGAAATAAATCATGGAGGAGTATACTCGTAATCGAAGGGGAAGTTCATATCCGAACATGAAAGGGAGAACAAAGCCAGTTTAACAACTGGTTCAACCGCCATAAAGCAACAGAGGAAGAAGGGAAAAGAAAAGCAGCAAGAAGAAGAGAAGACGAAGTCTGCCCTCGTAATAAGCTTTCTTAGTCCTGAAAGCACTATGTCGAAAGGGATTTCAGAGGAGAAAGAGGCTTTTACCAACTCTCAAACATCTCACCTTTTAAGGAGTTGATAGAGCAAAGAGGGTGGGGAGAATTCTGCAAACATCAAAAGTCCGCTATGCAAGAGTAGTCCCGAGAATTTACTCAACTGGGCTGGATAAGGAGAACTCCTGTTTATGTCAGAGGAGTTTGGGTGCCTTATGGAGCGAAGACTATTAATGAGATGTATGGAATGGAAGGGCAGAAGAATGGATCAAAATTCAAGAAGTTGATGAACCCTAACCGTGGAGAAGATTACAGAAAATTAATGTGACTGTAGTAAGGCAGCGGAAGAAAGGAAAAGGAGAGTAAAAGACCCCGAAAGGTGGGAGATTCGATTTAAGAGGCCAAAGTGTGGGTTTTACTTCCTAGCATCCGTTATGGTCCCTACTCAAGCAATGCCCGCATGCAAGAGAACAAGAAGCAATCCTTCTCTATGCTATGTCAAGGGGCATGTGATCGGGATCGAACAGCTTATTGAAAATTTATAAATGGTACTGAAGGTAATAAAGTGGGTTCGATCCTCACCAAGAACCACTGGGCTGTCATGTATTAGGGCTGGTGAAGGGAACTTTGGGAAGAAGAAGAAGAGTGCCTAAAGATTTCACTCACCACTCGATTTCCGAGTAAGCAAGAGGCCAAAGAATCAAAAGACAGGGCAATACAGAGAAATGTGATTCAAGTGATGAAACGAAAATGCAATAGTAGGAAGAAGACACCCTTCTCCGTGGCGAGTAAGAAGAAGAAAAATCTAGAAGCACATCAAGAAGGAATACTTTATGTTTCCCAGAGGATGAGAGCAAGAAGATAGAAGCCAACAGATTTCTCAACCTCACCGGCGCCTCTCCCTATAAGGAACAAGATTTCGCAGAACCCGTGAAAGCTCTAGGGGAGCCTGTGGCAATAATCAACAATGGAAATGCCTGGCCCATTCGTAAGAGCATGGAAGAAAAGAGAGAAAATGGAACCCAAAGAAAAGTTCGTGAGAAGAGCTATGAAAAGAACTGGAAGAGAAGGGATCAACATCGAAGAAGAGATTAATCGTAATATAAGAAGTAAATGAAGTCGAGATGAGTTAAGAGATCAACAATGGGAAGAAGAGATGAGCAGAAGGGAAGAGTAGATGAAAAAGATCCTGGAGCATCAAGAGGAAAAATTTAAGAAGGAAATGGAGGAAAGAGATCAAGATCTACTGAAGAAGTTAAAGCTAAGCCATGAATCATTCTACGACAATCAGTATGATAGTGATTCTCAACTCCTAAAACTCATAAAGGAAAGGGATTCAGATCAAGAAGCCAAGACTAAGGAGATGATCAAGGGATTCAAGTTCCTATACATGTCAATGTTCAAGGATTTCCAAAAAAGGATGAAAGGATGTGAGATCAAGAGCTTGATGATAAAGATGCCTTTAGAAGAAACCGCTTGAAAATTGGATTTGATCAACAATAATCTTTCCAAATTTTTAGAAGTCATGACTGTTGAACGCATAATGAACACACTAGGTACGAGACAAGATGATCTCGAATAAAAGGTTGATCTCACAAATGAATCTGATTCCTGAAGAACAGACGAAGGAGAACAGACAAGAAGAAGAAGAGAGCTGAAATGTAAAATTTCCCAAATTCAATCCTAATTTGGCTACTCCTCGATCCTGATCCCCTCCCAACATCTTTGCTCCTCTCAAAAAGAAAAAAAAATAGACCTTCCCATTGATTTATCCTTCCTCTCTTCGATTGTCGTTTCAACTTTTGCATCACATCATGAATAAAACAAGAAAATTTTTAAAAAGGAAATGTTTCATTTAAGCCAGAAGTTAGATTTTATTGTTAATTTTTTTTTTTTTTTTGCTTGACTTGTTAGGAAAATAACATTAGGATTTAGTTCAAGAATAAAAATGCTGAAATATCATAATCTGAACTAGTTGAAGTAGTTTGACTAGAAGATAAACTTGAACACAAATAATTACAAAATCAGGGCATGAATAAAGAGACTGGAATTAGGAGTATTTACTGTTCTGTTTAAATTCAGTTTAGTTGCAAAAATTGGAAAATTGGTTATTGTTGATGAACAAAATACTATTAAAATAAATGTAAGTAGACAAAGGAATAAGCAAGTCTTGGAAGAAATAATACACATCGGTCAACAAAACTTATGAAACTTTTGACAGGAATTAGAAACATCTTCTGGGGAATTCAAGATTTAGAGTTCACAGTCCTAGAACTTGTTTGATTATTGATTGAGGCGAAATCCTAGGTAAAACCAACCAACAGGAAATGATAGAGGCCATCCTTGGTAGCTTGAGCCTTTTAAGTTTCCACCAAAATATTATGCTTAAGCATATTCTCTAGTTCCCGATTTGAGCCAAATAAGCCTTATTTCTTCAATAAATTAAAGAATTGAAAACCGAAATTCCATTCCTTGCAATAAACTCCGCAAAGAAAGAACCCAAATTATCCAGTTTCTAGTTCAGAAAAGTTTAGTATAAAGGAAGAAACAAGTTTGGGGAATAATATTTCCAAATTTTGACAAGAAGGGGTTGAAGAAGTAAGAAGGTATTAGTGAAATAAGGAATAAGTTTTGTCTTCAGGGTCCCTCGAACAATTAAGCTCGTAGGGGTGTTTAACACTCAGCACCCTAATGCCAACTCGGTATGGGAGCTGGCAGTCTAAAGTTCTCTAAGAGTAATAGAAAGCCTAAGAAGACAAAACATTGCACTATTCCAAATCCTAGAGAAATAAAAGCAAAGGAGTTAAAGAACAAAGGAATCTGCCTGAATCAAGTACATATGGAAGTTGAAATTCCATAAAAAGAATTCAAAAAGAGGAATCAGGCTAAGATCAAGGAGAATCAGAAAGGAACAAAGAAGAAAAAGGAAGAAAATTAGAGGCAACAATGTCGTAGAGACAAAGATGGAAACTGGTAATTTATGTCCTAAATTTTCCATTATCTACCCAATTACCTAAGCCCAACATTGCAAGCCTCGAAAGACTCCATTGATTTTGAAGGTTGAATTTACCTACATTAGTGGGAGATCAATATGAAAACAAGCATATGGGACTTTGATAAACAGTCTAAGAAAACTCCCAGATGATTAACTAAATTCAACATGAAGTTGAAAAGGATCGATGACCTGCACACACACAGAACAAGACTTGTTAAATAAACTGTTTAAATACATTAGTTTATCAAGAAATTTTGTAATAGAAGTACACCATGCCTTGTTCTTGCATCAAAACTGAAATTTGAAATAATAGTGATATCTCTTAATTCCAAATCAGAAGGGTGGAATGAGAAAGATCAGGAATAAATCGTAAAATGTCTTAAAAATTTCTAAGCTTATTTTGTTCGAGGACAAACAATTTTTTTCTTTGCTTGGGGACAAGCAAAATTTTAAGTTTGGGGGAATTTGATGAGTCCAAAACTCATGAGATTTTTTAATCCATTTCTCCTTCAGTTTATAATGAGAATAACGTTGAATTGTCGTAGAAAACTCGATAATTGAATCAAATTCCAATTTTGCAAGAAAATACGTTGTAAATCAAATTTTAGCAAAAATCATAAGAAATCAACCTCCAGTTAGAATTGAAGTCAAATCGAAATTAAGCTCTGATAAGTAGCTTCCAAAGCACTCCAAGTCACGACATCAACAAATTTGCATTAAGAAGAAACTCCAAGAGTTTAACAAGTGAAGTCGTGACTTGAAGAAGGAAGTTGAGACAAAATATGACTTGGTCTAGATTAAAAGAAGCAATCAAATGCAGAAGTTCATGTCGCGACATCATCAAGATGTCGCGACACCAAAGGAGATAAATGATGTCGTGGATACCAATTACGAGGTCGCGACAAGGAGCTGTCTACAAAGCCACAAGAATAGCTTTCTCAAGTAAAAGAAGTCGCAACTAATTTTGAAAGAAAGGACTTGTTGTCGCGATCTCACAAAGAATGAGAATACCACCAAGGTCGCAAATGTAAACTCCAACGATGACCAAGAATTAATGTGAAGAAGCGTATTGTGATGTCGCGGCTGCACTGGAAGGCTTACAGACATGGAGGTCGTGATGATCAATAGAAGTCATGACAAAAGATTTTCAAAGAGACTGAACATAGAGGTCGCTGATAAATAGAAACAGATAACACACATCAAACAATCGAACAAGGAAAGAAGGTCGCGACGCCCTTCGTGAGGTCGCGATCAACCTGTAAGGTATTATGGTCGCGACATCGCCATGGTCGGACATCGGGCTATAATGAAAGAAGGTCGCGACGCCCTTAGTAGTCGCACATCACCGCACGTAACGGAGGTCGCGACATCATTTAGCCGTCACATCATATCCAAGAGATGTCAAGACAAGTCACGACTAAAGAAAAAGCTTCCACGACATCAAAAAGAGCTCATAAGATAATACTGAAGTCGCCGACGATGATTGAAGTCACACTCAAAAAGAGCTCAATATAGCGTGAAGTCGCGACGTCATTCAGTGGTCGCGACATCAATTGCAAGGTATTATGGTCACGACATTAGATCCAATGGGTGATAGCGCAAGTCACGCACAGATAAGTTTCGCCATGTACTAACGTAAAACTAAGTCGCTGACGCATGATCAAGTCGCGACCTAAGAACAGCCTATAAAGCGCGTAAAGGTGAAGTCGCGACAAAGATGATTGAAGTCGCCGACACGAACAACTCAATAGCGTGATAGTGAAGTCTCGACGCGGAAAGAGAGGTTGCGATATAAAGTCAAGGTCGTGGATAAACAAATGGAGTCGACATGAACAAACAATGGGCGCTTATTTTGAAATCCACAAATAGGTGCATCGGGTTAGTGCCCAACTTCCAACCCTATAAATACGTTGTACTGCCATTAAAGGAAAGCACAGCGCTCAGAAAGAGAAGTCTGGCAATCAAGGCTCGTGGTATTTTAATTTTTTTGTTTCTTTTCTTTGTTTTGCTGTTATTTAGATTAGATTAAAGTAGATTGTTATTTCATTTGAATTTCGATCTGGATGTTAGTTGTTGAAGTTGAAGCGCGAATGCGTAATGTTATTTTCTTTCAATACCGCCTGTCGTTGGAAGTCCAAATAAATTTTGGAATTCGAACTTCCGCCGGATTTACAAAGAAGTTCTTTTGATCGTGGAGCTACCGTTAGTGTACGAAGCACTTAGAAACGCAGCCTTCCGCGAATTTACTCCTCTTCCGTTGTTAGAATTTATCTTTCCGTATAAATTTATCAGTCGAACTCGTACTTAACTGCCAATGGGCTTTGTTTTTTTCTTATTTTTTTTGTATCCGATCCAAATATCGTTGGTCCTTATAATTGCATTGATCGTTTCATGCTCGATTTATGAGGCCTCGAAAGTGACACGTAGAAGGCATTCCTGAGAGTATTGAACAATATCTCAAGGGTATGCTAACCTAATATCGGGGATCTAACGGGCTTTGTGAATTCTAATCGAGCAAATCTTCTTGTCACTTGAAACCGAGAATGAGTTGGAATGATCAATTAAAATGAGCAGAGTTTCGCCTGTCGAACAAGAGTTCAATCCCGTTAGCAAAGTGATCTAATCGGGCGAGTTAATGAACTGCTCCAATTTTGAGGATGAGAAACTGATAGGAACCCATGCTTAGCCTATGTCTTAGGAGCTAAGGTTTAAGGTCCATGTTCGGTATGAAGTATTAAAAGCAGGCAAATACCCGTAACAAGGCAACTCGCATTAAAAGTAGTTATCTAATCTTCGCATTAGAAAGAAATGTGAAGATGAGATGATAAATGTGTCTAGCCAAGGGAGATCCACATGGCATTACCTTCTTCCGACGGATTCTAACCGTTCATGAAGCAGTTGCTGCAGTTGTTCATAGAATTGATGTTTCGCCATCAGCTTGTATTTTCATACTGCTCCTTTAAAAACTAACCTGATCGCCTATTTCTTTAGTTTCTTTATTTTAGTTTAAGCATTATTTCATTTTGTTCTTAGCTATATTATTTTTATTATTCTTTCATTATTTTAAAGGTTGCTAGGATATATCAATTGCAAATCATAGTCCAAATAGTATAGAACCCGAGTAGTCAGGTAGTTGATTGAGAATTCTTGAGATCTCGGGATCGATATCCGACTTTAAATCCACTTTATTACTGCTCGACCTGCATACTGGCAAGTGCATCCGGCGGATCAAAACCGTAAAGAAATTCATCTACCTTAAGGAAACTGCTTAATCAAGATAATTGCAAAAGAAATATAACAAACAAGTTCATGGCATTGTTGGGGATTAGATAATAGTCCGGGGTAATAACGCTATAAATTTGTATGATGTTTATCCATCACTCAATTTATATAGGAGAGTAGAGAGTAACCAACAAGTTTTATGGCGCTGTTGTCGGGGATTAGACAATAGTCCTTTGGTAATAGTGTCATAAATTTGTATATGTACTTGTAGAATAGAAACGTCATTCTAAGATTTGGGTGTTTTTTCATTTCAGTATTTCATACCCATTTATTAGGACCGAAGACTTCTTGCACCTATAGATAGGATATTGCAAGCGTTATCCAATCTAATTGGTAACTCATCATTCTAATTTGATAAGTTTCTCTATTTCCTTGATTAGATCTATGCTATCATGGGATTAAGATCATCTCATCAGATTGAAGAGAAACCTCTGATCAATTAAATTGATACATTATCAAACTATCCTCACACCATGAGTAAACCAGTAATCTATCCAAGTGATTTTTCAGAGTTCACTTGTTCCATAATATTAGTTTAACATACCCCCAAGTAACTGCTTCATACGCTCAAGAATCTCCATCTCTGTGTTCCTTAGAGGGCTCCTTGGAAATCAGAGCAAGATACAATCCTTTTTTTTTTGGGCATAAGCTATTAATATTCCGAACAGCTAGCTTCAAGAACAATACCAATTAAATAAATCAAAAAATTCAAACAATGACCTTCTTTCAAGTCGAGCAGAAAATAATAATCAACATAGATCCATTCCCAGATGGAGCTCGGTTTTTCAAAGCTGGATCACAGATAACTATGACTAACTGATCAGGTAAATTCATTGGAATTGCAAACGAACTGAAATAAATTAACTCCAAAAAATTTTTTTAAAATTCATTTAATTAGACAGTAATGAAAAACAAAATTTTAAAGCGAATCTAGCTCGAAACTTCACACAAGATTACTGTTCAATCCTTAAAAGAACTAGCGAAAATACTAATCTAAAAACTAAACAAAAGAAAATAAAAATAATATAAAAGAGTCTCCAGCTACCTAGACGTTCCTGGTTTTGTGGAAGCCACGCGACAATGCCCTAGATTCGCTTCATTTATAGATTTTTAAATGATGGGCCACACTTCTAGACACTAATTGTGGATCCCCAAAAATTCTGGCCAAATTAGTAACTTTGTCGCAACATAGAAACTTATGTCGTGACATAGTTTTCATCTCTGTCGCCCAACATCTTATCATGGCAAAGCAGTTTTTGTCGCGACATATTTTTATGCTTTCTGATCAAACATAAAACTTGTTTGACTGATTTTTAAACGTAGACCAAATCTGATGAAATAATTAACAATTCCATCCTGAGACCTTTCGGCCCCAATGAATGCCATAAAACTTGGATTTTACTAAATTTTGATAAAAATATGCGTTCATCCCTTTTTGAAAATAGGACCCATTAAAATTGATTTTGGTCTAAATCCCTAGAAGTGCACAAGTCATTGAAGTAATAAAATGGATTTAAGTCCAGATATCATTCCCATGAGAATTGATGAAAAATCTAAAGATCAAGTACCCCATCAACTCAAGATCTTTACTATTTGAACTCCAAAGTTAAAAATGTTTTGTTTCTAAACTTAAGCAACAGTAAAACTAAATAAAACTCTATAACTACATGATGACAATCAAAATAATAAACGAGTTCATCGGTAATAATACCGGGAAATATAGACAAAGGTCACTAGAATTTCTCGCATCATTTTCCAACATAGTTCAACCATTAGTTTGAAATCTGAACTTGTCAAAGATGCAAGGTAGTACAGTTTTGATTTCTCCATAAACCATACATTCTCACTAATTAGAGATCCATATTCCTTCTCGGATACATGGTTTAATCGCCATTTCAGAGAATAGAAACGCCTTCGGATTTCCTGGGTGTTTTTCCATTTCAGCATTTCATACTCCATTTCTTAGGACCAAGACTTCTTGCCCTATAGAAGGATATTGCAAGCCTTCAATCTAATTGGTAAACTTACTACCAATTTGATAAGTTTCTATTTCCTGATTGGGATCTATGCTAACACTGGATTAAGATCAATCTCATTAGATCGAGGAGACCTTCCATCAATTAAATTGATACATCATCAAACTATCTTCACACCATGAGTAAGTCAAAATGAGATCATTCTGCTATTTTTCGTAGTTCACTTGTTCTATAATATTAGTCTAACATACCCCTAAGAAACCGCTTCATACTCTCAAGAATCTCCATCTCTGTGTCACTTAGAGGGCTCACTAGGAATTAGAGCAAGATACAGTCCTTTTTTTTTTGGGTATAAGCTACTAATATTCCAAACAGCTAGCTTCAAGAACAATACCAATTAAATAAATCCAAAAATTCAAACTATGTCCTTCTTTCATATTGAGCGGAAAATAATACTCAACATGGATCCATTCCAAAATGAAGCTCGGTTTTTCAAAACTGGATCACAAATGACAATGACTAACTGATTAGGTAAATTCATTGAAATTGAAAAACAATTGAAATAAATGAATTCTAGAAAATTTTCGAATTCATTTTATTAGACAGTAATGAAAAACAAAATTTTACAAACGAACCTAGCTCGAAACTTCACACTAGATTACTGTTCAATCCTTAAAAGAACTAGCTAAAATACTACTCTAAAAACTAAACAAAAGAAAAGAAAAATAAAATACTAGTGTCTCTAGTTACCCAAAAGTTTATGGTTATGTAGAAGTCGCAAGACCGTGTCTTGTAAAAGGCCTATTTATAGATTTTCAAATGATGGGCCACACTTCTAGGCACTAATTGTGGATCGCCAAAAATTTTGGCTCAATTAGTAACTTTGTTGCGACATAGAAAGTTATGTTGTGACATAGTTTTCATCTCTGTCACCCAACATCTTATTATGGCATTTAGTTTTTGTTGCGACATATTTTTATGCTTTCTTCTTGAATTTTGTTATGACATAAGTTGGCAATGTCGCCACAATTCTTGGATACCTTGCAGCTTAAATACTTGAATAGTGTGTTGCGAAGGCAATTCTTGTCGTAAAAGTGCGGATCGAGCTTCTTCATTGCATTGCTTTTGTCGCGACATATAATTTTTTGTGTCGCGACAGTTTCGAGTCTTCGTCTTTTATAACAAGGAATGATTAGTGCCCAAAGTGCTATTTTGAACCCTATTTATTATAGGTTTTGAGTGCTTTTTGTATACTAATCATTCTAATTAACCCGATTTGCACATTAAGGTCCCTACTATTCTACTGATCGCATTTTGTGGCTAATTTTGCAGTTTTTGCTAGCTAATTATGCCGAAATTGTTGAGTCGATCCAAGGACGAAGAATTCGAAATAAACTCAAAGATTTACAGTATCGTAGACCGTAAGGAAAGAAGAGAAGAAAATACAAGGAAATTGGAGCACTACAAATTGATTCCGCAAAGATCACAACTCTCCAAAGACTGCTCCTTCGCCGCCTGCTCCTCGCTTTTTATGTTATGCCCTGTTTGCATTTGTTTTTGGTTTTTTTCCATTTTACCTCCACACTTCACTTTGCTTTGTCCCCCTGCCTTATGTTAACACAATGCTCCTCAGTTCAAAACTGAACTAATCACTCACTTGACTGCTACACATACAGAGGCAGCGCGCCGCAGTCGCCTCCTCCCTACCTCTCCTTCGTCACACCAAACAACTCTTCTGAGATGCCGGCTGTGTCTCTCTCCCTCCCAAAACAGGCTCACTGCCAGATTTGAGGTAAACTGGATGGTCCTCTATTTAAATTTCCATTTGATGGTGGCATTTATGTTCGCTTCTCTCAATCGTTTAATCTTCCTCGCACACCCTCACTAACGCGGTATTTAGCAAGCTTTTGGTTACAATGGACGCCATCACGATCCCCTCATCTCGGGGCCAGTCGTTTTTATTAGTTACTGTAGGGTAGGTTTTTGAGATATGTTATCACCGTTAGGGACATTTATGCCCAGTTAAATGCTATGTTTCAAAAGGGAAAATCATAGGGTTTAGTTTTTAAAGCTAAATGAAGATCCGATTCGGGAAATGACTATATGTCATCCTCCACAACGCGAGGAAAAAGACCCGAGGACATGTCGTTGCCTTAAACCCTAAACCAAAGGGGTCCAAACTCAAGGGGTTCTATTTTACATTTTTTTTCTTATTTTAGTTTCAACCTGTGAACAACCAATCCCCTGTTTTTACCAAATCCTGAAAATCCAAAACCAAATTCACCATTTTTGAACTTCACTGCAAATCATTTGTACGAAGAAAACCCATCCCTGAGTTTGACCCTAGAACCGCTATACTGCAGTAGCTTTGCTACGGCAGTAGAAGGAATTTAGGTTTATAAATATTGTTGATTCCGCACTCTACTCGCGGGCACGACTAGCCACCTAGCTTCCGGGCCAGACATAATTTTGCCTCGAGTTCTTCATTCAGTTGTCACGACGCAGTAAAAAAGTGTCATGACATTCTCTTGTGGTTCTTTTCAACCTTTGCTTCATTGAGTAAAACATCACAGAATAGCATTTCACAGCTTGCCTCTTGGCCTCATGTCACTACATACTTTTTTCTTTGTCGCGACTCTTAATCGTTTTACTTAGTCACTAGATGAATTGTTTGTTACAACATTAAAGTCTTTGTCACGACATATTTGTCTTGGTTGGTCTCATGTCTCTTCCCTTTTCTTCGTCGACATAAAGCTTCTCTATCACGACATAAATCTCTTACTCAACAATTTTTATTGTCACGACATAATCTTCTTCTGTCATGACACAGATTTCTTCCTTGTTTTCTTTACTGTGTTCCAACATAAGTTTCGGTGTCTTTCTTCTCAACTTTTGTCACGACAGTAGCCTTCTTTGTCGCAACAGAGTTCACTTCAACCTCATGTTGTGTTTGTCGCGACTTAAAAATTCTCTGTAGCGACAAAGTCTTCTTATCCTTCATTGCTGACTCTGAATGTTGTGTCGCGACATAATATGCCTGGTTCAGCTATAAGTTGAAATGTTTGGTCGAACATGGTACCATGTCGTTGCACTTGTTTTGATTTATCTCATTGTTTTTCTATTTTCTGTCTCAACATAGAATTTCTCTGTTGCAACAGAGTCTTGTTGACCTTCAAAGTTGACTGTGGCTTTTGTGTCGCGAAATAACTTTTCTTCTATCTTCAATTATTTATGTCGCGATAGAGCTCGTGGAGATGTTTGGTGACATGAGTTTCATTGTTATGTGCTTGATCAGTGTCGCGACATGAGTTATGAATGTCACAACATTCTTTTTTATAAACTTCTTCAGCTTTGTCGCGACATAAACCACCGGTTTATCTTGGGTCGCGTCGTGAAAGCATTCAATTCTAGCTCGAAGTTCATCATGATCCTTGTCAGGACATAACTCGCTAGTTCTATCGGATCGTCAGAACATTCAAACTGTCGCTGACAAAGAATTTTGCTCTAACCAATTTTCTGCTTTTCTTGTTGGAATTATCTCTTTTTCATTTAAAACCTGCAAAACAAGAAGTTGGTGAATATTCCATAATTCAGCATTAAAATGAATTATAAACTTTTAAAATTATGCCAGAAAAATGGATAAAAATAGATTTAGTTCGTGAATCACATACCCCCTGCTGCTACCGTCTTCACTCTTAGGGAACTCATTTCTTTGTGTCACTCAGAGGGGTCTTGGAAATCAGAGCACAAATACAACTCCTTTCTAGGTATACTCTATTGATACTTAGAACAATTCTTTTAAAGAACAGTACCAATTAAATCAATTCAATATTCATTTAAATACTACAAAACTGATAATGAAACACCAATCCCTTCCTAGAGGGAGCTTAGTGTTTGACCATATTTTCTCTACAGACCAAATTTTCCAAGTACTTAGCACTCTTGCCAAAGACTAAATAAAGTCTCTGGCAATGGCACCAAAAACTTGTTAATTTACCAAACTGTACATACAAAGTTATGACTCTGCACCAAAGAACTATTATCTAATCCCCGACAACGACGTCAAAAACTTGTTTACAGATTTTCATTAAAATATGTGTTTGTCCTTTTTGTAAATTGGATTCATTAAAAATTGTGTTTGGTCTAAATAACTACAAGTGCACAGGTCGTACAAGTAATAAAAGTGGATTTTTAAGTCCAGATATCGTTCCCATGAGGATTGATGATAAATCAAAAGACTAACTACCCCAACTACTCAAAATCCTAACTATTTGAACTCCATTGTTAAATGATCGAGAACTAATAAAAATAATTTCAATAGTATACATAAAAATTAATAAAGTAGATTCGAGAGTCAATGGCTTTAGACAACACTGGAAATGTATCAATGAATAATTTGGCTTCACTTCGCATCATTTCGAATCATAACTAAATAAGTTGAAAGTTGAATTTGTCAAAGATGAATTGTGTATAGTTTTCTGGATTTCTCCTTAACTATACCTTTCAATACTCAGAGATTCATGTTCATTTATGACGACGGATCTAATCGCCATCAGAAGATATACCCTTCTAAGATCCGTTATTTTACTTTTCAAGATTTCACACCCAAATCTTAGGACTGAAGAATTCTTGCCCCATAGACAGGATATTGCAAGCCTTCTCCAATTTAAATGACACTCATCCTTCAATACTAATGAAATTCTCCATCTCCTTGATTAGATCTTTTCTAATGACTCGGATCGTAATCATTTCACGAAGAGGAGAATCTTGCCGATGAAACGGGGGATATTTCATTAAACTATCCTCAAACCATGAGTAAGTTAGTGATCTATTTGAGTAATCGTTTAGAGTTCATTAGTTCCAAAGTATTAGTCTACCATACCCACAAAGAACTGCTCCATACCCTCAGGATTCTCCATATTTGTGTCACGCAGAGGGCCTCCTGGAAATCAGAGCAAGATACAACACTTTGTTTGGGTACACGGTACTAGTACTTAGAACAATTAAGTTCAAGAATAATACTAATCAAATAAATTCAAGAATTCTAACTAAGGCGTTCTTACACTTTGTGCAGAAAAATAACAATCACCATCGACCCCTTCCCAGAGGGAGCTCAATCTTTCAAAACTGGTTCACATAAATCAATGATTAACTTATCAAGAAAATTCACTGAGATTGTAAACAAACTGAAATAAATGAACTCCATAAATTTTCTAAAATCCATTTAAAGCAGGATAGTAGTGAAAGAAAATTTATGCTAATCTGTACCAAAGTCGCACACGCTTCATTACTCAAATCCTTAAATTAAACAGAAAATTAACTAAAAACTACGCTCAAACTAAATCTACTAAAAAGGAAATAAAAGAAAAAATAAAGGATAAATTAAATAAAAAAATATATACAAAGAGTCTTTAACTACCCAAAAGTCCCGATTTATGAAGGCTACGCACAGCCATTTCTAGATGCGCTCATTTATACTTTCAATGTCAATGAATTCAAAATTGTGTTGTGGATCCCCAAATATTCAAGAATTGTCGCCCGTCAGACATAGAAAAATTATGTCGCTGATAGAGAGTGTTTAGTCTTTTTGTCATTGGCTTTTGTCGTGAGCATGCAATTTTCTCGCCGCGACCGCTTCTTCGAGCTTTTTCGATTCTCATATGTACCTAGACAATGTCACACATAGTTTTTATGCAATGGGCCTTGTTCCTTGCCACGATACAGGTTGTTCAGTAGAGTCTTCAACAAGTTCAACAAAAATCGCCAATGGATGAATTTCTGTGTCGCGACAAGCATTTTCACCTTTAGCACCTCTACTTTATCGCGACAGAGTTTTCTATGTCACTACAGGATTTCTTTGGTTCTTCAGGAACTTTGTCGTGACAAACTTTTTTTTTCCTGTCCCCGACTCGCTGAATCTCGCCAAGGCGACATAAAATCCTTTTGTTGCGACATACTTGACTTTGGCTAATCTCGCTTTCTTTAAATTTTACCAAGGACATAATTTTATTCTGTCACAACAGAATTGTATTACTTTACAGCGTTTATTACCGCGACAAAAAACTTCTTTATCGTGATAGAGATTCCGCCTTTAGTTCTTCATTTCGCAACATAAAATTCTTTTTCGCAACAGTCTTCTTATATTGCTTCTCAACTTCTTGTCGCGATAGGGATTTCTTTGTCGTGACAAAGTTCATCTCAACCTCATGTTTTGTTTGTCGCGACAGAAACCGTCTTTGTCACGACAAAGTCTTGTTGCCTTTTATTGTGAACTCTGAATTTTATGCAGCAACAGAGTTTTTCTTGTAGCGATAAAAATCCTTCCTTGAGCTGGTCCTATGCTGAAAACTTTATCTCAACATAAAAACACTTGTCGAAGATGACTTGTGTTTATACCCTGCCATTTTTTGTTGCGACAAAAGACAACTTTTGTCGCGACAGAGTTTATCTGCTAATCTTCATTCTTTATGTTGCAACAGAGTAAGGATTGTCACGACAAAGTTCCTCTACCGTTTGCCTTGATCAGTGTTGCGACAGAGTAAAGAGTGTCGCGATAGACTTCTTCACACTCTTCCTCAGCAATGTCGCAACAGAAAAGCTCTTTGTCGCGACAAAATTCTATTTCCTCCTTGATTTCAGCCCTCTGACTTTGTCATACATGTCACGTGCTGCGACATATTTATAGCCGTTTCCTCCTTGAAATTGCTAGTAATAGAGAGAAATCCTGCATTTGCCACTTTTTTTTCTTCTTTTCTTGCTGGAATTATTATTTTTTCAATAAAAACCCGCAAAACACAAATTTGGTGAATTTTCCATAATTTAGCATTAAAAATATATCTCAACTACTAAAAATATGCCAGAAAAATAGATTAAAAATAGATGAGTTTAGGACTCATCAAATTGCCCCAAACTTAAAGTTTTTATTGTCCTTAAACAAAGAAAAGAAAATTTTGTCTGTCCTTAAACAATTTAGCTTTTACTTTTAAGGACATTTTTCTATTTAACTTAAATCAAGTAACATAAGTCAGTTGTAAAAAAATTTCTAAACATGTTTCCCATCTAGAATTAGGAAGATTTTTAATTAAGTTCACTAAACAACCAAATAATTCATATAGTGTAAACAATTCAATCACTCAACCCTGATTTGTGAGTGTGTGATGGTCTTCTCTGTTTTTCCTTGGCAGATTAGTTAATCTTCTAGGATAATACTTAGTTAGCACACTTCTCCTTCATTCTTAAAGTCCCATATGCTTGTTTCTCATATTAACTTCCACAACAAGCATATACGTCAGATCAAATAGGGTCTTTAGGCTTGTAATGTGTGATTTGGGTTATTGGGTAGATAATTGGACAATTTAGGCTCAATTTTACCCAAACTTCACTGACAACTTAACATTCATGCCTTCTTTGTGTATCCTTGATTTCTTTTGATCACAAGTTTCTAACCTTCCCATAAGGTTTTGTGCATCTTTTTGCATATTCTTCATTATGGTATCTTTTTTTTCTTTTCATTGACCACATTCAGAATATCACTTCTCTTCCTTATCTTAGAAGCTTTTTCACTTTTCATCTTTTATCAAGGTTTCTGGAAAGGTGCAATGTTTTGTCTTTTTAAGCTTTCTACCTCCCTTAATAAACTTTGGGTCAGTAACTCCTATACTAGTTGGCATTAGGTACTAGGGTGTCGAACACCTAAGAACTTAATTGTTCATGCTTAAGGAAGGATTGGGCTTTCCATTTGCTGGTCGATGATAAGATCAAGTATCGCTCAAATAAGAAACCAATGTGTATGCTTGCATATCATAAGGGTAGGCTTTAAAAGGCTCAAACTTCCAAGGATGGCTTAGATAATTTCCTGTTAGTGGTATTGCCTAGGATTTCGCCTTGTCTAATAATCTAACAAGTTCTAAGACATTTGGAGATTTAACTGTTATGGATCCCAGAAGATGTCTCTAACTTGAGCACAATTTATTTTAGAGATACTTTTGACCATGTGTAGTGTTTATCGTGACTTTAATTAGTTGAACTTGGTTACGTACAGAATCACAAGCCATATTTTTTCCATCAATTTGTTAAAACCTTCTTTATTCTTGAAGTTCAACACATTTATTAAAATCCTTACAACTTTCCCTTTCATTCATTCCTACCCCTAATTCATCTATCCAATTTTCGTTTGGTTCTTGGATATGTTGCCATGTTTTTTTTTTTTAAATTAACAGCTTATTCAAAGTAACCATTCAATTCAGATGAAGTTAACACAACAACATTTCAATTATTTCAACCCAGGAAATCTGATTTCTCCATTATTTAATAAAATCATTCACTGACTGTTAGCAAATTTCAATTATTTAAAGTAAAAGAAAGAAAAATACAAATAAGACACTCAAGAAATGCAAAATAGATGAATTAATTAATTCTTGCAAGAATTTTTGATTCATTAAAATTTTCAGGTATGAGAGATTAGGTACAAGAGGGATAGATGGGAAGGAAAAGTAGGGTGAGCTATTTTCTTCTTCTTTCATGCCTATGGGAATGGTGCAGGTTGACTGGTTCAAACTTGTATCCTACTGCAAAATGTGAGAACTCATGAATTTGACTGCGGGTTTGTGACTCCATCGCCCTCTTCACTTCATGGAGTGCACTCAATTCCATGGATAATGAAATTCCGCTTTGATAACGCTATTTCATGCTTCGCCATAGAGTTGAAGGTTCCCTCAAACTCTCCCTGGGCATAGCACATTTTTAACAGGTTGTTATTGATCATATCCAAGCTTTCATTCCAACACTTTTCCCTATAGTATAGGGTGCCATCCAATTCTTATTCCTTTCAATCAAGTCTTATTTCCATGTTCTTGTACAAATACTCTAAAAGAATTTTCTTTCTACGTTGTGCCCTCTCATGGCATCCTCCATTTCCTTCAATATGATTTTTATTAGCTCACTATCCGGCCCTAAGCCAACTCGATGGCGCATCTTCTTCTCGCTCAGCTTCTCACTCGCCTCCTCGCTCTCTTATTTCCCATATGCTCTTCCATTCTTCATCTCTCAACCTGAGTGCTTTCTCCAGATTTTGATTGTAACGCCCCAAAAATACCCTAGAATTTTTATAATAATTTTATTATATATTCTAGGTATGAATTGAGCCAAACTTGGTTTTTTCCGAGAAAATTGATAAATTGACAAATTGTGAAATGTAAATTTAGTGAACTCGGAAATTTGGGCACTAGAACAAGGATAAAATTGAAATTTACATAGGGATATAAAAATCATAAAGGGAGTAGAGATGGGCCATAATAGAAATAAAATAAGTTGATTTGCAATATTTGGCGATCAAGGACCTCTTTTGAAATTAAGTGAAGAATGGGACTATAAAAGAGAGATAAAAACCGCAACCACATTTTGGTCTCACCGTTCTAGCAAAAATGTAGGAGAAGAAGAGAGCAAAGAAAGGAGAGAAGAAGAGGGAAGAAGAAGGAAGAGGAGAAGAAGATCAAAATCCATGCTTTTGCCTCGAATCATGGGTATTTGGATTTAAGGTTTGGTGTGGAGATTAGTTACTTTGGTCTAGGGTTTTGTGGAAAGGTCACATAAACTCCTGAATTGTTGTAAGCAGGAGTAAAACCCCAATTGGTGGAAAATAAACATGGAATCATCAAATTATATGATGCTTAGAAGAATTGATGGACTCGGGTGAATTCATAGGATTTTACCTAGGGTTTTGTGAATGAGGTTCAAACCACCAATACGCGTATTTTGAAGTTGTTTCGATGATTTCCATGATGATTTTTGAGGAATTAAGGAATGGGGAAGTTATATATGAGAATTGTGACTGTAAGTGGCAAAAGAATCAACTGACAATTTCCCGAACATGTACCAAGATAGGCTGGGTGTACCGATAAGACCCCACTAGAGGCCAACATGTACTAAGACAAAGTCCAACTTGTACCGTACAAAGCAATAGAATAACTCGCACTCAAGACAGTCCAAGGTGTACCGCATTGTGAGCCCAAATGACCGTAGGGGACAGGTAGTTTTCGGCGTATTTAAGCCTAAATTCATACATCATATATAGGAACCCTAAGAAATGAATATTAGTTCAATAAGAATGTGACTAAGTCAAAAAAAAAAATGTATCGCATTGTTACCGGTAATGCTTCATTGGTTCTCTACGACATTCGTTAGTATGATTAATTGTTTAACCACTCAAGAGTGAATAAATTGTATTTGATCAGGTGCGTGAAGACGATAACCTGACTTTAGGATTGATATAGAGAAAGAAACGGAAATCGATAATTGGTTTGTTCTAATTGTTCTTTATTCCAAGCTTTGTTCTATACTTGTTTTATTCTAGTTTGTTCTCTAAGACGTTTTATTCTCATATTGTTTCTATTTATAAATATACATATATATATATATATATATATATATATATATATATATATATATATATATATATATATATGGTGATATATATATATATATCGATTCTGAATGATTAGTATTTGAAATGTTTGACAAATATATATGAATGTACGCGAATACTTCGAATCATAAGCCAAGTTATCGCATAAAAGTAAGTCGATTCAAATGTATTATTGACGACTAACATGACGGGATTCACTAACCGAATTGGCCATGAAGGTAACCGCATTTGACTAATGCGAAATCACATCATATCGGAATGATAAATGTGACAGATTCACCAACTGAATCTGTCGTGAATGTCGACTTCTATAGTCATATGTGAGACGGTAATATAGAATGTGAAATCACATTGCTACTGAATGAAAAACAGGACAGGATTCACCAACTGAATCTGTCGTGGATGTTAGATTCTATAGCCATATGTGAAATCACAAACCGAAAAGCGAACTAATGGTATTGAAAAGTGTATTTGTATAAGTATCTTTTACATTACACAGATATTGTATAAAGGCATTATTTTGATAAATGCATGATTTATATGGAACGAAATGGATTTAATCAGATAGAACCACTAAGTATGAAAATGCTTAGCGTATTGTTTTTATCAATGCGTTGTGTACCAGAGCGATGTGACATCGAAGCAAGACCCAAGATCGAGTAGCTTAGAGTCATAGAGAAGGAATTGCGGAGTATGCTCCGTCATATGCATTACTCCATTTCTTTCGAACATTGAGATTTTGTAAAACAGTTTGAACTCTGAATCATTATTTTTGTAAAACATTTGCACAAATGTGTATGAGTCTTTGAATGTAAATGTTTATGGGCTTGCCCAAAATGAAATGCTTCCGCGTAATTGTAAAAAGGTCTAAAATAGAATAACATAAACAAAATGTTTTGAAGAGAAAATTGAAAATGTCGGAGTAACCGCTTCGGGCTGATCCGCCTAACGGTCAAGTCGCGGACGGTCACATACTTTGAAAACTAAAAATTTAATAAAACGATAACTAAAGGGATTTGATTAATGGCTTAGGCTGTGATAATGATATGAGTCTAATATGTATTGGTATTAGTCTGATTTGACCTTGTATGTATTTAATATGACTTGATATGTTTCGATTTGCCATTGTATATGTATAAGTTTGTGTTGAAGATGATCTGACATGCTATACATGATCTCGACAAACAGGTTAGGGAAAGGGCGGCTGAGACACCATCGTCCCGTCCCACTACCCACCTCGCCTGGCTCCCGAACTTCACCTCGGGCAAGAGGAATGGGCAAAGGCCGCGCACCGTGCCCCTAGAAGTCCAACATCTAACTCCACCTGATTGGCATAACTGAAAGTGATCTCGAGGAATGGATCAAGGCTCCGGGCAGCAAATGGTCCGTGAGCCGACTGATCAACCCCGCCAACGCCGAATTGGAATCCTCGTCATGATCGGCGAGACTCGTCTTTATCCTCATGTGACTGTGACGAGACGCAAGTGGGAAGGTTTAATCTTTTAACACATAGAAAAAATTATACCAAACCTTCTCGCCTAGGGTGTGAGCGCATGCATCAAAATGTGGTGAACCCGCCTACGACGGCGTGGCGCCCATTCCCTCGACCTATGTGAGTTCCCGCATCAAGCTCTCGAAGGTGGTTTCCACAACACGCCCTAGACTCACCTGGCCGTCCTCCCAGCTTGATAGATCTAGTTGATGGTCCGCGTTCCAAGTCGAATTTACCTACTCGACAAACACGCTGGTGCTAACCCTGAAACGAAGGTGGGAATGAACCTCATAATGATCTAGCTACTGGGCCTGGGGAGTTAATACGTGTTTGCCATCCTCCTGTCCGATGGTGGTTGAAGAATGCGTTTGAGGTAGGAAAACCCCTATTCGGAACGAATGAATGGTTGCAAAACGACTCGTGGTAGAGCCGCTCTGCCTCCGGGGAAATGAATTGGCGCAGATTGTCCGGAGAAGAAGGTGCTACCTTCACAGAGCCCGAAAGCGGTGTCGCTTTGGCTAGGACGGCCTTTCTCGGGAGCCATAATAGTCATGTACGATTAGAAATCTGCAAAAAACGCACACCAGACAAGAGTAGGAGAAGAAGGGGCGCACAAAAAATGGGTGGAGGGAAAAAAATGGACATCCGTGGGTATTTATAGCCCAGATACGAAGTTGATTCGGCCGCTGGGCGAAGGATCCTTCACCGCGCGAAGGCATATTTCAGAGCTGCACAAAGCCGGCTTCACCGCCGCGATCTCGATGTGGCCGGGCTTCAAGATTGTTCTCCCCTTTGCACAGATAGCACCCGCCGGTAGACCAGAAGTCCGGGAAACTGTGGTTTTTGCCCTCCGCTTAAGACTCAATCATTCATTAAAAATAAGCACAGGTAGAACGCCCAAAACAAAATTTTTACCTTGAAGCAACCAAGATGAATGAAAGTAATACGAGTTTAGGGAAAAAGAAAAATCTCACAATGCTTAGGTTACCTCCCAAGAAGCGCTATGTTTAACGTCGTTAGCTCGACATTCCTGCATCTCCATGTTAATAGAGAACCGGAATGCTAATGTACCTTCGTAGTGCTCAAAACCGCTGCTTAGAGCGGTTGGACTATTTTGGCTACCATGCCCTTGATCTTCTGGGTAACTCGTTGTGTAACATGAGACTTATCCCGGGAGTTTACCACTTTTCCTTGCAAGATCTCTTTGGGGTGGAGGATCGAGGTATCTTTGTTAGGTATTATCCGGGAGCCCATGGGCCGGAATACATGAAAGGTGATCTCGTCTCCTAAGGCTCTCAATTTCAGTTCTCCCTTCTACACATCAATCAGTGCCTCGCCAATTGCTAGAAATGACCTACCCAGTATGATAGGTATTTCTTTATCTTCTTCCATATCTAGAACAATGAAATCTGTTAGTGACCTACCCAGTATGATAGGTATTTCTTTATCTTCTTCCATATCTAGAACAATGAAATCTATCGGAAAGATGAACTTGTCCACTTTGACCAAAACGTCTTCTATCACCCCACCCCCCCTGGCTCCTGGGGTGTTTCAGTGACCTATCTACCAACTGGAGTGTGACTGTGGTAGGGCAAGCTTCACCTAATCCCAATCGTCTGAATATATATAGCGGAATGAGGTTGATACTTGCTCCCAAATCACACAAGGCCTTCTAAAAGATGGAATTTCCAATTGTGCACAGTATAGTAAAACTGCCGGGGTATTTCAGCTTTTGTGGCAGTTTTCTTTGCAGGATGGCACTACACTCCTATGTGAGGTTTATTGTCTTAAAGTCCTACATTCTTCTTTTCTTTGATAGTATTTCCTTCATGAATTTCAAATGGCGGGCATCTGCTTTGTGCATCGGCAAATGGAATGTTTATATGGGTTCACGAGATACCTCGAAACTTGGTGAATTCTTGTCGATTGCTCTTCTTGGCGTTGAGGTACGAAATTGGGATAGTGGGTTCAGTCTGTGTGAGTGGAGCCCGCCAGGCTCTGTTTTCTTTTCACTGACTTTTCGATGGGGGCTGTTCTACTACCTTGTCGATGCAGTTAGGATGGATTGCTTCTTCCGTCTTTACCTCCCTTATCACTGGTGGTTGCCCTGGTACTGCTAGTTCTTCGCCACTCCTTAATGTGACATCTTTTACATGTTCATTACCCTCTTGCCTCGGGTTCACTTTAGAATTACTCTATAATGCTCCCTGCTGCCTCTCCGTCAATAGATTGGCCATTTGGCCCTATTTACTTTTATAAGTTTCTCGGTTGTCTTTGATTATTCGGTGGGTGAAGATGCAGTTCTACAAATTTACCTTAGTCATTCATAAAGAGGCGGTGTGCGAGAGGTGAGCATTTGTCTGAAGTACTTGCTTTCGGGTTTACTCTTCTCAGGGGGTGGTTCATTTACTCGGGGTAGTGGCATGTTATTCTGACTATTCTGATTGCCTCTCCATCCCTGGCCTTGATTCTGATTCTGATTCTAGTATCTATTCTAATATGCATTGCCTCCATACTGCCCTTGCTATAGTTGATTATATTTGATTCACATGTGGGCTGCTCTCTTGTCATCTGCCTTATTTGACACTCCGCCAATCTTGTGTTGTCCACATAAGATTCACAAATTTCCATGGATTATTCGAATAGCATTTCTTTGTACCATGACAGCCTGCGATTGTTTAGTTAAGCTATCTGACATGGATGCAGATTACTTAGAATCTTTAATATTTTGCTCCTAGCTGAGGAACTTCTAGGTCTTTGATCTATCTATAGGGCACTGATTAGTGTTGGTAGTTGTATCTTCTAAGATCTCATAGTCCTGATCGTGGTTTTCTTCTGTCCGGTGCCTCCTACGTATGCACTACATACACTTAGTTAATATATGATGTGGACATCTCCTGATAGCTCATGAAATCTCTACGAGCCTCACCTAGGTTCTCCCCCCTCAAATTGTCTAAATGTATTAATTTCTTGCATGCAATTAGGCTATTTTTGTGGGTGAGAAATTTGGTTAGAAATTTTGCAGTATTCCATGAGGTGATGGAGTCTAGAGGCTGGCTGGTGACCGGTCTTAGTCGGGTCCTTGGTGACAATGGGAATAACCGCAATCTGAGAGCTTCTTTCCGTTACTCCCATTATATGACTGTATCTGAGACCTTCAATAAAAGGCCCGGTCAAATCATGCGTTCGGTTCTCACTAGGTAGCCCATGGAACTATATATTATTGAGCATTTGCAAGTTACTCCTTTTAACTCAAAGTTGTTCGCTTGTATGGGTGATCGATGTATAGGCGGCGAACAAGCAGAGTGGCAAAGCGAAGTCCTCGAGGAGCATATGGGGATTATCGGTACCGCGAAGGGTGTAGTGGCGGTTCTATGATTCGAGTCCCATTATGTTCCACTTGTGGTTCATCCCTATCATGAATCTGTCCTGCGTCTACTTGATGCTGCATGATTTCAGGTTGAGTTACGTGGGCTTCTCTACGTAATCAATGCAGTGTCCGTTCTGGTTCAGGATCGAATGGAAGCAGTTCCCTATGATCTTGTCTTTGCATACACTCTAAATACTTTCCTAAAATCACAAGATGAGATCGAAACCAAATCACAGCACGGATGTAGTAAAGGAGAACACGTAAAGCAGGAATAACAGCAAAAAGAAATGATCAAGAAGTGAGAAGAGCAAAATAAAATAAAATAGATCTGAAGTACTATCTATGGCACGATTGTAAATATCAACCTTAACTTTATCTACATTAGCGGTGCTAAAAACAGCGGGCCTCTAGCGTGAGTGTGTAAAATTAGGAGGGAAACGCGAACCCGTGTGCACAAGTATACGCGTCAAGTTGACATAGTGTAGTGGTTAGTGAGTGTGTTCCTTGAACGAAGCGTGGTGACCCGCGATTTAATGACCGACAATATTTGGATCACAATCCTAAAGCGAATTACAGTAGTCACCCCAAAATTAACAAAAACTTAAAATTGGATGTATTGAATTATATCGATGATGAGAAACCTAGGGTTTTACCGTCCCCTACCACACTTGATGGATGTCAAATCAATTAAGGACTTATTGAAGTATTCATATGAGTTATGTTGGCGGGTTGATCTTTCCTACAAGATATTATCTCTCGAGATATATTTGCCTATCTCGCTAGTGGGATGTATTGCATCTCTACCTTAACCCCTTGACTCCGAAACACCTAAATGTGCAAACCCGATGCATACTTGTAATTATGGAATATCTCTGATGATACGACTACCCAGGGTTTACTTTAACCCGTAATCCACTAGAAATGTCATCTTCTCTCGATCTCAAACTCCCAGCTTTAGCATGTCACGGTTGGCCAGACAATAACATGTAGTTACATCCAGAATTAAAGAAAACATATGAACTCATATTAATATTCAAATAAGTCAAAACTGAAAATCAATCCATCAAACTGTGGTTAGGGTTGAAAAAACCCTAGAGAAAAGAATTAGTTCATCATATTATTCATTATAGATTGACGAATTCAAATCATGAAGTAGGTTGAAGGAAGAACTATAGAAAAATCTGTCTTCGTGATCTTTCCCGAATCTGCCTCTATTGATCTCCCTATGGTTGTATCTCCTTCTTCTTGTCGATCCAATATCCCCTCCTTCTGCTTCGAAATCACTTCCCTTTTATACCTCGAGACACGGGCCCATCAATGGCCTAGAAAATTAGGGTTCTTCGCGTTCCCATTTTGGAAAAGGGGTGCCTCGCTACGCCTTGTAGCGAGTTGCTTCCGGCGCTATATAGTGAGACCCTTTAAACTACGGTCTCTGGTTCGGCTATTTGTGAAGGGTCTTTGCTCTGTGAAGTGCTACGCCATAGCGAAGGGTCTCTTCGCCATTGCGTACCAACAACACTTCCACTATTGCCTTATTGTCATTTATGTTTATGTTCTATTTTTCTGTCTTTTAGCTCCCCTTTCGTTCCAACATCACCATATTCTATAGAACAATATAATATGAGGGATTAGCGTATTATTAATGAAAAAGACTTTGAATCATGCATTTTAGCTATAAAGGACACCAAGAATTCAATTGAAATGCACGCATGATTCATCTCAATCAACCACCTTGTTCGTTTTCTAGAACACATCTTCTTATGATCATATCTACTCCTCTTCTCATCCCAAATATAAAATCTGCTATCAGTTCTCAATTTTCTTTTCTGCTGATAGCTTAACTCAAATGGCACAACTCCATAAGCTAATTAATTCACAATATCAACACACCAGGGTGTTTAGACTGATAACAAAAACAACTGCTCATCAGGAAATGTTTTTGCTATTTCAGTTTCCTTTTCCTTTTTAGTAGTTTTTTTCCAATATAGGCAAGTGATGCGCTATCACCACATTATCCTTCCAGTTTCTTATCTTTTATCTTCGGATCAAATTATTTGCAGTAATAATACCCATCATTAGATTAGTTGACATCTTTCTTTTCCATCGGATATCTAATTGTACTTGTGAATTAAGTATCTTATTATCACATGGGACAACCTAATAGCAAGGCATGAATTTTCTGAAAACACCATTGCTGACATCTCTTTCTACGTGGTAGAGTAGTTCTCTTGTGCCTCATTGAAGGTTTTGCTGGCATAGTACATAGCCTTAAATATCTTTTCAGTTCTTTGTCCCAATACAGCTCCCATTGCAAAATCACTAGCATCACACATAATTTGAAATTCATTGTTCCAGTCAGGTATCACCATGATGGGTGCTGTAACTAATCTGGATTTAATTTCATCAAATGCAGCCTTGCATAATTCATCAAAATAAAAATTTGCATCTTTGTCCAGTAGTCTACATAATGCTTTGGAGATTTTTGAGAAGTCCTTTATGAATACACGTAAAACCAGCATATCCTATGAAACTTCTTATCCCCTTGACATTGTAGGTGTGAGAGTTTTTATAAATAAACTTTGCTTGGTCTACTTCTAATCCAGCTGCAAAAATCTTGTGTCCCAAGATAATACCCTATGTTTGTGGGACCCCTTTCCGACGAGACCCTTTTAGGCGGATACGAGCAGTCTCGAGATGCCTGTTATCCTGTTCCTCCAAATCCAATCTTTGAGCGATTTAAAATTGGGCAAGCTCATAAACATTTACATTTAACAAAATGCATTTACAATGAAGACATTCAAGCCCTTTTCAAAAATGATTTACAAAAATAGATGTTTAGAGTTCAAATTGTTTTACAAAATATCAATATCCAAAGAAAACATGGAATTAATGCACATGTCAAAGCATATTACGAGAAATTTCCTTCTTTATAATTCGGCCTTCTCGATGCCAGGTCAGCTTTCGTCATTATCTATCACTCGGTACCTGCGCATTGGTAAAACAATACACTAAGCATTTTCATGCTTAGTGGTTCTATACAAATCCATTCTTCAGTTTCAGTTAAAACAAATCATGCAATTTAACAATTAAAAACTTTCAAACCTTTATGGATGATCAATGTAAATACAATACATATACTTGTTATATATACAATTGAATTCTGAGTTCATTGATCATCCCGAAAATACTTTCATATTCAATATTTCACAATCTCGAAATCAATTCAAATATGCTAACAAATTCAATTCGATTACGCAATTCCAATTCGATTATGCCCATACTTGAATTTAACCTATGTCTTGATATCTGAGGATATCGAGTCATAAACCTGCAGTCCATTTTGGAGCTGCGAGACCCGATATAAAAGGTTTATAACACAATACGAGTTCATTGGAAATTCACATTGGTTATAAAAAAATCAATTAGTGAACACTACGGAAATACGGTCCAGTTGAAGTTTCAGCGATCAGTGACACATCAATGGCCACAATAGTTGCGATGCGCTATTTGACCTCTATTGGTATACGATCTATCCTTTATTATGAACTAACGGTTAACATTCTATTAAGGCGTTCAAAATCCTTTTTATAACCGAGAAATCTGAGTACAATATATGCGTTTGTATAAATAGTTCACTTTTCAATAGTCATGCAATTTTCATATGCAAACATTTCACAATCAATTCCTTCAAATCATTTAAAACAATTCAATATGCTTCTCTTATGCATTTAGAACAAGCCTTTCAAATATTGAAACGAGAATAGGAAACATAGAACAAACATGCAAAAACTTGAAACGAGGAATAAAAGTCGGTAGAACAAACCCAAAAAGCTTTGCACTTTGATTCCAATCCTCGAAATCTCAATCTCAGTTTGGCTTTTCCTCCTCGTCAGCCCCTATTCCAAAACCATTAAAGAACAATATTATTCATGCGTGCTAGTGGTTTTGGTTAGGATGATTTTTGTATTTTTATTTGAGTTCGATTTCAATGACCATATATAGATGAACTCTTATTTCGATGGGCTTTCCATAGAGTGAGAACACTAAACGGAGTTCCTTACTTAAGTTCCATACTAAATTCTTATATTTCTACCATATATGCATCTATTCATTCATGTATTCACTATTCATAACACTATTCATCTAAGTATTCACTATTCATTTACGTATTCACTATTCATAGTACTATTCATGTGAAAATCCAAACCTTAGCGAAATCCCGTGATTTTAGTACCCACGTGTAGCTCTCATTGCGTAAAGCATCTTTAACTCTTGGTCAGATGGTCGACCCATTAGGCGCCGTAGATGTGAAGCAAAACATAGGATTTTCAGAGACTTTACTTGAAATCTCGGCGAAATCCATGTTTTGGTTCCCACCGCGTAGCCCTCGTCAGTAGATGAACTTTTGTTCTTGGCGATGAATTCCGATGATCGAGAAACTAGTATATATCGGCGAAGAAAATAAATAAAACATTTTTCTCTCTCTTTCAGTCACTCTCTCTGCCCAGACCTCCTTTTTTTCCTTTTTGCTATTTTTGTTTCTTTTTATCCTTTTTATTATATTATTATTTTGGATACATGGTTCATATTACTTTAGTCGTATCCGTTTCTATCCCGAAACAATTTATTTCTTTTCAGTTCACTTTATTTTCAATGAACTTAGCCCAAGCCATTTCCTGACTTCCGAGATTTTCGTAAAAATCTCGTCCACACGAAAGAATCAGCGATTTATCACCCGAAAGAATTGTACAATATTAGATTGTCTCGAATTAGACGAAACTTTATGGGTCACTAGATTTGTGAGACAAATTTAGCAGCGCGATCCAGATTTCGTCATCAAGATCTAGAGAATTTTCCTAGGCTTCTGGAACATTCGAAATTTTACTATTTTTGCTATTTGTCTTTCTATTATCTCTATTTTAAATCTGATTAGTGCTCAAAAAGTGCAATTTTGAACCCTATATTAGATAGGTTTTGAGTACTTTTTGATCATTAATCATGTCATATATCCCAATTGAAATGTTCATGTTACCTTAGTAACACTTATACTTAATTTGAGAAGTGTTTTTGGTTGTTTGTAGACTTTTATACACATTTTGAACTTCAACCTCAATGCAAATGATCAATCATGGTCGGAAATTTAGTCTCGACCATCGGCAAGCCCGAATCAATGGAAAAACAAAGGAAAAGTGGAAGAAATGAGATGGAGTTGAAGACATGGCCAGAGGAATGCGAGCAGCCAAAGCAGGCAATTCCTTGACACATTGGCAACCAATTCGCAATCTGGCGAATTTACATAAGCTGACCATAAGCAGTTCGCAATCTTAGCAACCATTGCGAAATTCGCTAGCCACATTTACTATTCATTAGCGAAAATGAAGATTAAACTTCTCCATAAAATTCATTAACTTAAATGAAATTTGGCTAAATATGAGTCGCAACCTTGCCAAGTCAACACAACCTTGCCAATTTCGCTAGACCTTGCCAATTTCATTAAGCCCATTCTGGTCGCTAACCATTTATAGTTGGCTAATTAATGAAATTCTCCCTTGTAATGCATGCCTCGTCATGCTTTATGAAATTAATCTGTAGCCTTCAAACGGTAGTGCTCTCTAATCCTATAACCCAGCTTAGTTATTAGGGTTTTGGTATTTTCATACCTTGAGGAGGCTTATAAATACCCCTCATGTTTTGTAATAAAAGAGGAGGGGAGGATAGAAGGGAATACAAGTTTTTTGGTGATTTGTAAGTTATTTTCTTTTACTGCTTTTGTAAATAAAGTTTTTTTAGGTCTTGCTTTTATTTCTTTTCTCTCTTCTCTCTCTTCTTTCTCTCTTCTTTCTTTCACTTTCCCGGCTGCCAAACACACCTCTTGAGGATGACAGCTCGAGATGCTTGGGGTAAGCCTCCTTCTTTGAAGAGGAAGGAAGGCCCAGCTTGGTGGTGGGGCATATGCATGTTGTCCTCTTGTATTAAGCTACGGGTAGTGTATTTATGGCCCTTATTCTCAAAACATAGTTGCATAACATGGGATGTTATTGATTTGTGATACTCTCATGCTTTAATTGTTCTTTAGATGGTTTCTGAGCCTGCGAGATAATATTTACATGTTAAGGGTTCTTCAAATTAGGGTTAAATAACATTTCTTTGTTATTATTTGGCCATACTCTCCGTGCTTTAGGATGGAGTGCTCGGGTGAGAGATGCCTTGTTGTTCTTTGGATGAGTGGCATCAGACCTCCCCAAAAATGATAATTGAATGTTAGGGTTTTTTAAACTAAAGGGGCCATAAGCGCATCTTTACTGTATTGACTCAAATAGGAGATGTTTTCATGGTGAGGTTTGCTAGTTAAATATAGATCGGGTTGTCACCATGGACTATCTGGGTTCTTTGTCATAACGCGAGGATAAAACAGGGACACTTGTTTGCCCCTAACTTGCCAAGTTAGTGACCTAATTCTTCAAAGTTAACTTTTTCACCTTTTAATTTCAGTTTTACGAGTTTCTCGATTTTCAACTTCATGCCTTGTTTTGAAACTCAATTCGAAAGTCCCAGTAAAGCCTTGCAACCGTGCACTTATACACAGGCCATTTCTAGGATGAAAACCCATCCGTGTTCGACCACTAGACACTATCTTCATGATAGCTTGACTACGCGGTAGGAGAACAGGTATATAAATATTGTTGATTATTTCGACCCTCTTGTAGCGCAGATCAAATGGCGCCCGTGTAGGGGATGAACGAACTACTTATGTGAAGTTGAAGTACTTATGATCCACATCACAAGTGAAGGTAACTCTTTACCTCTTTTGTATCTCGATTGCAGGCGCAAGTTTAACGCAATCGATGCTTGCGCGATTCGACTTAGGTTTTCATTCGGTCAGTTTTATTGTTGTTAGTTAATTTTAATCTTTTGGGTTGTTTATTTGCTCTTTGTTGTCTCTTTAATTTGTATAACTTATTTGTGTATCTGCAGTGGGATAGAGACACATCGGGTAGATTGTATAGGATAAGTACACAACTTGACCTAGCTAATTGAAGTCGAGTGTATAGTTGATCTCATGGATCCATGCACGAGAACTGACAAAGTCGACCTTCAGGAACCTATGAATCCAAATGCCTATATGGGCAGCGGGGATCACATCCACCCTCCACAAGTTAGTGCCACAATCCTGTATCATTTCCTCCTGCTGAGAAGATGTAGCGGTGGGGCTGCTAGTACCCTACTCCCCACATACCATGGTATGGAAAATGAAAATCAACACACTCATATTAGGGATTTTTGAGGAGGTTTGCACTACCTTGAGGAAGGTATGATGGACGTGGTTCTTTGAAGCTAAAGGCATTTCCGTTGACTCTAAGAGACGAGGCCAAGATATGGCTCTGACTCATTGGGCTGAACCATTAGAAATTGAGGTACGAGTACATGGTGAATTCTTGAAAAAGTTCTTCGGTGCTCCTGAAGACCAATAATTTGAAAAGGCAAATTTATAACTGCGGCTCGGGATGGTGAGAGATTTTGCGGTGTTGGGAGGGTTATCTGAAACCATCAGTGCATGTCACACCATGGGTTTGACACACATGGATGTTAATTTGATCACCTATCGTGGTATGTCTCTGTATGAAATGAAGCTTTTAGAAACCATGTGTGGGGAGACTTTTAAGCAAACATCTGATGAAGCCATGGATTTCTTGCAAATTCTTTTGAACTACAAAACTTCTAAGGGTTGAGATGAACTTAACCACCAGAGAAGCGGATAGGATGAAACCACCGATCGGCCGAAGGGGGTGGGATGTATGCCTTTTTGAAAGACATAGAAATAGGGCGATTTCCCTTCTTGAGGAAGGTAGAGCTTGAAAATGACAGCTCCAAGAGTGCATGCGTGGCGAAATCACATGCAGTCACAGTGCTGCACCCCATTCAATCCTACGCCCAGAAACGGTGTCCTATGGCTCTGCGGTGAAGGATTTGATGTCGGGAATGTGCAAACAACTGTAAGACTGATACAAGCCACAACAATCCAATGCTCCAAATGGTAATACCTACAATTCCAATTGGAGGAATCACCCTAATCTTGCATGGAGACCCAACCCCCCTGCTTATGTACCCACAGGTGCTAAACCTCAGTTTAGTTTTCCCTCATGATCCACAACCCAAACCAACATCCTCTTCTCGATAGAACAAGCTATATTGAATTTGAGTAAGGTGGTAGGCAGCTTTGTTGAGGAACAAAAGGAATTAATGCGCGGTGGCACGAAAGTTGATCTTGTAGAAAGTACCTGCTTTGAATAAGAATAGATGGGCTTGAGAGTAATCTCAACCAGAAAATTGACAACCTACGATGATCACGAGATTAACAAGATTTAGCGAGGTACAAGAGAAAGGAGGTTTCCATCACAAAGCAGGTTCCAAATCCTAAAGGAATTCATGAGATAAGATTATCCAGCAATTCGAGGAATGGATGAGGGTAAAGGCCATGTCACCACAGTGGAAAAGTTGTTCAGCTTTATGCAGAGCTTTGTTGAAGAACCTAGGCAAGGAGAAGAAATGCAACTGAGCATATCCTCCTAGGAAGATTCAATGAAATACAATTATACCACCTCCATTTCCACAAGCACTTAGAGGTAAGAAGAAGGCATCTCAACAAGCAGGCATTCTTGAGGTTTTAAGGCAAGTGAAGGTTAACATACCTTTACTAGACCTAATCAAACAAGTTCCTGCTTATGCAAAATTTTTGAAAGATCTTTGCACAATCAAGAAGAGATTAGGCATTGAGAAGAAAGCATTTCTCACAGAACATGTCAGTGCCATAATTCAAAGCAAAATGCTATCAAGTAAGATCACAGTTGCTCCCCTGATACCGGAGTCAATATTGGTGGGAATTGCATAAATAAGGCATTGCTAGATTTGGGAGCAGAGTGTGAATCTTATGCCATTTCGGTATACATGCTGATTAGGTTTGAGTGAGCTTAAACCTACCTCAATCACACTCTCATTGGCCGATAGATCGGTGAAAATCCCTAAGGGATAGTTGAGGATATCCCCAGTTAGATAAGACAAATTCTACTACCGATGAATTTTGTCAGTACTTATTGCGAACGATTCTTTAGTAGACGATCATGTACTGATCTTAGGAAGACCATTTACGGCCTTTACTTATTAATTATAAATTGCGAATGGAGTCATGCAATTAACTTTTGGTAACATGACCATGGAGTTGAATATCTTTCATTTGAACAACAAACATGAGTTGCTAGAAATTGAAAATCAAATTTCTGATGAGGTTGTTACCCCAGGTTGATCGATTAGCAGTGCAAAGGTGCTAAGGAAAACAAGGAGTGATCATCCTTAGAGATGAAGGAGGTGGTCTTGCCAACAACACAGTGCAAGCCAATTCTTTCGAATCCACAACCATTCGGAGGAGCAGTCCGACTTATGGCCACCCAACATCATGGAGGCCAGGGCCGAGGCCCGCTTTGCATGGAGTTGAGGAGATCATCCTCATGACCCCCTAGTATTCGAACTCGAGGCTGGATTCGGTGTTTTCAAAAACCGGATTAGTTCACAATTAATTTTTGTCTTATATTGGACAATTCTGTTAGTCTTAATATTTTTTTCAAGAATTTTAATTTAGTAATTTTCCTTTCATTATAATTTGGTTTGTATATGAAATATGATATGTTTTAAATATTAATCATAGTATTATAGTAAAAGTTGCTAATATTTTTAATTATATTATTATTAATATTAGTAATTAAATTTTAAAGTTTTGAATGCGAGAAAGTCCATCTGGGCAAAAATTTACGACAGAGTGTAGTGACCCTTCGACTCTTGGGGATGTCTATTTCTAAGCACGGAGGAGGTTGTGAATCACAATTTCACTTTCTCTCCCCCTCCCGGCGTATGCAGGCTCCCCCCTTTGCCGTGTGCATTTTCCTCTGCCCTTGGCCAGGTGCCTGCATCCAGCCTTTGTAGCCGTGTGGGGTGCCCGATATCGCGCGGTCCTGCATTCAGCCAGCGTAGTTCGGCTGACGTGCCTGTCTGGCCCAGGCCCTCTTTGGTAGGTCACCGTGAGCTGTGCCTGCTTGAAGCCCCGACCTTAGCCATCGTGATCGGTTCGGCTGGCTCGGCCCCAGTGGTGTTCTTCCCGGCGTTTGAGTATTTTCTTAATACCCGATTTGCTTGGGTTCGGGGCCCATTTCAGTTCAGTCAACATGAGCCACTGGATCGGTGAGGGTCGAGTCCGTGACCTTGGAGAGATTCGAGTATTCGAGCTTCGGATCAGTCTGGGACCCCAGCTACATATTCAGTGAGTCTACGCATTTTCAGCAGTTTATTTTATATCTCAGATATGGTCCGTACGAGGGGTGGGTCCCGTGCTCGGCCTCGGGTGAGGTTTAGCACACGAGCGGTCGTAGCAGTACGACGCGACCATCACGTCCCGGCGTGCACGGCGAGCCTGCAGGTTGAGCGTTACGGCAGCGGATGGGACCTCGGGGCCCCATCCTGTGCCTCGAAGGGAGAGCTAGGAGGCTGACCTTCCAAGCGGGCCCGCGCCGGACGAGCGAGTCATCATCTTCTCGTAGCCACCATCGGAAGTCGCGTCAGCGTTGAGGCAGCACCTTCACCTCGTATCCTGAGCCTCGCGGTCAGAGGCCCATGTTTGTAGGACACCCCATTGGGTGCGGATATCGTAGGCGACCATTCGGCGAGGAGTCGTTCTCGGCGTTCTGGATTGATGGCCGACCCCAGATGCCAGGAGTCGATGCGATTGATCGAGAGGTATTCGCTCATCCCATTTATGACTCAGAGGCAGAGTTTACTACCGAGGCCTGTTGCGGCGGTTCTACCACTCCATGACCTCTCGGGATCACGAGATGGTCCACTTGGAATCCATTTCAGGATAGATGACCGCTGAGGTATTTTTCGATCAATGGTTATTTGTGACGAGTGCATATCTGCGCGCGTCTTGGGGATTCTGAGTGGGCTACCCTCACTTGGGCGATAGTTGGAAACCTTGTAGGGATGTTCTGTTGGTCAGTCCTTTATCGGAGCGGCTTAGCCTCATATCTTTGCTCATCATTCATCTGCTGCGCACACTGCTTATTCCCTCTGCGGCGTATGTGCGAGAGGAGGGGACTATCTTGGAGGCATTATGCAGGATCTCGAGGCGATTCTGGTTTAGCCATCCATTGGTGACTTCGCTCTTGCAGTTTGAGGGAGAAGGTCCACGAGGCCTCACACAGCGAGAGAGCGCTACCACTTCTTATCTTCTTTCACATGTTCTTGAGCGGATGGGATTTCAGGAGCTGGGATAGAGATCTCGAGCAGTGTCTACATGTAGACTAGCCGGTGGGCCAGGGTTATGACGCCCGTCCATTTCCATATCGCCGGCGAGACCGAGGAGTCTTTGGGTGAGGGCTGAGGGATACCCTGCAGTGATCCACTCACGCACCCAGAAGTGCGAGGCCTCCATCTATTCCGGATGGTTCACCTCCATCTCCTCCGCTGCTAAGCAGTGCGGCCCTACGGATACTCAGGGCCTTCATGACCCCATTTTGATCCGCGGAGTATACACATATCAGCTCGAGGGAGATGGGTGGAGTGATGGATGCGATCGCACACTACGCCGACCACTCGAGGCGGCCGGCATACGGCACATGACCCGGTGGCTCGGTGGGAGGCCACTTTGGAATGAGTGCCATTCCATGCCACCCGGATCATGACCCACGGGTCTTCCTCATGATTCTACCCAGAGAGGCACCGCCCTTGTGCATTCTCATTGGATATCACAGCATTGATGCGATGGCTTCACCACCACCACGACGGTGAATTAGTTGAGTTTCTTTTTAACATATAGTTTCGACTGCTCCCGGCGCTCTTGGTACAGTTATGATTTTTGTATTAGCCATAGTAGGCGGTGATATGTTTTGTGTAACTGGTATGCATGTATTAAGCCCTTTTATATATCAAAAGCTACTCGGATTATATATATATATATATTCGACTTTTTGCATATTGTGTTCTTGTGTCCCCTATGTACAGAGTGTTTTCTTTCAAACTATGAATTAGAATTGTGAATTGAACAATATAATTTGCTTCAAATTGAACAATTGAATTACTTTAAATTGGATAATTGAGATCATCATATTTGTCACTATATCTTTAGAACAAATGCCATGTGAAACAATTTGTGTTCAGTCACTGTTCCGGCATGTTCAACTTGAAATTTCCCTTTATATATGTCACACATTACCTCCGGATTGCTTGATAGGTTGTAAATTTGTATGCCTCTTCCACTTTGCAAAGCCGGCCTTGACATGTTGGCATCCCACTGGATAGGTTTGAGTTACCAACAATTGAAGACCCGATGTTGTCTTCCAAAGGAAAAAGAAAAAGAAAAGAAAGAAAGAAAAAGAAGAATAAAATGGTGAGTTTTGCTTTGAAGCAGGAGCACGGTCAGAGGGGTGTATGGCAGCTTTGAAACCGATGCCCTAAGCCTTCATTGGTTGGGAGTCATCGATTTTGTGTTAGATTACATGGTGGATAGAGTGAATTTGTAGTGTAGGTGCTTGATTTTGAAGTCAATTGAAGTCAGGGTGAAGCCTTTAGAGTTAGTGGTCTTTGATCCTTTTGGCTTGATGCCACTAAACCTTAATTGGTTGGGAGTCATCAGTGGACCCCCGTTACACGGACTTTGGTGAAGTCGAATTTTAAGCATTGCATCCTCTGATTCTGATTGAGAAAACAAGAGAAGTGTAACTAACCCTACTCTAGTTGTTCACTTGAGTTCCAAGGCCGTACCGATGCTTTGGGATGGAAACAAATTTTGCATTTTATTGACTCAATATAGATACAAAATGAACCATTAGACTTGGGGTAAATCAGAGTTGAAAATCATGGAAATGATGTTGTTCTCAAAATTGTTCTCTTATGGATTTATTCTTGTATATAGGTTTTCAAATGTTGATTTCAATTGTTCACTTTAAGTAATGTTAGTTTGTATATAAGTACAATAACCTTTTTGAAACACAACCTTTTTGAAAATCTACATGCATCTCAGATTCTTGTTTTGCATTGCTGAGGACTAGCAACAATTCGGTTAAGGGGTGTATTAGTGCTCAAAAAGTGCAATTTTGAACCTATATTAGATAGGTTTGAGTACTTTTTGATCATTAATCATGTATCATATATCAATTAAGTTCATGTTACCTTAAGTAACATATGCCAATTGAGGTATTTTGGTTGTTTTGTGGGCTTTCTTGTATTTTGAACTTCAACCTCAAATGTGAAATGATCAATCATGAGATTGGAAATTTAGTCTCGACCATCAATGACCAATCAATGAAAAACAAAGGAAAAGTGGAAGAAATGAGATCTGATTGAAGACATGGCCAGGAGATGCGAAACGACCAAAGCAAGAGGCAATTTACTGACTATTGTAACCAATTAAATCCTAAGCGAATTTATTCATTGTTCGCAAGCGATTCGCAATCTTAGCAACCATTCTTAATTAAATACAACCACATTGCTATTCATTGCGCGAAAATGAAGGAATTAGCTTCTCATAAATTTAAGCTAGCTTATGAAATTTAGCCTAACTCATAGTCGCAACCTTACCAAATTAAGCTTACAACCTTGCCAATTTCGCTAGACCCTTGCCAATTTCGCTAAGCCATTGTAAAATTAACAACCATTTTGATTCGCTGAGTGCGAGGAATTCTCACTGTAGCGAAAATGCATGCCTAAATCTTTGTAATTAATGCAACATGTTCAACTTGGTGAATTACTCTCCTATCCTATAACTTAAGCTTAGTTATTAGGGTTTTGGTATTTTCATACCTTGAGGAACTATAAATACCCCTCATGTTTTGTAATAAGGGATCGGGGAGGATAGAAGGTGAATACAAGTTTTTGGTGATTTGTAAGTTATTTTCTTTTCTTGCTTTGTAAATAAGTTTTTAGGTCTTGCTTTTATTTCTTTTCTCTCTTCTCTCTCTTCTTTTCTCTCTTCTTTCTTTCCACTTTCATTTGCCAGGCACACCTCTTGAGGATGACAACTCAAGAGATGTAGCTAAGCCTCCTTCTTTGAAGAGGAAGGAAGCAGCTGGTAGTGGGGCATATGCATGTTGTCCTCTTGTGTATTAAAAGCTACGGGTGCGTCTTTTTGGCCCTTATTCTCAAAACATAGTTGCATAACATGGGATGTTATTGATTTGGCCAATACTCTCCATGCTTTAGGGCATTGTTCTTTAAGATGGTTTTTACGAGCCTACGAGATAATATTTACATGTTAGGGTTCTTAATTAGGGTTAAATAGCGTTTCACTGTTATTTTGGCCACTACTCTCCATGCTTTAGGATCTGGTGCTCGGGTGAGAGATGCATTGTTTATTTCTTTAGATAGTGCTGAGCCTCCCAAAAATGATAATTGAATGTTAGGGTTTTTAAACTAAAGGGGCCATAATGCATGCTGTATTGACTCAAATAGGAGATGTTTCATGGGTGAGGTTGTAGTTAAATATAGATCGGTTATACCCTTTGGACTATAGGTTGCTTGTCATGCGAGGATAAAACCGAGGACACTTGTTTGCCTAACGCCAAGTTAGTGACCTAATTCTTCAAAGTTAACTTTTTCACCTTTTAATTTCAGTTTTTTACGGTTTCTCGAGTTTCAACTTCACATGCCTTGTTTTGAAACTCAATTCCAAAGAAGTCAGTAAGCCTTGCAACCGTGCACTTATGCAAACCATTTCTAGGATGAGAAACCCATCCCCGTGTTCGATACTGAACCACTATCTGCCACATTAGCTTGACTACGTGATGGGAGGAGACTGTTTCTAATCTTGTTGATTGGGCTCGACCTCTTGTGGCCTGAATCCAAAATCGACTTTCATTATTCTTCTATCCAGCATATCTTATAAGCATGACTTTGATATCCTCGTTTGGTAAATTACTAATTTACCCTTGTCTCTTATACTATTTTCTAGTCTCTCGTTTTATTTCTCAAAAATTCATATTTCGTTTTTTAATATACCCTAAACATATTCGAAAATTGCTAGGGTATATTTCGGGGCGTTACTACTCTCCCCTGCTTAATAAAATTTCGTCCTCGAAATTTACCTTAGTTAAACAGTTGCGGATATTGCTGCCGCATCGTTTCTTCACTTTCCCAAGTGGTTTCTTCGGTCTTGTGATTTCTCCACAGCACTTTGACTAACGGAATCTTCTTGTTCTGCAATTCTTTTACTTCTCGAGCCAAGATCTCTACTGGCTCTTTTAATTTGAGCAGGATACCCTCCTGGATTCTCGGGAGGTCAGCCTAGTGAAGTTCAATGCAATCCTAGGGAATATCCAATGGAACCTACTTTAGAAAAGTAAACACATGCATTAATATAATACCTCAAATATATAAAAGATTACAACAGCTCAGATCCTGTGAGCTTATTTTTCTTTGTAGGTCACTTAACCACAAACACACATAATAAAGACTCATATGAGTTCAATACTAAGATGAGCACTCTAAAGTGTTTAAATTTAGAATTTACAAATGAAAATGCATAAGTCAATAAAATAAAAACGGATAGATAAGATAGAATCTTGCAAATTTGTCATGAAAAGGAAGTGGAAGTCTCGGCGGCGAGGTAGGATCTCTATGGTACTGGACACAGGGAACGGATTTAAAACAATAAAACGTGAGATAATAAATCTTAATGAGTGACATAACTTATAAGGAAAATAATGTTTTTATTTTCGAAAATTCCTTCTCTCAAGACCTCACATCCACTCTTTTGCAAGGTTCCCCGTTTAAAATCATTTCACAAAACCCAAACTTATACCCCGAGTCATGATATATGAAATTCATGCTCAAAAATTTAGCAAGAATTATTATTAAGAAAATTATAACACGAATTTATTCACCACATAAAAATTGAGCATAAAATATATAAACATCATGTCATTAAAAATAATCATGAAAAAAGCAATAACCATAATTATTGAAATGGTTATAGCTTACTGAAACCAACAATGTGTTCTATATACCATCATAAGCGTAGGATACCCCACCTCATGACCTCAACCTCGAAAGGTCTTGTGGTAATAATAATAATAAAAAACCGTCAGATGGCTTGAGCCTCATGGCGATGGAAATAATATATAGCAGTTGGATGAAACCCCGACCTCACGACAGAGTGGAAAGCCCGATTACCTTTGTAATATAAATCTTTTGAATCAAACCTCGGTACTATATGGTACATCAATTTATAATAACCAACCATTATCCTTACTCACATATACTTTTCCAACGTGCGTATTATAAATTAAGATTTTATAAATTTAATTTCAGCAACTCAATCAAATATATTGATGAATTTCAATTCATCAATTCATGCCAAAATCGATAAATACCACAATGAAAATATTCACCATAACCAATTTTAAGCACATAAAACTTTAAAATTATTTAACATGCTTAAAATCATAAAAATCTCAAAATTCATTTCTTAAATCAATAAATTTTCAAAAGTGGTTTTAAAACCACCAATCCATGTACCAAAATATTTAAATACCACAAATTTATCCATGAACTCAATAAAATTTTCAAATATTTAAAATGTTGACAAAATTCACATGAAATGATAACTTGTTTATATAAAAACATATAATTATATTTATGCATAACCAACCATTGTCGAATAATATATATATATATATATATATATATATATATATATATATATATATATATATATATATATATATATATAAATAATTAACCACAATTATATATCATAATAATACCCAAAAACATTTTAAAACATATAAACCACTGCCCGACTACGAGATGCTGATCCTGCTCCCTACAAGGGGATCGTCTCAACTTCGGCGTGAGTCTGCAGGTAATATAATAAAAAATACCATTTAGGCTCCCGATAACTAAACCAAAGACATTGAGATAAAATGTGCTTTAGAATAATTTTTAGAAGCCCCATCGAAGCTATCTAGAATTGGACTCAGACGGAGTCAATTCTCAGTGTTCCCTACGGACCAATGCAAAGTGGGCTTTACCGGAGGCTAATTTTTTGAGAATTGAACCCTCTAATAAATCATAAAAATATCCCGATTTCACTAATCCATCTTCCAATTTTGCCTAATTTGACCAATTAATTTTAATTTGATCAAACCACTTTGGTAATTACCTAAATGACCCGAAAATGGAAAACCTTAAGCGACTTCAAATTTACAAGCATATCAGGCCCGAGAGACAAAGACACATCAGTACCCTTACCTTGGTTCAAAAGTTAGGTGGTGGCGAACGATGATCAGCCAGTCGGCGAGCTTCTTCGTCGTATCTTTCAAATGGTGAGGAATCTGCGAAAAAGGTCCACGGGAATGAGTTCAGAGGGTCCAAAATGGGGGAGGGAGGTATGGGTCGGCTTGGAATGGCCAGGAAAACAATCGGCGGTGGCGATCGCCAGCGCGACCCCCTCTTAGGCTCGATCTGGCGCGTCCGTGGCGATTGGGTACGTGATTTTGGTGGCAAGGTCGCCTCTGCCTTTCTTCCACCTTAATTTGTGGCGTGTGCAAGGATGGTGGTTGGAATTGTCTCCATTTCGGCTTGGAATTGGCTTGGCAATTAATGACCAGTTCGAAGGTCCCTTTGGTCGAAATGACCCGGTTCGAGTCCACGGGTCTTGAGAATTTCTCGGGTTTGGGGCTGAAATGAGCCATTTCAGGCTGGTACCTCTTTGGCACGCAAAATAGGTTTATATAGAGCCTAGGGTTTTTTTCAGGTAAAAACCCTGGACTGACTTGGACATTGATAAAATACTGATGTTTGAACTTCCCAAGGCCATAACTTTTTATCCATAAAAATTCGGTTTGGCGATTCGGCAGATCTATGAACTTCCATTATGATGGAGCTACGAAATAGAGTGTCTTAGTCAACCCAAAATTATTCATCCTTGAAAAAAGTCAACTTGGGCCCACATACTAATTGTTGGTCAAACTTGGTCAACGTGTTAAAAACTTGTATTATTTGGTACGGGTCGTTACACTCTTCTTCATATGTCAAATTCGGCCTGGCTATTTCGGTGTCTCGAAGTAGAGACTACATGTGATAGGTCTGGTCGGTACCTCAGTAGCATGGACGCAAATACATTATGGATCTTCTCGAGTAGGTAATGCTAAATCTATATGCCCCTTTGGACTCGATCACTTCATAGGGCCCAATAAATCTAGGGTTCAACTTGCCCTTTTTCCCAAATATCACCTTCTTCGAGCGATACTTTCAAAAACACTTTTCCCAGATCTCTGCGAATATCTTTTCTTTTCATGTCGGCATATGATTTACGTCTATCGTTGGCTACTTTCAATCTCTCTACAATCATTTTCACTTTCTCAGTCTCTTGTATCAAGTCGGGACGATTACTTTCTTTTCGCTCAATTCAGTCCCATCTGACGGTGTTCATTTTCTCCCATATAAAGCCTCGTGGCGCCATTCAATCTCGATTGGAAATTATTGTTGTACAATTGGCCCAAAGGAATGTAATACATCGACTACCCTCATGATCGATCCACCTGACTCCTTAGCATATCTTCGGATCCTCTCTCATTGTCCATCGTGCGGGTAGAATCTTTATCTTGAAATTCGAGTGTTGAAGGCCTCTGCGATTTTCCCCTAGTCCAGAGTAAACCTCCCAGGTTCTCGGTCTGAAATAATGGACATGAGATCCATATAGCAGAACTATTTCCTTGATATACATTTCTACTAGCTTGTCAGTGAATAGTCGGTTCTCCTTTGATAGGAAGTGGTGACTTGGTGATCGGTCCTGCACTACTGAGCGAGTCATGCTTTCTCCCTGTCGATGGTAACCCCGACTACAAAATCCATGGTAATTCGGTCCATTTCCACTCAGGTATTCGATAGAACATGTAATCAGAAGAGACCCCGATGCTACGCCTTTACTCTTTGGCAAACCAAACACTTGATTACAAACTACGATATATCTCTCTTTTCGTTACGGACCATCGGAATGACATTTTCAAATCTTGATGCATCTGTGCTACGGGATGGATAGTGCGAAGATCAGCATGTGCCTCTTAAGTATGGCTTTCCTCGAATCATTATCATTGGGTACACAAACCCAGATCTTTATAACACAAACCCCATCTTCATTTCTTATAAACGCGATTTCTTTACCATTTCCAATCGACTTACTATACTTGACAATTTTCTCATCTTTCTTTTGTGCCTCTTGCATAGTTCAATAAAGCCTTCGATCTCATTATCAATTCTGTCACTCTTATGATACAATGTAGCCAGTAGTATTCAACAGCGTTTGCATTGTCTTTTCTGCTCAAAGCGTCGACGGCCCACATTGGCGCCTCTGGGTGATAGTCAATCCTGCAATCATAGTCTTTATCTGACTCCATCCATCGTTGTCTCAAGTTAGCTCGTTGGCAGGTAAATACTTAAGACTCTTATGATCGATTATTAGATGAAACATTTTTTTCTCCACACAAATAATGTCTCTCTAAATTTTCGGCGCAAATACAATTCTGGTTAATTCAATCATGCGTGGGTGAGTTCACTTGCTCATCTGAAACCAATATCTTGAAGAATAGGCTACCACTTTACCCTCTTGCATTAGGACACATCAAGTCCATTTAGTGGCTTAGCATCACTAAAAATCACATATTCTCTACCATGTCGGTTGAGTAAATTGGAGCCTCGGTTAGAATGTTTCAACATCAAACTTCTTTGACATTTTCCTCCATTCATACTTTACATTTTACAGGCAAATCTAGTCATTGGGCTGCAGTCATAGAAAAGCCCTTAGATCTTCTATAGTATCTGCCGGTCCCGGGAAACTAACATACAACATTTCTTGGTAGCTTCCATTCCATGACCACTTCTATTTTCTTTGGATCTACTCAATTCCTTCTTCCCGTCTGATATAGTGCACTGAAAAGGACACTTCATTCATCCAAAACTCACACTTGCTCAATTTTGCATACAACTTCTCTTTTCTCAAAGTATCTAACACTACTCTAAGGTGTGTGTCATGACTTTCCTGATCTTTTAAATACACAAGAATGTCGTCTATGAACACTACGACAAACTGATCCACATACGGTCGGAAAACACAATTCATTAGGTCCGTGAAATCTGCTAGAGCATTTGTCAAACCAAACGACATTACAAGGAACTCATAATGTCCATAGCGTCTCAGCGCCGTCTTATGCACATCTCGGCATCTTTAATTCTCAGGCGATAGTCTTTCCGGATCGCAAATCGATCTTCGAAAAAGATACTCACCTTTTAATTAGTCAAACAAATCATCAATTAAGATATGATTACTTATTCTTTCTTGTTAACTTGTTCGGTTATGCATAATCAATACATAGGCCGAAAAGTGTACCATCTTTCTTTTAACAAAAGCACGGGGAGCTCCCACGGTGATACACTTGGTCGAATAAACCATTTTTCTAGTAGTTCTTGCAACTGAAGCTTCAATTCTTTTAACTCCCTTTGGGCCATTGCATGCGGTGTAATGGATGCTAGGTGTGGCACTGATACAACGTCGTATGAGCTCAATCTCCACCCATGTGGGGGCAATCCACAGTAACTCTTGAAACACGTCAGGAAGAGTCTACTAACCGAGTAGGGATATCGGATACACTAGGCCTTGCCTTTACCGTATCAATCACATAAGCCGTGGAAGCTTCCATCCTTCACTTTCATTGTTCTAGCGGTGGTGCGGATATCACGATAGATAGGTGATTTGACATCAGATGAAGTTACTTCATCTTCATTCGGTGTTCTTAAGGTTTACTCTTTCCATTCTACAATCGACTATTACTTGATGTGAACAACCGGTCATCTGATATCATCGAACTCCTTAAAGGATAATTCGATCAAATTTCCCCAAAATTCATACTCTCGTATTTTGATGGGACAATCTCTATACACTCTCCTTTGGTCGCCCTCGACCTTAAGGGGACTTATACCACTCATGCTTACCTATTAAAACCGACAAGATCCACTTCAGAGTCATGTCATCCTTTATATGCAAATGAAATGCATGTTATACACAATTTCAAAATCATTTACAAACAATTTCAAAGTCATTTTGTAGAATCGCCTAAACCTAAGCTCTAATACCACTAAACTGTGGGACCCCTTTCCCAGCCCGACCGGTTTCGGTGGATCCGAACCGAGTCCGAGATGCCCTGTTATCACTCAATCACTCAAAATCCAATCTTTCCGGAAGCGATTTCAAAATTTGGGCAAGCCCATAAACATTTATATTTAACAAAATACATTTACAATGAAGACATTCAAGCCTTTTCAAAATGATTTACAAAAATAGATGTTTAGAGTTCAAATTGTTTTTACAATATATCAATATCAAAAAGAAAACATGGAATTAATGCACATGTCGAAGCATATTATGAAATTTCCTTCTTTATGACTCAACGCTCCTCGATCTTGGGTCCGCTTTCGATCACTATCTATCACTCGGTACTTGCGCATTGGTAAAACAATACGTTAAGCATTTTCATGCTTAGTGGTTCTATACAAATCCATTCTTCAGTTTCAGTTAAAACAAATCATGCAATTTAACAATTCAAAACTTTCAAACCTTTATGGATGATCAATGTAAATACAATACATATACTTGTTATATATACAATCAGTTATACTTCATTGATCATTCCAAAAATACACTTTCATATTCAATATTTCACAATCTCAAATCAATTCAAATAAGCTAAAAAATTCAATTCAGTTCTGCAATTCAATTCAGTTCTGCAATTCAATTCGATTATGCCCATACTTAATTTAACCTATGTCTTGATATACGGGATATCGAGTCAGGCATGGTCCAGCTGGCTGCGAGACCGGTATAAAGCGGTTTTTATAAGCACGATGCGGTCGGCTGGGCCTCTTGTTGAGATTATAAAAAAAAATCAATTAGTGAACACTACCCCGATACGGTCATTTAGATTTCTTGATCGGAGTGACACATCAATTCAATAGTTCGCGATCTTGTTATTTGACCCCTATTGGTATGATCTATCCCTTAATATGAAGCTAAGCGGTTAACATTCTATTAAGGGGCGTTCAAATATTTTATAGCAAAGTACATTACAATATGTACATTTGTATAAATAGTTCACTTTCAATAGTCATGCAATTTTCATATGCAAACATTTTACAATCAATTCCTTCAAATCATTTAAAACAATTAAATATGCTTTTCTTATGTATTTAGAACAAGCCTTTCAAATATTGAAACAAGAATAGGAAACAGAGAACAAACATGCAAAATCTTGAAACGAGGAATAAAAGTCGGTAGAACAAACCCAAAAAGTTTTGCACTTTGATTCCAATCCTCGGAATCTCAATCTCAGTTTGGCTTTTCCTCCTCGTTAGCCCCTATTCCAAAACCATTAAGAACAATGTGTTAGAGTGGCGCTGTAGTGGTTTTGGTTAGGATTCTGTTTTGTTTGGTTCAATTTCAACAAGCTATATATAGATGGACTCTTGACTCAATGGGCTTTCCATATAGTCCAAGAACACAAAAAACGAAGTTCCTTACTTAGTTCCATACTAATTCTTATATTTCTACCATATATGCATCTATTCATTCATGTATTCACTATTCATAGCACTATTCATTTACGTATTCACTATTTATTTACATATTCCTATTCATAGTACTATTCATGTGAAAATCCAAACCTTAGCGAAATCCCATGATTTCAGTACCCACGTGTAGCTCTCATTGTGTAGAGCAGCTTTAACTCTTGGTCCGACCAATTTTGACCGTCAGAACGCCGTAGATCTGAGAAAAACCAAAACATAGGATTTTCCGAACTTTTACTTGAAATCTTGGCGAAATCCCGTGTTTTTGGTTCCCACGCGTAGTCTTCGTCAGGCGAATGAACTGGATTCTTGACCAGATGAATTCACGGCGGTCGAAACTCATTATCGAAGAAGCGAAAATAAAAATAAAAAACATTTTTTCTCTCTCATGCTACGGCTCATCTCTGCTGCCCAGAGCCTCCTTTTTTCCTTTTTTCTATTTTTGTTTGTTTTTATCCGTTTTATTTTATTATTATTATTTTGGATACATGGTTCATAGCAAATGCTAGTTGTATCAATTTCTATCCGAAACAATTTATTTCTTTTCAATTCACTTTATTTTTAAATGAACCTTTCGAGTCATTTCGACTTCCGAATTTTCGTAAATCTGCGTCCACACGAGAAGATCAGCAGTGATTTATCACCCAGAAAATTGTACAATATTCCTATTGTCTCGGAATTAAACCGAAGAGCTTTTATGGGTCATTAGATTTCGTGAGGCGAATTTAGCGAAATAGTCCATTTAGTCATCAGAGATCTAGAGAATTTTCTGAAACTCTAAGACATTCGGAGAATTTTACTATTTTGCTATTTGTCCTTCTATTATCTCTATTTTAAATCTAGCTTTTCATTATTCTTAGAATTAGCATATATCTGCCAGCTTTATGACTTTGATATCGTTTGGTAAATTACTAATTTACCCTTGTCTCTTATACTATTTTCGGGTCTCTCGTTTTATTTCCCGAAAATTCATATTTCCCTTTTTAATATACCCTAAACATATTCGAAAATTGCTAGGGTATATTTCGGGCGTTAATGTTACCATGAAATGACATTTTCCCGATTAAAGCTAGATTCTTGTCTTGACACCTACGAAATCTTGTTTCCAAATTTTCTAAACAACAATTCTCAAGCGGGATTCTCAGTGAAGTTATCCATGAGAAAATTCACAACTCTCACGATCAAGAAAGCATAGACATCATCACATGCAAAAGGTGTGGAGCATTACATAATCCCAAAAGGCATCCTTTTAAAGCAGATTGCAGGACATCATAATGTAGTTTCTCTTTGATCTAGGGCTATGCAATCGATTTTATAATGGCGAATATCCATCAACAAAAATAGTAATGGTGCCTTGCTAGCACGTCCAGCATTTGGTCTATGAAAACAGTTGTGTGCCCTTTATGATATCAATGTTTACTTTTTTGTAGTCTATACACACTCCATCCATCCACGAGTTTTGGGAATCATTCGATACCCTCATTTCGAGTCACCAGTGATCACTCTGGAACTAAGGCGACACCCAAAGAGCTGAGATTACCTATCTGAAACCTACATTTAACAATTCATTCTTTCTAACTATTCTTTCATCCTTTGGATTATTCTTTGATATTTCTATATAGGTTTTAACGTTATCCTCTAACGAGTTTACTTTTCTCAGATATCTGGAAACTCAGTGATTAACTGGATCATCTCTACTAGATAAAGCTATTGCATCCTTGTATTTTCTGAATCTCAAATAATATTTGTTCTTCAAGCTCAAATCAGTCTGCTGAAATGATGGTAGCTTTTCTTTTAGTTTGCCAGAAATCTATACTTAATGTTTGTTATTCTTTTGAATCAAACCTTAGAGGCACATGTTTACTTCATTACAACTTTCTCATTTACGCTATTAGTTTTAACACTAATTTCTTCATCTTTGAGTACTATATTAATTTTAAAATTAGGAGTTCAAGGATTCAACTTCAAATTATAGAATCTTGGAAGTCATCTCATTTCTCATTCATTTGAACTCTTGAAATTGTTCATTTATCAATTCGGGTGAATTAAATTTTTGTTTCTACAATCTCATTCTAACATGGCAGTTTGGCTATTTAAGCTGTATACAAGTTAGTACGCACTATCTCTCAACCACAAAGAATTGATTCTCCTTTCTTCCATGATCAAAAGCTAGTTATTTTGCCCCGAGAAGGGCCTTCTAATAGCGGTGGAACTTGTTTATCTTATATCTAATAACTATAGAGAATCTGCTAGAAAGCTAGACTTTCAACTTGATTAGCACATCTTCAAGAGCGTCTTTAGAATGTTAAGGGATTCTATTTTCCATATGAAGGTCATGGTTGTGGGAGTAAAGCTCCCATAATGATCTTTTAACCACACAATAAAGGCATCAAGTAGTATTCAGCTCTAAAAGATCACGCCAGTGCTTTTCCCATGCTCCAATTTAATATTGCAAGGTATAGTGAAGTTACTGGATCACCATGATTTCTTCCATTAGAAACTTTTACAGAATAAATTTGGACCTGAGGTTGTATTATTGACTACTCTCTTTTAACAACATTCTTCTCTGCTATTAATATATCTTCATGAATTTTTGCATAGTGAGGCAGCATTTGAGAATATTTTTCAAGAAGGATATTGATCTCTCTTCTTAATATTGAAATTTAGAGAATTTCTCTTCAAGCTTTTCATCTGCGACCTGCGGCGGGACTGAACTCTGGTATTCATAAACTTTAACCTCTTTTTCTTCTTCTTCTTTAGATTTCTACTTGCTAACATTACTCTTGCCTGTTTTGCATTGCAATACTGTTTTAGCGCCATTTCTTCTTCAGTTCTTCTCAATTCTAGCATATTTCTCTTTACTTGTTTCCTTCTCATTTCTTCTCTTTAGGTTCTACCTTTGCACTTACCAGTGCCATGCAATCTTCGGATTCTTTGTGTCACTTGAATGCATACTTGGGTTGATTCTACATGGCTGACGTTTACAGTCTCAGTTCTTCAAAAGGCGATGGTATTGGCATGAAACACGATTATTATTTGGTTAAAATCTGCCCAGCTCATCGACCACGCTCATGTATATTGAGTACTTTTCTTTTCCCCTGCTGACGACTCATCTCTCTCAAAGAATTAGATCTCTACACGATTTCATGTTGTTTGTCACTGTTTGCTATTGTTGTTGCCATTTACTTTCTGTTGCCTCTTTATCTCGACAAAGTTGTGAAATGTCGCGACATACTTTTTTTTCCCTCTTCACATAATGCCGTCGCTTTTGGAATGTCGTGACCCCGTTCTGGGTTAATCTTACACACTGCCAAATGTGTCACGATAAGGATTCGGAAATGTACAGCGTGAGGTTCCTCTTGCTTCATAAAGTACTCTTCTCAATATTTTATGCGGCAGGCTCGATTATTAAACTGGATCTTTAATTTCCTTGAGTTTTGTCTGAGAAAGGTGGGGGTATCACGACATTAAAAATTTCCCTACATAGCCATTTACTATATATATATTTTACTCATTTCTCAAATTCACCTTCTAGTGGAGTAAGAATTATAATTTTACATTCAATTATGGAAATTTTAAGCCTCAAATATACATTATGAAAAATGAGCTTAAAAATAGATGGGATTTTATCATCAATCAGTGTAATCAGAAAATTGTTGAGGAAATTCTAAAGACAACTTTAAAGATTATGAAACTGAAAATTTGGCATTTTGTCTCAGAAACACAATATTATGGAAATCAGCAACAATTTGAGGCAAAAGCAATGGTGTAGCATTTGAACAATATATGACTCAACCTATCAAATCAGACACTGTGATGTCCTGAGCCCCTTACAGATTCGACCCAACAACAAGTTGCTGCTTATAAATAGAAGAATGAGTGAAAGAATGTGTAGAGGACGGTAGGAAACAGGAGGAAAAAGATGAAAGATTAGAGCTTTTGTACATAATTTTCTTTTACTCTTCATTTGTTTTTTTTATAGTAACATCTTGGGTTTGAGAGATAAACCTGATCTTTGAATACCATCCATTCTTTGTTTAAACTTGGAAGAAAGGCTAAAACATTATTACATTTCTTTCTATTCGATTAACACTACCTAATATAATTTGTTTAAACAACTAGTGTCTCTTGCTGCTTTTCTAATCCCAGTCTGTGGAAAGGCTAAACTCTACGGAAGGATTAATCGTTCAATTGCTATCATTTTATATTGTTTCTGTTTAAGTTGTAGGTTTGAAGATTGAATTTATAATTGTTATTGTACTAGAGTAAATTGTTCTAAGTATCGGTTTAAAAGTATACCCACCGAGAGTATTCCAAGATCACATTTTCAGGATGCCTTCTCGTATTGGCCGAAGGTTTTCCTAAGATCAAGGAGTATTAGTTGGAAGAATTTATGTTAAATTGATACTCTTAGAACTAATGTACTCAAATATCCTTTGTGATAAATTACGGTGTTATTTCCTAACTATATTTTGGGACGCTTCTAGGTAGGCAAGAAGTGTTTCCAGGCGTAGGACAATATGGTGAAATCATACTATTAGGGAAGTGAAACACAGCAAGAGATCAAGCTATCTAAGAAATTGGGCATTTCTCTATCTTTATCATATTGTTCAAGACCCAAGTCAGATAGCATCACCTTGAGTACTAGTTTGAGTTATTTGATGAGATAGTGGGTCCTTTTCTTTTTCGCAATGGCTCCAACCTTCTCAATACTTTGATAATGGATCAACTCAGCCTGGATCCTCTGTGCGATGAACCACATCCAATCAGCTTTCCTAGCTGACTGAAGGCATGATGTACCTTGAGATTCTATATGCAGAATCCATAATGTTTCCTATTTGGGACATATTTACTAACTATTTTCTATTCAATGTGAAAACCTAAGCTTGTTTGGATGGTCATTTCTATTAGATTGGAAGTTAATCTTACCATAGGTCCCCATCTCCATAAATCAAGAATCATCCTTAGTTCCTATTAGGCCCTTACAGGATATTTGGCAATGACAACAACCTTACTTTTTATTTGATTGACTTTGCTTGTGCCTCAAGGCCTTGATGCATTGGTCCCTTACCCAAATAGCGCTTTCTGTATGCAGATCCTGTGATATACGGGATCTTGCTCATAGCATGTCCTCTCCATTTTAAGATTTGAGAGAAATTGATCCATCATTTATGAAATTATCTCCCTTAGGCCCCACTCCATTGCTAAACTCTTTAGCATGTCTAGCCTAAGTAATAGTGTGATCAAAAAGACTAAACAGCCTTCATTGATCTATCTCTATAAATCTATATCCTAATATATGGACTCACTTCTCAGTATTTTTCATGGAGAAATTTACGGATAACTAATTGTGATTACAATACTAAGGCGTGGCTTCTAATGAGTAATATGTATACATATCACTTCAGAATAATTCATTCACTAACTTTCTTATACACACGGCTTCATCCACATTTTGTGAAACCAATATTTTGATTGATGATCGGATATTTCAACTCTATCACAAATGGATCTCTAAAGTTTATCTTTCATTACAACTCTGAGTGAAGACCTTAGTTGTATTGTGTACACATCCTTCATCAGGATTCCTTCACAAGAAGTATACACATCCATTTCTATCGATAATCATAATGATAGTAATGACTAGAATTGTCCTTACTAGTTTAACATAGCTATTGGACTAAAGAATCTATAATAAATAGTCAATTCATAATCTTTATTGATGATAACTATTTATTAAACAGCCTTATAGGTAATCAAATTACTCTATATCGGTCTTTTTCTTGAATATCAAATTTACCTATGGGCTTTATTCATCAATTTCATTTCAACCAAGTCACTTGATTTGACTTATGGAATCCATCTCGACTTCATTGTACAAGCCAGCATAAACTCTAACTATTTAAGGATTCATGAAGCGAGTAGTAGGCTCAGAGTGACCTACGTTTACGTCTTATTATTAACTGTTGAGAAATCCATATTTCTACAGAGCGATATGTGTCCTACCCATACTCTGATATGGCTTATGTTTTGAAAGGGTTAGTTGTTATTTCGTAACATGAATAACAACCTTAGATTCAATCAGGATTAGTCGCATATTTGAAGCCTTTGAACTACAAGTTCACCACTGCTCCCAATATCTTCACCCATAAGAAACTTCGACTTTCTAAGATTGTATGCTTAATGAAACAAGCAACCTTTTTTTAAAGTGTTGTAGAATTGTTATCAATAGACTTATCTGGATCACCTTAGCCCTAAAAATACCTAGTATTTTTATAACTCATTTTTGTGTTAGGGCATAATTGAGCAAGCTGAGATTTTTAGGTATTGTTCCAACTGATCACATATGTTAAATGTTAAATGATAAATGTTAAATGATAAATGATTGATTATGATTGATGAATGAACTTTCGGAAGGAATTTACCTAAGTGTTAAGGGTACAAAATGGGAAAAATTATCAAATGAGGACCTAAAGGGTCATTTGAAAATATGTCTAAAGTGTGAATATAGTGAGAATTAGAGTGCAAATAGAAAGTATATGGGTTACTGGAAAGTGGGAGAACTTAACTTTCAAAAATAGGTTTAAAGGCAAACATGGCCTTATGATGTTAAGTGACTTAAAGACCACATTTGGTCTATTGAATGTCCATTTGTGCAAAAAACGTATTTGGGAGTAGAAGAAGCTAGGGTTTTGAGTGAAGATTCTGAATTGGTATGGAACTTGCTCTTTGGTGCAAGATCTTCCAAGAAAAGTTCAAAAGGAGGAAGGCTGAGCGAAGGAGTTTCAGAGATTCAGTGAACACAAACCCCTAGAGCTCACTGGCAATGTTTGGATTTGGAGAAAAACCCTAACCTTATGTAAAGGTGATTTTGATTGGTTGTAGATCAGTTTTGGGGTTGTTCTGGGTTGAGTTTTGAAATGTATTTTTGGTTGGTATTGGTTTGGATTGGTTTTGATGAATGTTTATAAAAAGGAAAATGTTGTGTTTTCAAAGACTGTAAAATATTTGTCAAAAGCCCCTGTTCTTTGTTTATTATAGGGTAATTTACAATTATTCAATGGAGTGATTCAAATTGGTCAAATCTGTAAAGAACCACAATGAGCCATCTCTACAAATTCTATAGAAGGACCAGGGAGACATTGTAGCTCTGAAGTGGCTCTCGAATATGGGTTTAAGGTGAGTTTCGTAGCTCACTTCGGTATGCTCTATTTTGGGTGTAGTTGTGGTGTTTTGTCCATAAGTTGAGTTTCCACTCATCCACATTGGAGGATTCAAAATTATGGGTAAACTATACTTCTTGGGGAATAATTTTACTGAAGGAAGTGTATGTAAATTGTAATCCCTAGTGCCTTAAATCACAAAGTGAGCCATGTGCATTCTGCTTGAAAATTGTGAGTAGTCTAGTTGTAAAATGCAATAACTTGAGTTTTGGTGATCCAAATTGGATGATTCCAATTGGAGAAGAAACCTTAGAACCATAGATTAAAATGAGGAGGAACCATTACCAATTTATGGAGCACCCGAAATCGAAAATAATGAGGATCCAAAGGAGTCGGCATATCGAATTAGCTGGCATTAAAATGTCAGAATTTGAGTCTGGGTGATCCAAATGAGATGATTCCAATTCCTAATGACAATAGACTCATAGATATATCATTTTATTGAAGGAAGCATGAGAAAAATATGACTCATGTGTCCCCATAAAAATTTTCAAGTGAAGGAGTATTGGGTAGACATCAACCACCCCAACGAAAATCTATATTACCTGGCTTGATTTTCACTTTCTTAGGTTGTTCTTTAATTGTAGCATTGATGGATTAGGGGTTGGTGAAGAAAGCTTTGCAGGCAGGGATTCAAAGGATAGGGTGAAGACAACCTTTTGAGTTTGTTTTCGTCTCTCTTGTTTGATTACTTGAAAGTTTGATCTACACTCTTAACAATAACTTTAAAATTGATTGTGAAATATTATGGAAATATTGAAATGATTTATGATAAATTTCATATTGATTTGTTTTAAATCGAATTGAGACAGCTAGATTGAAATAAATTTCATATGAAAGATTTGCATGAGTGTTGAAAAATAAATGTGTATCAAAATGTATATACACTATTGTTAATTGTATTGAATGATTTGACCTTAAAATGTTGGATAAATTCGAGTTAAGATGGAATTGGTATGCAGTAGAGTCAAATTAAATCTTTGCCCGGCAAGATGTAATGAAGTATTAACTCGATCTATACTTGGGTGGGATAGTATAGTGGTGTTCTGAGTGATTTTAATAAGCAATGACAACCCAGCGGGGCAGTACTATGTTGTAAACATTTTTTATATCGGCATGTAGCTCGGTAGGTGTGCGGTGATTCGTTATCTGTGCAGAAAGCATGAGTTAAATTCGATAAAGGAAGCGAAATGATAATAAGATTGAAGAGCATGATTGTGATTTGAATGATTTAGTGCATATGGAATTGCATAACTTGGAAATGACCAATGAATTATGATGAATATATATATATATATATATATATATATATATATATATATATATATATATATATATATATATATATATTATATTACATTAGTCATTGAAAAATGTACAAAAAGCATTTTATAAACATTGCATGAATTGATTAAGCAAATAGAGAAAATTTAGCATAGAACCACTAAGCATGAAAATGCTTAGCGTTAATTTTCATAGCATGAGCATTCAGTGGGGACAAAATAGTAGAGATTTAAATCAAACATCAAAGCTTGTCTTTCAGTAAATATCGACCATGCATTCATGAAATGGTTTGACATTTAATATAAACTTTGATTTTACTTTGTAAAATGTTTTGATATTGAAAACTCTAATATATTTTGTAGTAGTCGATTAGAAAGGGCATATAATTCCATAGTAGCCACCAAATGTGGGATTTATCAAAATGATAGAGCTTCATAAATGTTTTGATGCATATTATTATATATTCACATTATACAAAAAAATGTATTTTTATTCGTATGTTAGCCATTTGGACTTTACATATTATTTTGAGTATCAGGCTACGATTAAATTCTTCATAAAAAAAAGAAAAGGGTGTTACATATTGTTGTGCCATAACCTGAGTAGCATAAAGCTACGGTATTGAAAACTATATTTGTATTTGTATTGTTTGAATATATCTTAAAAGTAAAAGTATTAGTAGTGAAATGGACACTGTCTCTGAAGCAGGCACTTGTCGATTTAGCTTCTAGCTTGGTAAGTATAGTTAAACTTCTTATAATTTAGATAACCACATACATTCAGATAGAAAGATAAGGCTCCTTGTTAGTCCATATCCCACCTTAGATACTTTAATTGACTTGGATAAGACTTTGTTTAGAGATGTAGCTAGCAGGTCTCAGTGCATACCCTAGAAGGATTTGGGTGAATCTAACCTTGCCCATCATAACCTTACAATCTGATAAAGTTTTTTGTCCTCTTATCCACACCACTATATTATAGTGTGTAAGGTGGAGTCCATTTGGATAAAATCTCATTATTTCGGAGATAACCTAGAAACTCTTGTCTTAGGTATTCTCCACCTCGATCTGATCTGAGTGATTTAATACCTCTCCTAAGTTGTTTCTCCACTTCATTTTAGAATTCTTTGAACTTTTCAAAGGATTTAGATTTGTATCTCATCAAATACAAGTACACAAGTCATGAATAGTCATTGATAAAGGTTATGAAGTAGATGAAACCACCTTTGGCATGTATGGACATAGGGCCACATACATCTTTATGTATTAGGTCTAATGGTCCATCAGGACATTCATCATTTCCCTTAAAGGGGTAACTTGGTCATCTTTCCTAACAAGCAAAATTAACATGGGTCAAATGATTCATAATCAAATGACCCCAAGCTACCACTCTTATGTAACTTAGTCATGCACCTCTCACTTATGTGGCCAAGACGACAATGGCATAAAAACGATGATTTCAAATTATCTCCCTTTGGTTTTTTATTGTCATTAACATTTAAATTGGATTGGACATATCTAAAATGTAAATTCCATTGCATAATGTACCACTACCATAAAAGAACACCATTAAAATGATTTCTACTTGCACAAATAAGAAATTGAAAATTGTTTTTACATTACGTCTTTAGGACGCAACAACAATCATCGAATTTAAACAAAGATCCTTTAGGTTCGAAACATAAGTCCATATAACAACAATTGTAACTCTTGCACCATTGCCTACTCGAAGGTCGGACTCTCCCTTTGTGAGCTTCCTACTATTAATTAGGCCTTGCATATCAAACCATATGTGTGAGCCACAATCGGTATAATATACCTATATTAGAGGTGGGAAAAAAACCCTAAGAAACTGAACCGACTCAAAAACCAAATTGAGACCAAATTGAAAAATAGGTTAACCGAATCAGTGAGTTAGGTTTGGGTTTTGTTTGATAAAAATCTTTGTTTCGGTTTACAAAATACAAAAACCCATGCGTTTCGGTCTTAAATAGAATAATTAAAAAAAACAAAAACAAAATGGAATGGCATGTTTGGTTGTTGAGAATCACATGAACGAATCTTGTTTGGCTGTTGAGAAACTCAATAAGTGGAAGTGAAACATAAATTAAAAAGGAAACTCACAAGCTCACACTTTCCATGATACGGTAGCTATGTACATCCATGGTATTTGTAGTGTTTCTTTTTTAGCATCATCTTGGAATGATGAGAAAAAAAATGGAATCTACACTTCATGTGGTTGATGAGAATCAGAAGCCGAAAAGTCAGTGATTAGGGAGCTTCTACAACATACATTGGGAATTCGATCTTAATTATGGAAAATTCATGTCGGAGGTTGTGACAGAGACATGAAATATGTTTCTAAATCCAAGTATTTTGAGTCTTATTACTATTTTGATTTGGAGTTGTTTTGTTTTAGAAAGATTTGTTCTCCAAGTCAAAGTAGCAGTTGCTTTATTTAATTTAGAAAGTTTGTTTTGCTAGTCAAATAGGAGTTGCTATTTCGTTTTAGAAAGATTTGCTTTTAGGAGTTTCTTTATTTAAATTAGAAAGTCTTGTTTTCCAAGTCAAAGTAAGAGTTGCTTTATTTTTTTAGAAAGTATGGGGCCTATATATACCCCCTTATTATAGTATTTTAAAGACAATTGATGAATAAAAATTCTTTTATGAGGTTTTCTTCACTTTATGGTTCTTGTGAGACTTTCGAGACTATTAAGGTTAATTCCTTACAATGTTCAAACTTACGGCTCATGGTTCTTCTATAATCAAGGGGATGGGGTTACTTTCCATTATTCTTACGGCTTTTGGTTCCATATAACCAAGGCTGAAAGAGAAGCAACATCTTTGCTCACGGATCTTGATTCAATATATTCAAGGGGATAGGGCCACTATTCTAGATCGTGTTTGAAGATCCTTGGAGTAGTCCGCAACAATTGGTGGATCTTGAAGCAACAAGTAGAGGGATTAACATCATTTTGGTATCAGAGCTTTGACTTTCAAAGATTGATTTGATATCGACCTTAATTATTGTTGTTTGACATTTCATTGAGTGCCAAAAAAAAGGGAAAAAAACAGAAAAAAGGAAAAAAAAAGAATCATAAAAAAAAAAAAAAAAAAAAACAAGATAATGTATTATTCCTTTTCTATTTTTTGTTTCTTTTGTAATATTTTAAGCATTGTTTGGATTCCTATTTGGTTTGATCTTTGATCATGCTTTGTTAGTTCAAATAAGAACCAAAAAAGTGAAGTTCAAGAGTGATTACTACCTAAAAAGTGCTATTTCATACCCTTAACACTCCAGCTTTTAAGCACTTTTGTGTAGTAATAAGCCTAATTAACCCAGTTGGCATGTTAAGGACCTAGTAGGGCTACTAATCAAATTTTCGGGGCAAGTTTTGTTGTTTTTAAAGGCTATACATCTTTAAGATAGGGATTTAGCTTAAGCATGAAGAAATCGGTAGAAATTTAGGCTTGAGGAGAAAAGAAGGCAAAGTAGAGCCGAGAAAGAGATGCGATAGCAACCTTCTTTAAAAAATTTTCAGGGTTGTGAAATTTTATGGCCTGCACTTACGACGACTTTTTTGGTTTCTTTTTGTTTTCTTCCCAATTTCTCACTTATGTAATAGTGTTTATTTTGTACACTTTGGTAATTTGTATTGATTTGGTGGTATATAATACCCCAAAGAAGACTTTGTAAATAACTTTTTGTGAAGTTTAGGGAAAGCATTGAAGAAACGTTTTTCTCTCATTTCTCTCATTTTCTTTCTCTCACTTTCTCACTGGCGAGCAACCTATGAGGATGATTTCTCGGAGGATGGTGGCTAAAACTCCTCTCCTTGAGTAGAAGGCCCTTTGGGTAAAGGATCTAAGGAACTAAGGGTTTCCATGTTTTTCACGCAGGTATTCATTGTCATTAATGTTCTTCCCACTTCAAGCTTTAGGTTTGATCACTGAATCACGCGAATGGTTAATATTTGGTAAGCTTTCAAGGCTAATTGGACGCTTAATGCTAGATCCAGTGATGTTCGTTTGTTATCACTTATGAGTCATTGGAAGGTGAGTCAAGGAAACATGTGTTTTTACTGACTGAGACCATTAATTGGCAGTGAATGCTATTTTCAAAGATATTTAAGGAGGGTTAGTTTTTATAGCTAAGTGAAGATTCAGTTTAGGAGATAACTATATGTTATCATCCCCAATGCGAGGTAAAGACCCGGAAACTCCCTCATTTGCCTAAAGAACCCAAGCCTAGTGTTCTTTACTTCAAGGGACCTCTTTCCACATTCTAATTTACTTATTTTCAGTTTTAACCATTAAAACCTACCCTTTTTATCACAACCCCAATATCCCAAGAGAAATCACTAGTATAAGCCTCACTATAAGTCATTTCCATGAAGAAAACCCATCTCTAGGGACGATCCTAAAGCCACTACGCTATAGTAGCTATGCTACGCTACTATGAGGTATTAGGTTATAAATTTTGTTGATTAATACCTGATTCGTGTGTTAGTAGGTGGTCCGGAATCAACAAAATTTATAAACCTAATTCCTCCTACTACCGTAGCCTTGCTACTATAGTATAGTGGCTCTAGGGTAGAACACATGGATGGGTTTTCTTCGTGCAAATGATTTGCAGTCAAGTTCAAAATGGTGAATTCAATTTGGATTTTGGGTTTTCATAAAAACAGTGGGTGAAATGTTTGGAAATTGAAAATGAAATAAGTAAAAAATTGTAACATATAACTCCTTGAAGTGTTAGGTCACTAGGGTTGGATTCCTAGGGCAACTAAAGGGGTTTCTGGTCGCACCTGCGTTGAGAGGATGACTATAGTCATCTCCGAACCGGACTCTTCATTTAGCTTGCAAGCGACTGATAAATCTCTTTAAAAATGGCATCCAGCGGCCATTAAAATCTCGGTTGTTAAAGAGCACAAGTCACGCTGACTCACCTTATGTGCTCGCCAAATGATAATGCGAACTATCGATGAATCTGGCATTAAGCATCGATGACCCCAGCTTACGGTAATAACACATTGGGTAACACGAGATCAAAACCTAAGGGTTGAAAATACGAGGAAAACGATACTTGTGATGGATACTGCGTGAAAAACATGGAACCTCCAGTTGCCTTTAGGATCATGCACTTAGTAGCCTTCTTCTTCAAGGAGAAATAGATTCTAGCTACTCATCCTCCGAGTTGTCATCCTCGGAGGGTGTTTGGCTAGTGAGAAAGAGAGAGAAAGTGAGGGAAAATGAGAGAAAATAAAAAGAGTAGGAAGAGCTGAAAGCTTCCCGCCCAAAAACTTTTATTAATGGAGCAAAAAGGTCTCCTACAGTGGTTAGTCTGAGGGCTTTTATAGCCAACCCCTATCCTGAAAATACCAAAAAGCCAAAACAACTATTACAAGAGACAAATGGAAAGAAAACCAAAAGTGACTCAAAGAAGTCAAAAGTCAAAGAAGCAGGACAAGTGAATGAGTGGCGTGGGGTGAAAGTCGCAACTTGCAAAATTTTCAGGCCCCAAGTAGGTTGCAAAATTTCATGATCTGCTCCGACTATACTGCTGCTTCTGCTTCTCTTTTCTTCTGATTTTTGATTTGCAGCTATGAGTTGAACTTGGATTCTCCATGTATGAGTTGAATCCCTATCTATGGTATAAAAAGCCTGCCAAAACAACAAAACTTGCCACAAAATTTGATTAGTAGCTTTCTTGAGTCCTTAACATTATAATTGGGTTAATTAAGTGCATTAGTACACAAAAGTACTCCAAAACCCTGTATTAATAAGGGTGTAAATGGCACTTTTGTGTAATCATACCCCCAAGCCCCGACACATTGCTAGTCCCTTGGCAATGAAAGAAGAAGAAAGCAATCAAAAGCAAGATGAGCTATAAATATCTCTACACAAAATGGTTTTCAAAATCATTGAAGTGATAAACCATTTCTGCGTAAAGTTATCAAAGCCTTGTCAGCCATCTCGAAGAGTGTGTGCTATGCAAAATCTAGTGTCAAAATAGTGTCAACTCTAGAGAACCATCCTAACATCTTCCACAAAAACCTAAGTGTTAACTTGATTAGTTTTCAAAAATAATCACAAATCATTGTCCTCTCCCTGACCTAGCTTTTATCTAAACCTAGCAAACTAACCAACCTCAATGGACCAGGACCCACTTTTATTCCATAACTCCTTTTTTTGATGTAGGGGTGCAATGTTGAGGGTATCGAACTCACAAGCGTCCATGTAACGGGGGTCCATCGATGACTCCCGACCAGTGGGTTTAGACATCGATCATAAGGATATTTAGACGCTAACTCTTGGGTTTTACCGGACTCTTAATGAGTTCAAAACTCCAGCACCTACAATTTGCTAACCTCTACCTATCCACCCCATGCTTAACAAAGCACAAACTCGGTGACTCCCAACCGGAGTTGGTTTTTAGGCCCTTGGAGCTAAAGACTTCCTGTATACTCCTCGGAGCCAGTGCTCGGGTTTCAAAGAAATGACGTCCTGAAATTTTCTTTTCTTTTTCTTTTTTCTTTTTCTTTCTTTTCTTTTATTTTTCTTTTCTTTCCCACTTTTTTTTTGAAAGACTCATTGGTCTTTTATTCGAGGAGTTCCCGACCTATTAAAAGGTGGTGAGGTACTAGGCCGGACTTTTACGGGGCTTAGAAAGGCGACTATAGTAGAATCTAATGTGCCTGATATTATTGGTTAGTTCAATGTGGAAGAAAAAGGTCGAATACCATAAGGATTTCAACATGTTATCAGCTGACTAAGCATATGACATTCTAACATCAGCAATCATTGGAACAAAATTTCAATTTCTCATCTGTTAGGCATTACAATTTTTTTTAAAGTCGGCGAAAGCATGAACTAGAAACTAAAAACCTGAACTATATTGTAAAAAAAAAAACAAAACTAACTAACTAGCAAGCCATTCAACTAAACAAAAAGACTTGCTCAAAAACATAAAACAACACTTCCTTCCTTAACTCTCCCCCCAACCAAATTCAATATTGTCCTCAATGTGGCTATGGAATGGAAATTAAGGGAGGAAGTGATACCTCCACTGATAAAAATGTACCCATTTTGGATAGAAGACTTGCAAGCTTTCCACGAGGACCTTCACTCCATTTGGGCTTCAAATGAACAAGTTGGAAAAAATGAAGAGTGACCGAGTTAAATTATTTTAAATTATGCCTTTATAATAATCTACAAAAATGTTTCTGGATATATTTAGATTCTACACTCTCTAATATTTTCCTTGATACCAAGTCTAAAGGCAGGTTAGGATAGAAAAAGTTATGGCTAAAAAGAAAATAGGGTGGAAGGGCTGCAGAAAAGGGTTGCGAAAATTAGAAAATTTTGCAACAGGTGTTCTATTTAATTTTTTTGAGAAAACATACAAATTTTTTTTTTTATGAAATTTTTCAAAAGACAATATTTTTTTTTTAAATATATATATATTTTAATATATGAATAAAGAAAGAATTTTTAAATAATAATAATAAAAATAAAATAAAATAAAATAAAATAAAAGAAAAAGTACGAGAGACTACGAGTGTTGAAATTTTTTTAACGGGTTACGAAAATTCTTGGGCCTATTCCTCCTAAGCTTTGGACCTCCCTTCTTGCAAATATTTGACTAGCTGCAAAAATAAACACGGAAAATTTTTAAAATTGCAAAAAAAAAAAAAAAAAAAAATAAATCCCAAAACAATGATTAGCAAAATTAGAGATAACTAAGAAAAATTAAATAAAGTAAAATAAAATAAAATCAAAATCAAGAAATCAAAACAAAAAATTGGGGGAAATGAGTCCCCACAGAAGCGATTCTCGAAGCATTTTGGAAGTACATTTGAGAGCTAGGTAGGTTGATGGAATTGCTGCGGTTCGAATTGAATTCAAATACGAACCAAGATGGTTTCAGTATGAATATCAGCTATGCCATGCAATATGACGACTACCAATGTTTGATGTAGTGACAAAAGTTTGAACAATGGCCTTGCTTCCCTCTGTTTGCATGGCGATCTGGAATTGATTAGCCTCGACTTTAGCGGCGGGTGCTTCAAGTATAGATTGTGCTACGGTGTGACGGGATATACATTGGAGTCGTGGGAGTAGATGTAAATTATGCTTTTGGGGCTCTTCTAATGCTTCCTTTCACTTTGCCTTTCTCGATTATTGATGGGAAATTGCCTTTCTTTTCCCATGGATAAGCGTGCTTTTGATATCGAGATTCTGAATAACCCGCTAGGAATATTCAGCAAATTTCTCTATAAGCCCTTCTTGTAGTTACTGTTTACATTGCTCCTCTACCATGGTGTCAATCAGGCACTCTTCCTCTGGATAAACATGTTGCTGATTGGTGTTCCCACTGGAGTCAGCCGACATCCTCCACCTTTACCAGACTCTCGACCTAGTGTCACCAGCTCATTCTCCTCCACCCATGCCATCAGCATCAGCACCTACAACCCCATCACCCCCTCCAGCTCCTACTACTCAGGATGGCCCTAGTACATCTGCACCACTTGTAGAGTTTGTCCACATTTCTACACAGCACTTCCTAGCGATTATGGCCACTATCCAAAATTTCACTGCTACATCACAGACCTTTGTTGTTACTCATACTGTCATGGCATAGCGGATGACTCATACGAAAGCCATCCTTGCTCAGATTCAAGAGCACCTAGGCTTACCACCTATCCCGATCACCCTCTGCCGTGACATCGACTGCGGCACTACCATTAGCATCTTCGAGCGGGCTGGAGTGCCGGTTGCACTAGTGGCTTCTCTCTACCAGCTGATCATCCTTCAGTTCCTACACTATCACAAGATGAGGATGAGGTTCCAACCCCTGCACCTACCTGAGGAGGTATCACTTCCTCAACTAGAGTTCCACTTTCATAAGCTTCCATTAGGGGAATCTGACATACGGTTTGAGGGAGAGTTAAAAAAAAAAGAAGGAAGTGCGTTTATGTTTTGAGCCGGTTGTTTTACCTTGATCAATGGCTTATGGTTTCTAAGTATAGCACATGTTTTTTTTAGCTTCTAATACATGTCTTTAGTTCATGTTTTTAGTTTATCAAAATGTTTTTAGTCTCTCAATTTCTTAGTTTCTATTGGATTTCTCAACAAAGTTTTTGTAATTCTCAGCCTGCAATGGGAGAAATTGAAACTATGCTTTAATGCTCTTGATTTTAGAGTTGTTTTATGCTTATAAAAGTTGATGAAGTGTGGAAACTCCTCTTGTCTTCAACCTTACTTCTTCCACTTTGATCTAACCACACACTATGCACATTAGTTTTTAATTATAAGCTGAACCTTGCAAAAATCTGGCCTAGTACTTTTGACCACCTTTAATAGGTTAGGATCCCTAAAAAGACCAATGAGTCTAAAAAAAAAAAAAAAGGAAGGACCAATGTGTCTAACAAAAATGGAGAAAAAGAAAAAGAAAAAGAAATTTGCAACACTTACCATGAAACCCGAGCATAGTCCGAGGGGTATGGTGGGAAGTCTTCAAAAGCCCCGATTACTTTGAGCGGCGGATTTGGGAGTCATAGGCTTTGTTTCTCATTACATGGGTGAATAGGTGGAGTTGTAATTTGCGGATGCTAGAGTATTGAACTTATTAAAGAAGTCCCGGTGAGGAAATACGAAGGTTAGTGGTTGAAAGATCTTTGTGACTTGATGTCCTAAACCTTGATTTCTTGGGAGTCATCGATGGACCCCGTTACATAGGCAATTGAGAATTCGATACCCTCAGCATTGCACCCCTACAATGAAAAAAAAAAAAAAAAGAAAAGTTGTGAGATAAAAGTGGTTCCTGATCTATTAGGGTTGGTCAGTTAGCTAGGTGTAGAAAAAGAGCTAGGTTGGGGGGAAAGGACAATTTGATAGACTAATTTTGAAAACTAATCAAGTTAACACTTAGGTTTTTGTGGAAGGTTTCAGGTTGATTCTCTAGGAGTAGAAATTCTTTTGATATTTGAATTTGCATAGACATGCTCCTCTTGAGAGTCATTGGGCAGGATTTTGATGACTCTTATTGAAGGTTGGGTTTTATGACATCATTGATTTTGGAAAACCTTTTTTTTTTTTTGTGGATATATATATCATCTTGCCTTAAATTATTTCATTCTTCCTTCATTGCTAAGGGACTAGCAATGTGTCGGTTGCGGGGAGTGATTACTACCTAAAAAGTGTTATTTCATACCCTTAACACTCCATTTTAAGCACTTTTTGTGTAGTAATTAGCCTAATTAACCCAGTTGGCATGTTAAGGATCTAACAGGGCTACTAATCAAAGTTTGTGGCAAGTTTTGTTGTTTTTAAAGGCTATACATCTTGAAGATAAGGATTCAGCTTAAGCATGAAGAAATCGGTAGAAATTCAGAGCTTCAAAGCAGAAGAAGGCAAAAGCAGAACCAGAAAAGAAGATCACGATAACAACTGGCTGAAATTCGCAAGGGTGCGAAATTTGCAACCCTTTGCCACGACTGACTTTTGGTTTCTTTTTGTTTTCTTCCCAATTTCTCCTTATGTAATAGTGTTTATTTTGTACACTTTGGTAATTTGCATTGATTTGGTGGTATATAATACCCCAAAAGAAGACTTTGTAAATAACTTTTTTTAATTGAAGTCTTAGGGAAACTTGCTGAAGAAGCTCCCATTTTCTCTCATTTCTCTCATTTTCTTTCTCTCTTTCTCACTGGCCAAACACCCTTTGAGGATGATTTCTCAGAGGATGAGTGGCTAAAACTCCTTCCTCCTTGAAGTAGAAGGCCATTGGGTAAAGGATCCTAAGGCAAACTAAGGGTTTCCATGTTTTTCACGCAGGTATTCACTGTCATTAATGTTCTTCCCTTCAACTTTAGGTTTTGATCCCTTTGAATCACCTTGAATGGTTAACATTTGGTAAGCTTTCAAGGCTCATTGGACGCTTAATGCTAGATCCAATGATGTTCGTTAGTTATCACTTATGAGCCATTGGAAGGTGAGTCAAGGAGACATGTGTTTTCTTGGTAGAGATCATTATTGGGCAGTGAATGCCATTTTCAAAGATATTTAAGGAGGGTTAGTTTTATAACTAAATGAAGATCCGGTTTGGAAGATAACTATATGTTATCCTCCCTCATTTGCCTAAAGAACTTAAGCCTAGTGTCTTGATACTTCAAGGGACCTCTTTCCACATTCTAATTTATTTTATTTTCAGTTTTAACCATTAAAACCAACCCTTTTTATCACAACCCCAATATCCAAAGAGAAATCACCAGTATAAGCCTCACTATAAGTCATTTCCACGAAGAAAACCCATCTCTGTGGACGATCCTATAGCCACTATGCTATAGTAGTTATGCTATGCTAGTATGAGGTATTATGTTATAAATTTTATTGATTAATCCCCTACTAGGGCATGAATCAAAGAGTGGGAAAAGGCAAGAGTGATTTTCATTATACAAAAAAATCCAAATAATGAGTGAAAAAAAAAAAGAGTGTGAGTGACACATGTGAGAGAGTGTTGTGAGGTTTCTTTTTTAATTCTTTCCTTTAATTTGATCATGTCTTCAAGTAACGATCTTGCAAATAAGGAGGTGGGTTAGGACCAATCCTTCATACTGCAAGCCATGCAACAAAACTTTGCAAGATTAGAGGTTGAATGACATGTGAGATTAGATTGAACAAAATGAAGAGGTGTTGAGATGAGTACTTCCTCAAACTCAAAGATAAGAGAGGCGTGTTCCGACAACCTTGAATCATGAAGAGCTTAAGAATGAATTGAAAGATGAAGAAGAATATTCAGTTGAAGAAGAGGCATTGGGGACAAGGCGTGTTTTGAGTGCCCGAGTGAAGGAGGATGACATTGAGCCACAACGTGAAAATATTTTTCATACTGGCTACCATGTTAATAATAAGGTTTGTAGTTTATTATTGATGGTGGGAGTTGTGCTAATGTTGCTAGTACTTTGTTAGTTGAGAAGTTACAATTACCAACACTTAAACACCCCAAGCCATATAAGTTGCAATGGTTGAATGATAATGGGAAAGTGAGGGTGCAAAGGTAAGTGCTTGTGTCATTTTCAATTGAGAAGTATCATGATTAGGTTCTTTGTTATTTTGTCCCTATTTTTTCTTCTCACATCTTATTGGGCAAGACTTGGCAATTTGATGAAGAAATTAACCAAGCGATTTCAATAATCGTTTGATTTCATGAAGGGCCAAAGCTTGTAACTCTTGTACCATTGACTTCAAAGCAGTGTATATGAAGATCAAGTGAGGTTAAAGCAAGAGTGTGATTAAAAAAAGAATGAGAAATAAAATATATAAAAAAAAGGAAGAAAAACAAGAGGAAAAAGAAATTGAGAGAAGGAAAGAGAGTGAGAAAAGAAAAGATAGTGAAAAAAAATTGGAAGTGAACAACAAAAAAGAAGAGGCAACAAAAAAAGATCGGGAAGTGAACAAAGAAAAATGAGGGGAAACAAAAAGAAAGGAAAGCTTCTATACAAAAAATAGTAAGATCAAGAGTGCTTTTTATTCTAACAAGCCTATGTTTGTACTTCTGTACAAAGAGACGCTTTTAAACATTAAAGATATTGAGTCTTCTTTGCCTAGTGTTGTTTCTACTTTGTTACAAGAGTTCAAGTATGTAATCCCCGAGGATGATCCTAATGGTTTGTCACCAGAGGAGACAAAGAAGCTTCAAAGTCAAGTGGAGGAATTGATAATCGATGTGTTGTAGATGTATTACTTGAACACAAAAAGGATAGATCGTGGTTTTCATGCCATCAACAACATTGTGGTTAAGATTTGAGGACGAATCTTTTCGAGGAAGGGGGGAATGATGAGAATCAAAGCACAAAGGATCCGAGATGCAAGAGCTTCTATAACATACACTGGGAATTCGATTTTAATTATGGAAAATTCATATTCGGGAGGCTGTGAAACCTTGGAGACACTAAATATGTTTCGAAATCCAAGCATTTTGAGTCTTGTTACTATTTTTATTTGGAGTTATTTAATTTTAGAAAGATTTGTTCTCCAAGTCAAAGTAGTGGTTGATTTATTTCATTTAGAAAGTTTGTTTTGCTAGTCAAATAGGAGTTGCTATTTCTTTTTAGAAAGATTTTCTTTTAGGAGTTTCTTTAGTTAAATTAGAAAGTCTTGTTTTCCAAGTCAAAGTAGGAGTTGCTTTATTTGTTTTATAAAGTATGGGGCCTATAGATACTCCCTTATTGTAGTCTTTGAAAGACAATTGATGAAGAAAAATTCTTTTGTGAGGTTTTCTTCACTTTATGGTTCTTGTGAGAACTTTCGAGACTATCAAGGTTAATTTCTTATAGTGTTCAAACTTTTGGCTCTTGGTTCTTCTATAATCAAGGGGACAGGATTACTTTCTATTGTTCTTACGACTTTTGGTTCCATATAACCAAAGGGAAAGAGACACGACATCTTTTCTTATAGATCTTGATTCAATATAGTCAAGGGGAAGGGGCCACTGTTCTAGATCGTGTTTGAACATCATTGGAGTAGTCCGCAACAATTGGTGGATCTTGAAGCAACAAACAGTGGGGTTCACATCAATGGCCTTGTAGAAGATGTATCATGTGATATATATAGATACCTAGCATGTGTAAAAGGATGAGAGTACCCCTCATTAAAGAGGAAGGGATGGCATACATGCATCCACATGCATGTAGCGTGTACCATGTGGACTTATAGCGTATGTGAGCGAGAGCCAATACAAGGCCTCTCGATGGCTCTCGACCAAGTCTATTGCTCACGGGATTTACACTAACCCCTAATATGTCCAATTCCATAGTTTTCCACTACTTGGATCTAATCCAATACTGTTTTACTCTCTCTTTGTACCTTCTAAGTGTGTGACCCATTAGGTTTCAGGTTATGTTGGCCACTTTAATTAACTCTTGATTCGAGCAAGTCATGAGTGGTATCTAGCAACATATAATGACCCTTAAAAACTAGACAGTCAAAGGTTTGACTGTGAACCTTTCCATATGCAATATATTATGCAATGCTATCCTTTCACTCCATACTATACCCAACTTGGTTAAGAGCATCCATTCTCCCAATAGACTGGCTATGCTACACCTAGCCCAGTGTGTTTTCTTGTCTTCGAGATCCATTACTTAAAGAGCATGCCATTGAAGACTATCTTCATGACATATTTACTCTTGCCAAAGATTCTGAGTAATGATCTCTGAGAGCACCTAGGGATATCCTCCTTATATCAGAATTGGTGACCTTTATTGGCTGTTACCTCACGAATACCTCGAGCTAAACCCGATCATCATCCTACAAGCAACCTTTTAGAGGCAACAAAGATCGAAGTCAAAGTATAGAATCAATAGCTAAGATATGCTTGATCACCTCAAGTCTAAGGATACTAGCACCATTGCTATGATGAGACTATCATTGATAATTGAATAAATAATCCATATGATTGTGCTATGGCGGGTCTCCGATGTACTTAACTACTCTTGGCAAGCATCCACATGTCTACTTTAGTAATCACGATGATCACAGTTTGTGAGACCAACTACTTTATCAAATAAAGAGGTAGAACATGTGCTAGTATAATAAGATCAACAATGTCAATCTTATGATCCTACTATGACTATGGATAGTTTAGATACTAACATAATTATACTTAATAGGAATCTCACTATTATGATCACCATCATGATTTCCTATATGCTATGTAATATATCATGGACTTCATTAATTTGATTTAAGATCGCTATCAATTCATATATATTAAATGAATATCAAAGAAATGAAGATGTGTTTATTATAAATGAATATAAATCGTACATAAGTGCTAAAGATGATTGCCTTTAGAGGAGTTCTCTAATAATCTCCCACTTGAACTAAAGCCAATAACCTTTATATCTAATACTGTAGGCAAGTACATGAGAATTAAACTTCTTTTGGGGAAGTGGCTTAGTCAAAGGATCAACAATATTCTGATCAATGGGCACTTTCTCTATGATTACATCACGCCTACCAATGATTTTTCTAATCAGGTGGTATCATCTGAGTACATGTTGGACTTTGATGGGGCGTGGTTGGCCACCTCTTGCATAGTGGCTCCATTGTTATCACAGTAGAGAAGCACTTGATCAATAATGATAGGCACCAGTCTAAGTTATGAGATGAACTACCTTATCCAAACCGCTTCCTTATCTGCCTCGGAAGCCGCAATGTACTTTGCTTTGGTTGTAGAAGCAACAGTCATCTCTTGTTTGGAACTTTTCCAACTGACTGCTCCACTATTCAATGTGAACACATAACTTGATTAAGATTTGAAGCCATTTCTATCAGATTGGAAGCTTCATCGGTATAACCTTTCACATGAAGATCACTATCTCCATCTCCATATATCAAGAATACATTCTTAGTCCTTCTCAAGTACTTAAGAATATTCTTTACAACCACCCAATGATCCTTACTAGGGTCTGATTGTGATTCGTGTGCCGTAGGGTATCCTGAATCAACAAAATTTATACCCAATACCTCTTACTATCGTAGCATTGCTACTGCAGTATAGCGGTTCTAGGATTGTCCACAAGGATGGGTTTTCTTCTCGTAAATGACTTACAGTGAGGTTCAAAATGGTGAATTTGTTTTGGATTTTAGAGTTTTGTAAAAACAGTGAGGTGTAATGTTTGGAAACGGAAAGTAAAATGAAATAAAATATAAAAGGAAACTCCTTGAAGTATCGAGCTACTAGATTTGGGTTCTAAAGGCAACCGAGGGGTTCTCGGGCCCTTTTCCTCACGTTGGGGAGGGTGACCTATAGTCATCTCCCGAACTAGTTCTTCATTTGGCTATAAAACTCGGCCCTTAATAATTATCCTTTGAAAAGTGGCATCCATTGAGCATTAATGATCTCAAAAAATAAAAACATATCTCCTTGACCCACCTTCCAATGACTAATAAATGGTGACTATCGAATCTCAATGGATCTAGCAATAAGAATCCACATAACCCTAAAACATTACCAAATACAGATCATTCAAGGTGCATCGAAGGGATTTAAACCTATAGTTAAAAGGAGACACATGAATAGCAGCGAATACCTGCGTTGAAAACATGAGAACCCTCAGTTTACCACAGATCCTTTGCCAAGTAGCCCCCTTCTCCAAGGAAAGAAGGGTTGCCGCCTCATCCTGCAGAGTTGTGATCCTCGTAAGGTACATTTAATTTGGTGAGAAAATGAGAGAAAGTGAGGGAAAATGAAAAAGCGGGAATTGCTGAAAGCTTCGCGCCCAAAACTTTATTAATGATAAAAAAGTCCTATTATAGTGATGCTTGGGACTTATATACTGCCCAAAGCCATGTAAAATTACAAAAACGTATGAATTGGTCACTATTACATGAGGGGCAATTCAGGAATAATGAAAATTTTAACAAAAAAGTCAAAAGGTCAAAAGTGTGTAGCAACAAGTTCGCGGTACGGGAAAATTAGCGATACGTAAGATTTCACAACCCTTTCGAAATTGCCAAGGTGCTTTGTTTCCATTCTGCTATTGTTCTTCTTCCTGTTTCTGATCTACAGCTCTGAGTTGAACTTGGATTCTCCATGGTTGAGCTAATTCAAAAACTTTGGCATGATTGGCTTGTGAAAACTACAAAATTTTCCACAAAATACAATTACATTAGACTGATTACAACGCAAAAAGTGCTCAAACTTTGAATTGATAAGGATGTAAAATTGCATTATTTGGGAAATAATCACTCCCCCCAACCGACACATTGCTAGTCCCTTAGCAATGAAAGAGAAAGAAAAAGAAAGCACACAAAATAAGATAGGCAAAATCTATATCCCTGAAAAATTATCTTTAGTTGTGAATGGATAAAGCTTGGCATGCAAGAGTCGTAAACCTTTGCCAGCGACTATCTTGAGGAAGTAGGTGTTATGAAAAATAAATATCAAAGAGTCTCTTTCTAGGGAACTAACACGGGACTTCCACCAATACACAAGTGGTAGCTTGATGGGTTTTTCAGAAGAATAGAATTTGTCAAGCGCATTCTCCACCTCAGCCCTAGTAATGTCTAAACCTAGCGCGGACTAACTTGACCTCGATAGATCGGGACCCCTCTTATTCCCTGGAAATCTTTTGCGTTGTAGGGGTGCAATCTTTGTGGGAGCTCGATCTACGAATGTCATGTAGCGGGGATCCTGATGACTCGACTAATTAAGGTTTAGGGCATGAGTCATAAGAATTTTCAACTACTAACTCTTTAGGCTTAACCTAGACTTGTGAGTTTGAGACTCTGCTTTTATAACTTGTTAAGCTACCTTTATTCACACCCAAGTAATGAACACAAAGTCGAGTGAACCGACTAGTTGGCTTAGGGCACTAGGCTTTAAAGACTTTCGCTATATACCCCTCGGACCGTGCTCGGGTTTCAAGACAAAGCGTCACAATTATTCTTTTATTTTCTTTTTATTATATTTTATTTTCTTTTTCTTTTCTTTTCTTTTTGAAAGACTCATTGGTCTTTTTAGGGGGGGTCCTTACCTAATAAAGGAGGTCAAAAGTAGAAGGCCGGGCTTTTGCAGGGTTTAGGAGGCCAGACAGTTTTTCAGCTCATCAATGAAACCTAATGTGCACGGTGTGTGGTTAGCTCAAAGTGGAAGAAAAAGGTTGAAAGCAATATGAATTCAACTGGTCATCAACTTAATTAGACATAGCATCATTCTAACATCAATGGAACAAATTTCAATTTCTCTTACTATAAGCAGGGCATTGCACAAAAAAAAAAAAAGGATGCAAATGAGAAGCGTATCTGCCAAGTTTTATAGTATATATTGAAATTAAAGTATGGTATATTTTTTATCATCACAAAGAAACCATGGCGATCTTTGAAGCCACTGTCGTTTATTTCGAAACTCTTGATAAAAACATAATGTAAACGCCCTTCCTTCATAACTCTCCCTGGCCAAGATTCTACATTGTCCTCAATGTGGTTATGGAATGGAAATTTAAGGGTGGAAGTGATACCTCCTGGAGAAATATGATACGATTGTGGAAGGAGGAACCACGTAAAGGAAACAAAGAGAGGAAAAGTGTTAAACCAAGATCCTTGTGATCTGAAATATGATTATGCTCTGAAATAAATCAAAAAGATAAAAATATGCTTCCCCGAAATTGCCCTTATTCACTCCATTTGGGCTTGAATGATCGAGTTGGAAGAAAGAAAGGTTAAAGTGACCCGATTGGAGTATTTTAAAAATTGCTCATTTATCACATTTCAAAGTATTCTTTCGGTATATTTAGATTTTACACTCTCTAAACTTTCCAAGGATACGAATCACTAGCGGTCGGATGAAAAATTATGACCAAAGAAAATAGGGTCACGAGGAATTTCGTATTCGCGAGGAGTCGAAGCGCGAATTTTGCGAACTCTTGAGAATTATTATTATTTTTCAAATACGAAATTTTTTTTTAAGATAAAAGAATATATATATATATATATATATATATATATCAATTTTCAAAGACAAAAAATGCTACGGTGCTCCCCTGCTGCTACGATTGCACACGAGATTTAGCTTTTTCTGCGAAAATGCTGCTCGTGCAAGCTCTGATGATCCTCTGAAATTTCATAGGGGTTGCAAAATTTCGCAGGGTTTGTGAAATTTTTGCAACCCTTGCGAAAATGGAGTTTTGCACTTGGACCTCCCCTATTGTAGAAACTAAGCACAAACCTACAAAAATAAGCTAGGAAAATTTAAAAAAATGTAGGAAAATGAAAAATTAGCTAAAAACAAAGATGAAATTAAAACTTAGAGAAAATCTAAAGAGAAAAATTAAATAAATCAAAATAAAATAAAACATAAAATATCAAACAAAAGTGGGGAAATTTTGGAGTCCCCCGAACTAGTTTCTCGGCCTTTGGGGATTGTTGGGCTGGTGGAGGCCCAGTGGAGTGCTTGGGGAATCAGTGCTCGGTGAACCAGAATGGTTTTATATGAGTCATCATTTGTGCCATCTGATATGGTATTTCTTAATGTTTGTGATGTAATTGACGAAGTTTGAATAAGGCCACTAACTTCCTAAGTTTTCTGCGTGGTAGTGCATATGGGATAGCCTTAGCGGTAGAGTGTTTCGAGTGTCGAATGTGCTGCAGTGTAGTGGGATGTGCACTAGGTCAGAAAGTCTTCTTTGTGATGGGCTGGTGGCTTGGGCAGTGGCACTAAGATTCAATTTTATGGGAAATGGTTTAAGAATAAGCTTTTGGGGCTCTGACGGGCCGAAAGTGAGTGTGAAAAATTTAGGTGGGAAACTCAAACCCGTGTGCGCAAGTATACAAGTCGAGTTGACGTAGCGTAGTGGTTAGTCAAGTGTCTTTCCCTCGAAGAGAAGCATGTTGAGTACTAATTTAATGACTTCGACAATATTTGGATATAATCCTAAAGCAGATTACGACTAAATTACTAGAATTAACAAAAACTTAAAATTGTGTGTATTGAATTATATCGATGATGAGAAACCTAGGGTTTTACCGTCTCCTACCACACTTGATAGATGTCAATTCAATTGGGAGGAGGGAGGAGGGGGACTTATTAAATATTCCCTTATGAGTTATGTTGGCAAGTTGATCTTTCCTACAGATATTTTTCTCGAATATATTTGCTTATCTACCGCCAATGGAGTGTGTGCATCTACTGCCTCAACCCCTCGACTCGAAAATGCTTAAATAGACAAACCTTAGTGCCACTTGCGATGCGGAATATCTACATTCTTCGGCCCCACCCAGTGTTGCTTTAACTCCCATGTCCACTAGAAATTATCTTCTCTCAATCTCGAGCTTCCGGCTTTAGCATGTCACGGAGTTGAATGGAGACAATAACATGTAATTAACCCCAGAATTAAAGCAAACATATGAACTCATATTAATAATCAAATAAGACAAAACTGAAAATCAATCCATCAAACCGTGGTTAGGGTTAGAAAAACCCTAGAGAAAAGAATTAGTTCATCATATTATTCATTATAGATTGACGAATTCGAATCATGAAGTAGATTGAAGGAAGAATTGCAGAAAACTCCGTCTTCGCAATCTTTCCCGAATCCGTCGATATCTATCTCTCTGCTTGTATATTCTTCTTCTTCTCAATCCAATCCCCCCTTTTTCTTTGAAAAATCTTCCATTTTATACCTCGAGACGAGGGCCCATCAATGGTCTAGAAAAGTTAGGGTTCTGTGAGTTCCTGTTTTGGAAAGGGGACCTCGCTACGCAGAGGCGAATGTTGCCCTTGCTGCTGCGTGCGAGAGACCAGCGAACTGCAGTCTTCGGGTTATTATTGCAAAGGAGGTCTTCAGCGGCTGACAGAGTGCTTCCTTGCATGGTGAGAGTCTCTTTACTTTCCCACGTGAACCCGATAGCAGCTCGGTGATGTCTTTTTGTCATTTACGCCTGCATTATGTTTTTACGTCTTTTATTTGCCCTTTTGATTCCAACATCGCCATGTTCTATAGAATAATATAATATGAGGATTAGCGTGATAACAAGAAAAGACTGTGAATCATGCATTTTAGCTATAAAGAACACCGAGAATTCAACTGAAATGTTGGCATGATTCATCTTGATCAACACCCCCAAACTTAGCTTCTTGCGTCTGACAAGAATAGACCTCCACCGAAGTGCAGCAAGAGACCGCGTGAAAGCATATAGCGATATGGGTTAAGCACACATGACAACGATGAAGAGTCCATATTAACGATTCGAAAGATCCGAGGACTACCTTGGTTGTTTAGCTTTCAGAATCTACATGGTCGGTCCGATTTGCTCAAGTAGGTCAACCCCATTTTAAGTGCTCAATAATCTTTCGCAAGGAGTCTAAGTGCGGTTAAAGCGTGATCTCAGTAATGTATAATTTGGCTAGGTACCCCCCCGAGCTTAGTCGAACTAGCCTATTTGGACTAGCATAACACGGAAGGATGAGAACGCACAAATTTATTCACTTCAGCTACTCCTAAGGGTATTAACTCTAAGACAAATTCAAGAAGGTACTGTCTGAGAGGTTTAGTTGAGGGGTTCGTAGCGGGATGGTGGTGACTCCCCACCGGTTGGTTAAGGGCGTCGGGCATTCGAGTTCCCTAGAGACTTTGCAGAACACTCAACGAGCCTCGAGGATCTAGTTGTGTAGATCCCTACATTCCATGTAGCGGCGGTGAAGTCAATGGCTCGGCCGGTTGGCTCGAGCATTAGGCTTTGAAAAGCCCCTCGGGTGTGCGGGATTCGCTTGGATGATCCGCATTTGTTATTTTTATTTTATTGGCCTTATTTATTTTGTTTTTATTTGGGGCTGAAGGTGATCCTCTTTTTTCTAAAGTGTGTCGCCAGGTGTTTACTTCCTAAGGGTTCATTGGACTCTTGTATGGGTGAGTCCGGTCAAGCATGCAGATCACGTGTGTGTGCAGGATAGCCTACTTAGGGAATTGAGTTCTTGAGATCTAAAAAGGGTGGCTAGACATGGTTAGTCTCGACTTTACACAACGCAGTCCCAATTGTCAAACAACCTCGGAGTCTCTACTTCATTGAACATGGGTTGTTTTTGCGATTACTACCACTCCCTTTTGTTGCCATCATGCCAAGTGGAGGGATACTCAATACCAACTTTGGAGACTGTCATATTAGTGCATTTTGCATACATGTTGGTGCATAGGGAGGCGCAACCTATAACACACACGTAAAAAGAAAAAAAATGGACCTAAGCATGCAAAAATAGCAACAATAACCAAGTCGAAATAGAAACTAAGTCATACTTAGTCAAAATAAACCAGTCACACTAACGATTAAAATTAAACCTGATCACCCATACCCACACACCCCAGGCTTAAAGCAGACGGTGTCACTCAATGTCGAGAAAGAAAGGAGTAAAGAAAGAATCCTGAAAAAATCACTACGATGGTAGGCGTGGTGGTCTTTGTGTGAAATGATAAAAGTTGGGCTAGCTGTTGAGCAATCTGGTCCTTGCTGGCGTGGATGGAGGCCATCTCAGCCCTGATGGAATCCATGTCTTATCTGAGGCAGCCGGGTGATACTATGACTCATCCCGATGGCGTCGAGAAGAGGGGTGGTAAGTGCGTGGATGCGGTCGGCCACGGGGGTGGTCGAACTAGAGGAACCTCGGGGTCGTTGTCAGCTAGGTCGCCTGTGGCCAGGTGTGGTTGCGCTAGGACATCATCGTGAATCCATCATCAGACTCATCAGGGCTCCCGAACTTCACCTGGGCAATGGAATGGGCAAGCGCTTGCTCCACACTCTTGAGTCCATCATGAACTCCTACCCGATCGGCCTTAATCAATGATCGGGAGGGGTGGATCGAAGGAGCAGTCTGGCGTCCGATGAGTCGACTCGATCAATCCCCGCTCAATGACCGTCCTAATGTCGAACTAGAATCCCTTGGTTAAGGCGTACAGGAGGATCATCTTGTCCTTTGTCACTGTACTAAGATGTAGTGAAGGTTTAATCTTAACACATAAAAAATTATACCAAACCTTCGCCACTAGCATGAGCGCTGTCATCGGAAATGTGGTGATCTCGCTCATCGATGGATGGCGCCGCCACATGCCCTGTGTGAGCTCCTTCTTTAGGCTCTTGAAGTCGGTGGCCACAAACAACGCTTGGTACTCCTTACTGTCATCCTCTCGCAGTTGATAGATCTGGTTGATGGCCTTGTGCCCCAAAGTTGGAATGGAACTCTTGTACGACCGGGGCCACTCCGGGGGTCGGGGGAGCACACAATGTCTGACATCCTCTGGTCTGGATGGTGAAGTTAAATAAAGCGTTTGAGGTAGGAAAACCCCTCTCAGAACGAAGAGCGGATCTGAAAGCAACTCATGGTAGAGCCGCTGATTAGTGCTTAAAAAGTGCTATTTTGAACCCTGTTTATTGCAGGTTTTGAGTACTTTTTATGTACTAATCAACATAATTAACCCAATTGGCCCATTAAGGTCCCGGCTATGCTACTGATCGCATTTTTGTGGCAAATTTTGCAGTTTTTACAAGCTATTTGTGCCGTTGTGATCAGTCGGCTGAAGACCGGTCCGACTCAGCATTGCGGATCGGAGACGGAAGGAAAGAAAGAGCAGAAAATGCTAAGAAATTAGAGCTGCAGGAAATTTGGCATCTTGCGAAATTTTCTCAGCCTACGAAACTTTCACAGGTTGCACTGTTCATCCTGTGAAATTTCCATCCTGCAGCACTGTTCATGTCTCATGCACTATTCACCATCATGCTTTTTGACGTTTTGACTCATTTTGTTTCCTTTTTGGTTTTCTTCCAAATATGTCCTTTGTAATAGCTTTTAGTTTTGGTTTTTTGGTAATTTGTAAAGGGGTTTGACTATAAAAGTCCCAGATAAGCACTATTAAAAAGATCTTCTCCATTAATAAAAAAGCTAGGCGGGAGTTTTTCATGCTACTTTCCTTTTCTCCCATTTTCTTTCCTTTTCTTTTTGACTTTTTCGGCTGCCAAACACCCCTTGAGGATGGCAACTAAAGGGATGGTTGGTTGGGATTCACTCTTTTTCTCCTAGCAGGAGGGTCACATTAGGTTTGGAGTAACTCACTGATCTCTCGTTTAACACTCATTTATGGCATTTATGTTCTATTTCTCCTCAATCTAGGTTTAAATCTCTTAAATGTAATTTTGGATGGGACTTTATCAAAATCTTAGGGTTCAAGTGATGCTTATTGCTATACTGTTCAGATTCATTAGTCATCTCATTAACCTAGGTAGATTTATGAGATATGTGTTCACTGTCGGGGAGCATTTATGCCATGAAATGCGCTTTTCAAAAGGGAAATCCAGGTTTAGTTTTTAAAGCTAAATGAAGATCCGGCTCGGGAATGACTATAGGTCATCCTCCCCAATTGCGAGTAATGAACCCGAGAACCTCCTTAGTCGCCTTTAGGACCTCAAACCAAGAGCCCAATGCTTTACAAGGAGTTCTTTTTTCATTTTTCTTCAATTTATTTTCAATCCGCACACCATTAACCTCCACCGCTTACTAAACCCGCAATCCAAAACAATTCACCATTTTGAGCCAATTGCAAATCATTTGTGTGCGAAGAAAACCCATCTCTCGTGTTCAACCTTAGAACTAATTATTACCACAAAGAGCTTATACTAGTGAGGAGGAATTTAGATATAAATTTTGTTGACCCGAACATTTACCGTGCACGAATCAGCCGTCGCTGAGATGAATTGTGCTGATCGCCTCAAGGGAGGTGCGTCGCCTGGATGTGGAGCTAGAGCGATGTCATTGGGCTGCACGGCTTCTCGGGAAGCCATATGAGGTCACGGTCGGCTCGGAATCTGCAAAAAACACACACCAGAAGAGCAAGAGACAAAGAGTCACATAAAAATTAGGTGGAGGGAAAAAAGGACAACATGGGTATTTATATACTCAAATACAAGTCGCATCATGCATGAAGGGTCCTTTCGCTACTAAGAGTTTCATACCACGCTAGCCGGGCGAGAGGTTCAAGGCCATGCGAAGGATGAGCCTCGTGAACGATATGGATTCGCCGCCGCGAACCAGAAGTTTGGTCCCGGCTCAAGAATGGAGAAGCTGGCTTTTCGCCATGGCAGACTAGAGGGCTAGCTGAAAAATAATTTCCCTCCGCAACAGCGAAGCAAGCTTCACCGCGGTGAACCAGAAGGTGGGACACTGTATTTTGACCCTCTTTCTTTAAGATTCGCCAATGTATTAAAAATAAGCACATGTAGGACACCCAAAACAAAAATTTAACCGCAAAGGAATAAAAAAGAATGGAAATACGCAAGTTTTAGGGAAAAAGAAAATCTCATAATGCTTGGGTTGCCTTCCAAGAAGCGCTATGTTTAACGTTGTTAGCTCGACAATCCTGCATCTTCATGTTGTATTCTAGAGGAACTGGGAATGCTAATGCACCCTCGTGGTGCTCAAAATCGTTGCTCAGGGCGGTTGGACTATTTTGGCTACCATGCCTTTGATCTTCTAGGTAACTCATTGTGAAATACGAGGCTTACCCTGAGAGTTTACCACTTCGCCTTGAAAGATCTCATATCAGCGGAGGACCTGGCATCTTTGTTAGTAGTCATCCGGGAGCTTCCACAATAATTACATGAAAGGTGATCTCTTCCTAGGGCTTAATTTCGCCTTCGCATCAATCGCCCACCGCCGCTAGAAACGCCTACCTAGTATGATAGGTATTTTTATCTTCCTTATTAATCCGTAACAATGAAATCTCGAAAAATGAACTTGTCCACTTTGACCAAGACGTCTTCTATCACCCCCCACACCAACCCCCCACCCCCCTGGGGTGTTTCAGTGACCTATATACCAACTGGAGTGTGACCGTGGTTGGACGAGCTTCACCTAATCCCAATCGTCTGAACATAAATAGTGGCATGAGGTTAATACTTGCTCCCAGATCACACAAGGCCTTCTCAAAGATGGAATTTCCAATTGTGCACGGTATGGTAAAACTACCGGGGTCTTTCAACTTGTGTGGCAGTTTTCTTTGCAGAATGGCACTACACTCCTCAATGAGGTTTACTGTCTCAAATTCTGACAATATTCTTTCGACAAGATTTCCTTCCATGAATTTCACTTAATCGGCATCCGATCTAATGTATTCACAACTGAATGTTTATAGCCAACACCTTAAACTTGGTGAATTTTTATTCAACTTACTCTCTTCGTGCAAGTCGAGGCTATGAATTATAGTAAGAAACCCACCTCTATGTGGTTGACCTTCTCAAACTCTGCTTTTCACCAACTCTTCCCGATGGGGTTGTTCCCCTACTACCTTATCACCAGATATGATGGATTAATTCTTCGTTCTACCTCCCTATCATCAGCCGCTTTGGTGCCGCGAATCTTTGCCACTCCTTAATGTGATGCCTTGATGTTCATTACCTTCGCTCAAGTCTACTCTGTAATTACTCAATGCTCCCCGCCGCTCCGTCAACGCACCAGCCATTCTGGGCCCATTTGCACCTCTAAGTTTCTCATTCAGGTCGCCTCATTGTTCAATTAGGTGGTCCGGTTCCCAAATCTTCCTTAGTCTCATCTGCATGGGCAGGCGGAAGAGGGAGACCATGTGCGTCATCTACACTCATTTTCTTCTCAGGGGTGGTTCATTCTGGTATGGGGCATGTTATTCTGACTATTCCTCTATCCATAGTTTTGATTGTTTTGGTTATTCTGATTTCCTCTCCAACACTAACCTGCATTATGACTCTAATTATGGTATCTGTTATGATATGCATTGCCCCCATACTGCCCTTGTTGTGGTTGATTCTGCTGATTCACATATTGGGTCTCGTTTCATCATTATCCGCCTCTAACTAACACTCCATAAGACTGGTTGCCACCGTAAGATTCACAAATTTCCCTACCCCGTTACTCTGAATAACATTTACTGCACTCGTTGTTTCTACAATTGTTTAGTTAATCAGGCAACATAATTTACCGTGTTACTTAGAATTTCGTGTCTCGTCTACCGAGGGCTTTTAGGTGCCGATTTATCTCTAAAGCATCGACAAGGTTGCAGCCTGTATTCCAAGATCCATAGTCTGATATGGGGTTTTCATCGTAGCACCTCCCACCGAGGCGCTCAATGATTGTCCCAGCTGAATCGCTAGACTATCAGGAACGTAAAATTCAGATCCACTTAGCTAACTGATGTGGACATCTTCTCAATAGCTCATGAAATCTCTCCCAAGCCTCGCCGAGCCCCCCAAATCAGTTTCCAAATGTATTAATTTCGCACCAATTGAGCCATCTTCGAGGGTGGTACCCGCTGAAATTTCGCACTCAAGTCATTCCATGAGGTGATTTGAGTCCGAGGTTGGACGGTCAACCAATGTTTAGCCCGACGATTTGCGGCCACAATAGGTGTATCTAATCAACAAATTTATATCCTAATCCTACCGCGTAGTCAAGCCATCGCAGTGATACGCGGGGCCTAGGTCGAATTACGTGGATGAGTTTTCTTGTACAAATGATTTGCGTGATTCAAATACATTTCTAATTTGGATTTAAGGTTTTCAGAAACAGAGTTAATGCTCACAAATAAACTAAATAAGAGGTCAAATAACCTCAAGTGTCGAGCCACCGGTTTAGTGGTTTTAAGGCAACCAACATGTCCTCGGGTCTTTTCCTCTGTGGTCAGAGGATGACATATAAATATTTCCCGACCTGGTCTTCATTTAGCTTTAAAACCTAAACCCTAAAATCTTTCCTTCTGAAAGATGGCATTTAATCGTGAGGCTGTCTCATCAGAGAACATATCTCAAAAAACCTACCATACAAAGAACTACAGGAAACAACTGGGGTCCCGTATAATATAGCGGATCTAGCGATAAGTATCCACCCAGAACTAAAAAGCTTCTTGCTAAATACACGTTAGTGAGGGTCTGCCTAGGGGATTTCAACCTAAGGTGAGAAGAACGCAACACCATAACTGAGATACATGAAAAATAGTAGAACTTCGCATTTACCTCAAAACTGTACCCAGCTGGCCTTTCCCTTCAAGGATTTAGGAGGTTTACCAACATCCTCTCGAGTCACATCCTAGAGGAAAGTGTTTGGTAGCCGAAAGGGAGAGAAAAAGGAAAGAAATGGAAGAAAAGGAAGCAAATGGAAATCGGCCGCCCACCGGGCCTCTCTCAAGGTCAAGTGATTGATTGTTACGCATCTTGACCCGCCGCATCGTCAGAGCAAGGTAAAATTACAAAAAGCATGAAACTAAAAGCTATTACAAGGACAAAATGGGAAGAAACAAAAATTGCAACAAAAAACAACAAAAGCGTAAAATAGCAGTGTGGAGAATAAAGGGTCAGGATGAAATGAAGGCCGGGCTCTGAGTATGAATCGCCTCCCTCAGGAAAAGCATTCTACAAGAGTTCTTCACTTTTTGCTCTTCTTCCTCAGATCTAATCCGCAACGATGAGTTCAACCTGGGTTCTTCGGTTTGAATTGACTCGATAATTTTGGCCAAGATAGCTTGCAAAAACTACAAAATTAGCCACAAAATGCGACGCAGGGACCTTAATGTGAAAACGGCACAGAATGATTAGTACACAAAGCACTCAAACCTATAATAAATAGTGGTTTAAAATAGGAACTTTGGCACTAATCACACCCCTCAACCTGCACATTGCTAGTCCCTTAGCAATGAAAGAAAGAAAGAAAGAGAGAGCATACAAAACGATAACAAAATGATGTTCACAAAAAATGGTATTATATTTCAAAAAGTTTGTGAATGAGTAATGCCTAACCCTCGATGAGAATCAATGAAACCCCTTCCCAATAACTATCTGGAGAGAATGAATGCCATACAAAATTGAGTATCAAAAGAGCCTCCCTAGCTAGTGAATCAACAAGACTTCCACCAAAACTTAAGTGTTTATTCGATCGCTTCAACAATAAACCGCCGAACCGCACCTCCCCCCAACCGCTACCGCTCTACACTTAGGATACTGTAATCAACCTAAATAGATCAGGACCCACCTTATTCCACAGTCCTTTTATGTTGTAGGGCTAAATGCCTTCGAGGAATCGACCTCACCAAAGTCCATGTAATGGGGATCTATCATGACTCCTAACTAATTAAGGCTTAGTGGCAATTGTCATAAGGGTCTTTCGACCACTAACTCTTCAGTTTCACCCCGACTAATGATTTCGACTCCACCACCATAACTTGCTAAACTCCACCCATCCACCCTAGAGCAGCACCAAGTCATGTCTCAACCGCCGCTTGTACATCTGCTCTCAAGGCTTTCGCCTAAATACCCTCTGACCGTGCTCAAGCTCTCGTATAAAGTCGCAAATTTTTCTCTCATTTTCTTTCTTCTTTCTTTTCTTTTTCACTTCTTTTTTTATTATGGAAGACACATTGGCCTTCTATTCATGGGGACCTATTAAAGGTGGTCAACGAAACTAGGGTAGGTTATTGCAAGGCTTATAGGAGGCTAGGCAGTTTTTCAGGTTATTGAAGAAACCTAATGTGCACTATGTGTGGTTAGCTAAAGGTGGAAGAAAAAGGTCGAAAGCATCAAGAATTCAACTAATCATCCACTCAATTAGGTATGGAACCAATCTAACATCAATAGAATCGGACAAAGTTTCAATTTTTCAAACTACAGGCTAGGCAAAACAAAAAAAAGTGGGTGCAAAATGGGTCTAATTTTTTTGAAAAAGTAAGTTGTATAGTATAACAGCTTCACAAAAAGGAAAACCATCAAGCCACTGAACATCACAAAATGTGGTTTATTGAAGAAAACAAAACATAATAATGCCACTTCCTTCGCTAACTCTCCCCAACCAAACACCACATCTTAATGGGGCTTGGATTGAAAGTTAAAGAAGGAAGTGCTACTCCTTCATGATATGTCGCTTTGATGCAGAGATCGCAAGCTTTCCATCGACACCTTATTCACTCCGTTTGGGCTTCAAATAAACAAGTTAGAAGAAGAAAAGAGAGGAAAAAAGTGACCAGTTGGAGATTTTGAAAATTACACCTTCATAATAATTTCAAAAGTGTTATTTCTGACTATATTTGGATTCTACACTCTCTAAGCTTTCCAATGGTACCAAATTAATTCAAAACGAGAGTTCCAATTAAAAAAAAAATAAGACCAAAACAAACGGGATTGTGAAATTAGAGCAGGTTGGTGAATATTTTTTTTAATTTATCTTTTTAAATATATATATATATATATTGATTGATGGTTTTTTTCAACTGGAACCTACCACTGAAAGGGCTCGTAGTTGGGTTGAGCCAAGACAGCTGTGAGGCCAAACCGATGGACGCCGGATCGTTTGGGCTGAGGGAGGAATACTGCAATGCTAGTCCACTGGGCCCCCAAGCACCCAAGAATCTAAGCAATCTAAGCATTCTTTTCTCGTAAAGAATCTGACTTAGTACTGAGCGCACTGGCAATCTCGTCGCCTCTTCCCCTTCCTTCCGTTATTCTTGCAGAGAGTTACATCCAGCCCGCTGATCAGCAAGAAATTCTACCCCAGTCTCGACGACGCACGACTCCGCAGACCATCTGAAGGCCACGGCACACCCCCGCCGACCCCCTTTATTCTCGCTACAGAGAAGTACTCACCGGGGCCTCGCAGATCAACAAGCAGCAATCCTACCAGCCTGCATAACTAAGAGCCTCGTATCCTAGCCTCACAATAGCCCAGTTCCATTCTCGGATGAATTTTTAAGAATCTCCAAATTTCGCCCATTAAAAAAGCATCATCATATATATATATATATATATATATATATATATATATATATATATATCTTAAGAGACAAAATAGTGCACAATGTGTAGGTGAAACCAAAAAACAGAATTGAATAGATATGTTGCGATTCATAACTCGCGAAATTGCACACGCAATTTTCACTTCAACTAAAACAAACACATAAAAATGAGAAAATGAAAATTAATCTTAAAACAAAGATTAACTAAAAATTAGAGAAAATCTATGTTAAAATTAACTAAATCAAAATAAAATAACATAAAATAAGAAAAGATGAAAATATGGCTGTGAGACCTGTTTCCTTCAAACCAGCTCCAAGCCTCGAGGCTACTGAACCGTGTGGAGCTTAGAAATGTCGAGGTTCCTGGGTGTCTGATCCAACTAGCACCATCCATCCACAGCCATGCAACATCGCAGCCGCCAAAGGCTCGATGTGGCGTGCAAGGCCTCCAACAAAGGCCACTAATTTTCTAATGTCAGGTGCACATACACATGGGACAGTACTTTGTGGTGTGCCAAAGGATCGTGCCATAGGTGGGCGATAGACTGAGCCAAGAGGCAGGGTAAATTGTTATCTCGTGTTCTTCCACGCTTCCTCAATCAAGAATGGGATTGTTTCTTCTCCCCATGTAGACAATAAAAGATCAATGTCCAAGATTCCAATAATAGCAGCTGTTGACATTGCTCCTCTACCATGGTCTCACTTAGGCACTCTTCCTCTTGACTCCCTTTCTCTTGATGACCATGTTGATTGGTGAGCTTTAAGATGGATTGTTGCAGAATGTCAACTTTCTGATCAATTTCGCTCGAATCCAATCAAATTCTCATAAGGAGCTCTCCAATCGTGTCAATTTCCTGATCAGTCTGACATTCAACACCTTCCCCATACAGTTATCCACTTAAGTTTGTTTGTTCCATTGCCTTCGAACTGAGAAATAATGCGCATGAAATATATGAGGTGGCAGCATCGTGACGTGATATATATATTGTGATAATGAGAAAGGTGCACTCATCCATTGGTCTCTTATAGTTCCTCATGTGACTGCTTGTTTGGATTTCACAGTCGCTGATTCTACCATGGAATGTTTCGTGAATCCTCATCGACATGTATGCCTAGGTTTCTCCGCACGGTATTTGATCGCATCGCTTCTCCCAGTGTTCCATTTGATCACAAATAATTTTCCCACATAACTCGCATCAACCGCTACTCTTCGACTTTTAACCACTCGAAATGGATTCTTGCAAGCAGTGCTGTGGCAAACCCAAAACAATCTTGCAGCAACTTTTTTTTTTTTTGAAATGAAACTAAAAAAAATCACGGTGAATATGTTAGTTCACCAAGATTATGGATGAGGATCACAAGTGTTCCATACCACACGACTCCTAGGCACCATCCTGCAACGACGATATCTGATCTATGCATAAGAGTAATGAATCAACAAAATTTATATCTTAATCCACACCAGAGCTGTTTTCACTGTAGTATACGCCTAAGGTCGAAGAATGTGGATGGGTTTTCTTTGTACAAATGATTTTATAAAGATTCAAAAATGGTGAATTTCAATTTGGATTTTAAGGTTTTGTAAAATAGGGGTGTTGGTTGTTCACAGGCTGAAACTAAATAAGAAAAAATAAAATAACTCCCTTGAAGTGTCGAGCCACCGGTTTAGTGGTTTTGGCAAACTAACATAACCTTGGGTCTTTTCCTCTCTGGAGACAGATTATATAGTCATTTAACCAGTCTTCATTTAGCTTTAAAACCTAGATCCTAAAATTTTCCTTCTTGAAAGATAGCATTTAATTAAGTATAAACAAGTTCCCAATCTGCAGAACATATCTAAAAAACCTACCATACAAGAACTAATAGAAACAACCAACTCGGATAACAAAGGGATCTAGTGACAAGCATCCACCTGTGAATCAAAAGCTTGCCAAATACACGCAGCGAGGGCGTGCTCTAGGAGATTTCAACCTAAGGCGAAGGTGAAACGCAAATACCCATAATCGCATACATGAAAAACGTGAGAACTTCAGAGTTTACCTCAAAACTGGTACCCAGTGGCCTTCCTCTTCAAGGATGAGGGAGGTTTAGCCGAACATCCTTTGAGTTGTCATACTCAGAGGAGTGTTTGGTAGCCGAGAAAGAGAGAGAAAAGGAAAGAAAATGGGTGAGAAGGAAGCAACGGGAAAACTGCCGCCCACCGTCTCTCTATTGCCAAAGTGATTGATTGCTACAGACCTTGATTCCAGCTTATATACTGCTTAGAGCAAGGTAAATTACAAAAAAAACTGAAACTAAAAGCTATTACAAGGACAAAATGGGAAGAAACAAAAAATTGCAACAAAAACAACAAAAGCGTGAAATAGCAGGAGAATAGTGGCTGCAGGATGAACAGTGCTGGCTGGAGGCATGAATAGTGCTCAGAAAGTATTCCCAAGTAAGGGTCCATCGCTCTTCTCTTTGCTTTTCTTCCTTCAGGATCTCTGACCCACAACGCATGAGTTCAACTCGGTTCTATGTTCGACCGACTCGGATAATTTTGGCTAAAATAGCTTGCAAACTACAAAATTAGCCACAAAATGTGACTCAAAGAGAATAGTAGAGACCTAATGTGCAAATCTAAGACTAGATGATTAGTACACAAAAAGCACTCAAAACCTATAATAAATAGGGTTCAAAATAGAACTTTTTGGGCACTAATCAATCGCTAAGTGATAATGGGAATAGCCGCAATCTGAGAGCTTTTTCGGTTACCCCATTATACTTGACTGTCTCACAAACTTCAATAAAACTAGTCAAATGTGCATTCGGATTCTCACTAGGTAACCCATGAATCAGATAATGTGGGAGCATTTTGCAGAATGTCAATTATTTCACTTCAAAGTTGCTCATGTAATGGGTGGTCAACTTATAGCCGACTGAACAACTGTAGGTGGCAAGGCAAACCTCATGAAAGACATATCAAGTTCTACATATGGTGGCTTGATTTATAGTTTTGTCCATTTGTTCCACCCGTTCAACCCCACCAAGAATATGTCCCGCGCCTACTGGATGTCGCATGATTTCAGTCGAAGCCACGTGGCCCTACGTAATTGATGCGTGGTTCCGTTTCCGGGTTCAAATCGAATGGAAGCAAAATTCAGTGCCATTGTCTTTGCATGCACTTTAAATACTTTCCTGAAATCACAGGATGAGATCGAAACCAAATCATAGCAAAGATGCAATAAAGAAGAACACATAAACCAGGAATAAAAGTAAAAAGAAATGATCAAGAAGTGAGAAGAACTAAAGAAAGTAAAATTTTTCCAAAGTACTATCTACGGCACGGTTGTCAATATCAACACTAAACTTCTCCCCGGCAACAACACCAAAAACATGACCAGCTGAAAGTGAGTTTGCAAAATTTAGGTGGGAAACGCAAACCCGTGTGCGCAAGTATACGAGTCGAGTTGACGTAGCGTAGTCGTTAGTCATGTCGCTCCTTTCAAGAGCAGTTGTTGATCAATCGACGAATGACTTCGACAATATTCGATCTAACTTAAAGCTGATTACTTACTAAATTACTAGAATTAACAAAACTTAACTATATGGTTGAATTATATCGATGATGAGAAACCTAGGGCTTTACCGTCTCCTACCACACTTGATAGATGTCACCCTACCAAGGACTTATTAAATATTCATAGAGTTATGTTGGCGGGCTTAGATCTTTCCATAAAGATATTCTCTCTTGAGATATATTTTCCTATCTCACCAGTGGTGAGTAGTGCATCTATGCCTTAACCCTCGACTCCAAAATGCTTAAATGAGCAAACCTTAGTGCCACACTTTCAGTCTGGAATATCTCTATTCTTCGACTACCCAAGTGTTGCTTTAACCATATCTCTAGAAGTTATCTTCTCGATCTTCAAACTCCCCAAATTTTTAGACGTTTATATTGGTAAGACAATAACATGTAATTAACCCCATAATTAAAGCAAACGTATGAACTCATATTAATAATCAAATAAGCCAAAACTGAAAATCAATCCATCAAACTGTGGTTAGGGTTAGCAAAACCCTAGAGAAAATAATTAGTTCATCATATTATTCATTACAGATTGAAGAATTCGAATCATGATGTAGATTGAAGGAAGAACTATAGAAAACTCGAGTCATGCGATCTTTCCGAATCGTCGATATCGATCTCTCTGTATCTCCTTAACTTCTTCTGTGATCAATCCTGGAAAGTCTTCCCTTTATATACCTCGAGACGAGCCCACGTCAATGATGCAGAAAGTTAGGGTTAAAAGTTCCGTTTTGGAAGGGATGCGCTACATGACGAAGGTTGCTTTCTTTGCTACGTAGTTTGGACCCACCAAGCAGGTGCTTTGGGTTTCGCTGGCGTAAGGAGGTCTTCACCGCGGTGAACCGGTAGCCTTCGGTATTGTCTTTTGTCATTACCTTGTTATGTTTTTTACGTCTTTTAGGCGCCCTTTTGATTCCAACATCGCCATATTCTATAGAATAATATAATGAGGATTAGCGTGATATTAATAAAGGCGAGTGAATCATGCATTTTGTCTATAAGAACATCGAGAATTCAGGCGAAATGCATGCATGAGTTGTAGATGGGAGCTCTTCCCTTGCCACTTCTCCCCGATCGGTAATGTGGGGTGCTTCATCCTTTCTTGATGAACAAAAAGAAGCACAAATGTTTGAGGATTCAGACAACCCTTCAGAAAATTCTGCAAAAGTCTCTATCAGCTCTTCTTGTAACTTCCGTTTACAATGCTCCTCCACTGTGGTGTCAATCAGGCACTCTTCCTCTGGATTCTCTTATACGGATGAACATCTTTGTTGATTGGTGAGCACTTGAGAGTAGTCTTTATATGGACATCCGTAGTTTTTATCAAAGTCACTTTGAAGCCCATCTAATTTTTGGTTTTAGAGAGCTCTCCATAATATCCCAATTCTTGATTTTTGGACATTCACCGCTTTCGCTCCTCTATAAAAGTACCCGCAATTTTCTCCAAGTTCGGTATTGCTTGCTCAGCGAAAGAAGTTAAGCGTAGTGGATTATCTTTGGTGAGTTGAAGCATAATAATGGAGGAAAGGAGGTTGCATCTTTGGCTGGAGGGTCTTGGTTTCCATGAGAAATTTGGGTGGTTCCCCCAACTAGGGTTGTAAGTATTGCCATATGGTGCATTAGTTGGAGGCATAGTGTAGGAGGGTGCACTCACCCATGGAAGGTGTATGTAATCCCTCATAAACCTATATGCATTAAGGTTTCTTTCTACTGAATGCCCAGGCTAAGCTCTCCCTCTGGAACCATTGGGTTCAAACTAATATTCAATTCCGAATTGGGCTTCTATAGAATACTGACTTTGATAAACTTGCCTTATGGATTTCTAATCCACTGGAACATCTGCACTCTATCTTTGTAGAAATAGAGCGAAACACTAGGCAAACAAAAATCCTACCTAAAGGGTTAGAGTTAGCTTCTAAAAAAAAATTAAACAATGAAATGAAACTAATAAAAACTGACTTATAATACTAAAAAGACTGATAAAAGAAAATTCACCAGAGCTTGTGATGAGGATCACAAGTGTTCAGTTTGTTGTCATTTGCACTTAGGCACCATCCCTGGCAACGTCACCATTTGATTCGTGTGTCGTAGGGTATCCTGAATCAACAAAATTTATACCTAATACCTCTTACTGTTGTAGCATTGCTACTGCAGTATAGCGACTCTAGGATCGTCCACAGGGATGGGTTTCCTTCGTGTAAATGACTTACAGTGAGGTTAAAAATGGTGAATTTGTTTTGGATTTTAGAGTTTTGTAAAAACAGTGAGGTGTAATGTTTGGAAACTGAAAGTAAAATGAAATAAAATATAAAAGGAAACTCCTTGAAGTATCGGGCTACTAGATTTGGGTTCTAAAGGCAACTGAGGGGTTCTTGGGCCCTTTTCCTCGTGTTGGGGAGGGTGACCTATAGTCACCTCTTGAACCAGTGTCTTCATTTAGCTACAAAAACTCGGCCTGTCATTATCCTTTGAAAAGTGGCATCCACTGAGATTAATGATCTCAGAAAATAAAAACATATCTCCTTAACCCACCTTCCAATGACTAATAAATGGTAACTACTGAATCTCAATGGATCTAGCAATAAGCATCCACGGAACCCTAAAAGATTACCAAATACGAATCATTCAAGGTTCATCAAAGGGATTTTAACCTATAGTTAAAAGGAGACACATGAATAGCAGTGAATACCTGCGTTAAAAACATGAGAACCCTCAATTTACCACAGACCCTTTTCCCAGTAGCCCCCTACTCCAAGGAAAGAAGGGATTTAGCCGCTCATCCTCTAAGTTGTCATCCTTAGAGGCTGTTTGGCTGGTAAGAAAATGAGAGAAAGTGAGGGGAAATGAAAAAGACGAGAACTGCTGAAAGCTTCGTGCCCAAAACTTTATTAATAATCAAAAAGTCCTCCTCTTATAGTGATGCTTGGGACTTATATACTGCCCAAAGCCATGAAAAATTACAAAAAATTATGAATTGGTCACTATTACATGAGGGGTAATTCAGGAAAAATGAAAATTCTTCCCAATGCAAAGGAGTCAAAGGTCGAGTGTGGCGGAACAGTTCTTCTGTAAGATTTGGAAAAGGTCGCAACAACGTGAAATTGCCGGGGTGCTCATTTCCATTATGTTCTTTGTTCTTCTTCACGTTTAAATAGTAGCTCTGAGTTGAACTTGGATTCTCCATGGTTGAGCTGATTCAAAAACTTTGGCATGATTGGCTTCTGAAAACTAAAATTTTTTCCACAAAATGCGATCAATAGCATAGCTAGGACCTTGACATGTCAATGGGGGTTAATTAGACTGATTACTATGCAAAAAGTGCTTAAACCTTGAATTTATAAGGGTGTAAAATAGCACTATTTTGGCAATAATCAGAATGGTATCTACTCGTGACACTCAAAGCGTATGATACATCGGGTCTAGTACATATCATAGAATACATGATTGATTCTATAACCAAAGCATAAGGGATCAAACTCATGTGTGTCCTCGTCAGGTGTCCCTAAAGTGCAAGGACTTGAGTGTAATCCCATGTGTCATGGGAATGAACCCTCTCTTGGATCAATCCATGCTAAACCTCTTTAGCATATTTTCTATGTATGTAGACTGTGAAAGACCAAGCAACCTTTTAGATCTATCTCTATAGATCTCAATCCCTAAGATGTAGTTTGCTTCTCCAAGGCCTTTCATGGAAAAATTCTTGGATAAACAAATTTTGACAAATTGTAAAATTGAGACATCATTTCCTATTAGTAGTATGTCATCCACAAACAACACTAGGAATACGATAACACTTCCACTAACCTTCTTATACATACAAGCCTCATCCAAATTTTGTGAGAAACCAAACTCTTTGATTGTCTCGTCAAATCGAATGATCCAACTCCTAGATGCTTGCTTCAATCCATAAATGGATTTTTGAAGCTTGCATACTTTACGGCCATCTTTAGATGTAAAGCCTTCTGGTTGTGTAATATACACATCCTTTGATAGGATTCCATTAAGTAAAGTCATCTTCACATCCATTTGCCATATCTAATAATCGTAATGAGCAACAATGGCTAGAAATATCCTTATGGATTTAAGCATAGCTACAGGACTAAAAGTCTCGTCATAGTAAACTCCTTGTCTTTGATGATAAATTTTAGCTAGAAGCCTAGCTTTGTAGGTAACAACCATACCTTCCATGTCTGTCTTCTTCTTGAAGACCCACTTGCACCCTATGGGTTTTATCCCTTTAGGTAGATCAACCAAATTCCATACTTGGTTTTCATTTGAAGAATCCATTTATGACTTCATGGATTTAAGCCGCTTGTTAGATTTTGAACTGTTAAGATATTCTTCATAAGTACTAGGCTCATCATCCTCGATGAGAAAAATTTTATTCTATTCACTAATGAGAAATCCATATCTCTATGGAACACTACGTATCTTACTAGACCTACGAAGCACTTATGCTTCAGAAGGACTAGTTGCTATTTCATCTCTACGAATGTCAGCCTCAAGTTCAGATAAATTATTTGTGTATGTTTGAGCATCTTGAATTTCTTCTAGCTCAACTTTTCTCCCACTGTCTCTTAGAAGAAAATCTTTCTCTAAGAAAACAACATGCTTCGAAACAAACACTTTTCATTCCAAGGTGTTGTAGAATTGATATCCCATTGTTTCTTTAGGATATCCTACAAATAGACACTTGTCAGATTTAGCTTATAGCTTGTTTGACAATATCCCCTTCACATAATTTGGACAACCTCATACTTTCATATGAGAAAGATAGGGTTTCTTGTTAGTCCATATCTCATATGGAGTAACATCGATTATTTCCGGCGGACTTTTGTTTAGAATATAAGAGCGGAGTCTTTGGGCGGTAAACCCACCTAAGTACTTGGGAAGATTACGCCTTGCCTATCAAAGACCTCACCATGTCTAACAAAGTTCGGTTTCTTCTTTTAGTTACACCATTGTGTTGTGACGTGTAAGGTGGAGTTCATTGGCATTGTATCCCATGATCTATAAGATAATCCAAAAACTCTTAGCTTAAGTATTCACCACATCGATAAGATCTTAGTGTTTTAATACTTCTCCCAAGTTGTTTATCCACTTCAATTCTGAATTCTTTGAATTTTTTAAAGGCTTCTGATTTGTACTTCATAAGATACAAGTACCATACATTGAAAAGTCATTTTTAAATGTAATAAAGTAGATAAAACCACCTCTGACATGCGTGGACATCGGACCACATACATCTATATGTATTAGGTCTAAAGGCCCATTAGCACGTTCACACTTTCCTTTAAAGGATAACTTAGTCATCTTGCCCATAAATGAGATTCACATGTGTCATATGATTCTAATCAAATGGCCTATGTTTCAGCTCTTATATAAGCTTAATATGCGTCTCATTTATATGACCAAGGTGACAATGCCACTCGCTGTGAGGGGCTTCCATTATATTGTTTTAATCATTTCTTGTCATGGACATTTAATATTGGATTAGGCATATCTAATGTGCATATACCATTTCATAGTGTACCAAAAGCATAGAACACATCATTTAACATAATAGAACAACGATTGTTACTGAATGTTAAATGAAATCCTTTCTTATTCAAGCTGAAAACTAAAGCAATGTTCTTTAATTTAAAAAGCTAGTACATAATATCAATTCTCCAAAGATAAAATAAGTCCATTAGGAAGTGTAAGAATATAAGTCCTTATGGCTAAAGCGGAAACTCTTGCCCCATTTCCAACTTGAAAATTTGACTCTCCCTTGTAGAGTTGCCTACTATCCCTATGAGAACCACAACCGGTATCCAATACCCATTAATTATTATGAGAAACGGTATTAACCTCAATGATAAACATATCTAAAGTAGATGGGGCATCCAATGCCTTCTTCTTCAAGGACCCCAAATAGGCTTTGTAATTTGTCCTCCCGTGACCATCTTGGCCATAATGGAAGCAAGTGCCTTTTGGCGTTGCCTCCTTGGCCTTCTTCTTGGTTACACCTCCCTTTGCTTTCATGGGCCTTTTCTTCTCGTTTTTGTTCTTAGAACCTTTCTTAGAAATAGAAGAATCCACAAGCATCATTGTTTTAGCCTAATGTTTCAAAGTAGGCTCAACTGTCTTGAACAGGTTGATCAACTCTAGAATGGAGATTTCTTTGCTCTGCGTCTAATAATTAAGCCCAATCTGCGCAAAATTACCAATCAGGATGGACAAAATCAAGTCATACTTAATTCATGGTCCATTACAAAACCTAACTAACCCAATCTCTCAATATAAGTGTTCATGTGTTCTGCCAATTACTGTCTGTGAATGTGTGCTTCCAAACAGCGCCTTAGTGTTCTAGGTGGATCGCCATGACTCTTGCCATGGCGTAGCTGTGGCGTAGTATGGCGGCTCTGGGAGGATTCAGGCTCAGGGGATGGGTTTCGTCTTCTGAGGAATGACTTGTATAATGATTCAAAATGGTGAGGCTTTCATTTAGTTTTTAGTTTGAATAAAAAGTGTGGTTGTTGTTGTCACTAAACTAGTGGCAGGTTTAAATAAGATGTAAAGAAGACCTTGAAGTTTTGGGTCACTAGTTTGGTATGATGGGTTGTAGAAGTGTCCCTCGGGTTATTTCCTACGCATTAGGGAAAATGAAATATCTCAGTCATTTCCAAAGCCCAAGATTTGTTTAACTTTAAAATAACCATAGTAACATTCCTATTTGAACCATAGCATTTCTTGAGCATTTAATGTTCTGGGTTTAGAAAAATAAAGCATTTAACCTACTTTTGATGGCTTGTAAATGACATCGTAGTTAATCGTGTATCTACCATTAAGAATATACTTGAACCTAAAGAAGCATGCCAAAAGTATTGACCAAAGAAAATACATTAAATAGCATTTAAACCTAGTTTGGAAAGTTTGTAACACAAATATGTTTGCCAGTAGTGAGGAACACTATGAGCCCACATCAACCAACCTAGCAACCCTCATCTTCAGGTTTTGAGGCTTTAGCCAAACATCCTTTGGTTGTCATCCTCAAAGGGGGTGTGTTTGTTTGGCGGCTAAATAGGGGAAAGAGAGAGGAGAAAGAGAGAAAATGGGAACAACGAGGGGGCGAGTATTAAATGAAGTGCGTGAAATGAATAGTTAGGTTACAAAATGTTCATAACATGGCTTATATAGCCACAAACATGCGAAAATACCAAACTAACCTAAATAATATGATGATTACAACGAGGGCAAAAGAAAATTAATCAAAAGCGGTCGTTTGGATCTAAAAACACAATGCGAATTTTCTCAATGCACGGTAATTTTATTATGTAGCGAAAGTGGTATAACGAAAATTTCGCTATGATAAGCAATTTAGCTATCATTCGCATTTAAGCTATCGATAAATGCCAATCTTCCTCTTCTTTAGCACTACTTTGTCTCGGCCGGCATTATGCATCTTCAGGCTTGCTATTTCGCTATCGAGGCTTGATGAAATTGACGAGAATTCATACGAACTTCGGCATAAATGGCTAATTTGGGATACCAAGCTTGATGATGGTAAAAGGTTTACGAAACGCAAAACTACCAAAAACAACCTCGAAACAAAATCGGTAGCACTAAAGGACCTACACCGTGTGTCAATCGGCTTAAATAATATGATTAGTACGCAAAAGCACTCAAGCCTATCTTAAATATAGGACTCGAAAATAGCACTTTTGGGTACTAATCCTACCTAACCGATACATTGCTAGTCCCTTAGCAATGCTAAAAACAATAAAGGACATCTGAGGCTATGCTTTGCAAGTATTAATTCAAAAAGTGTGTACAAGTGGGGCTTTACCTTAGAATTGTAGAAAATTTGGACTACGTGCAAAGCTGCATCATGAGAGAACAATTGCCGTATAGGAGACGAGTTTAGGAAGGCATCAATTCGAGTAAGCCTGAACTTCCCCACGAAAATCTAAGTGTTTTTAGGTTCTGGTTTGGAACGATAAGTGCTAAGCTGTTCACCTCCCCTGACGAGCTCTTGCCGAGGACCTTGCGGTATTCAAATCTAAATAGATTGAGTTACATATGCTGCACTTAGATTGTATTGGCAGGGTGCAATGAAAAGCTTCGACTTCACCACGGGGACAAGTTTATGCTTGAGAGTTACTGATGACTCTGACCAATTTAAGGTTTAGGGCATCAATTCGAAAATGATATCCATCAGCCACTGAACTCTTCGGAGCTTCACCGGGACTTCGAGATGAATTCCTAGAATCCGGCTATAACTCGCTGAGAATCACTTTGTATCCACGCTTTAGGTGTAGCGGAACACTAGAGTCGGCGTTCCTAAGCTTGGGTTGGCAGGACACTTAGGACCACCAGGCTTCGCCGTATACCCCTCGGATTGTGTTGGGTTTCAAGGTAAAATGTCTGAGCTTTTCATTTTCTTTTCTTACGTCTTTTTTTTTTTTTTTGCTTTTCTCTTTTCATTTGGAAGACTTCATTGGTCTTCATTTGTGGAGTAACATAAACCTATTATATAAGCAGTTAGATCCAGAATCTAAGGCTGGGTTTTCCAAGTAAAAAGAGGTATCGCTCTCAATCTATTGATGATGATGTGCCTTGTGTGTGATTAGCTAAACGGATGGATAAAAGTTTAGAGTGCTTTAGATCTCAAACAACCAAATATATCATGCATGGAACTATTCTAGCTTTGATGGTAGCATACAGTGCTTCAATTTGTCAACTCAAGATAAGAGCAGAGCCACAAAAAAAATATATATTGGAGCAAAAAAAAATGGTGTTCAAAAGTGTAGAAAAAATGTAAATACTGCTATAAAGCTTTTAATATAGCCAAAGTGGCTAGTACAAGCTTAACATAGCTAAAAAACAATACCGAGTAAACAATGAATCAGCACTTCTACTGTTGCCTAATACATACATCTAAATAGTCCCTATACTGAAACAAGTGGCGGAGTTGATAAGAAAAAAACAAAATAGCAGATGAGATGACCGCTTGACTACCGGCTTTTTCCCCGACCAAAGTATAGCAGGTGTCACCGTTGGGTGGGATCAGAAAGTGAAGAAGAGTGCGACCATTCTCGGTGATGTAGCTGTGGGTGGATCTGGAAGGCTGCTGCGGCCCGAGCTGCCGAGCACATCAAGGAGGATGCGGAAACGAGCTTGTGAGGGCGATCCACGAGTAGTGGGTGTGGCAAGATTTCTATCCGCCATTGGTGGGAGAGACGAAAGTGGCTTTGAATCACGAGAAGGAGCATGGCGTGATTCTATGCGAGGTACCGGATCCAGGACCATCCGCTCGGCGGTATAATGCTGATAGTAAGTGCGCGGATAACATCCATAGTAGGATAACTCCTGGCCCGACAAGGATATGCTCACGGTGGCTTCTTTGTGATGTGGAGGATAGACGATGTAGTCTCAGGAGGAGGGGCGGGCGTGGGAGGTGCGGAGATATATACGGACGGGTCCACCTCCACCTACGGAATAGATTTGCTCACCCCTCGGAAGGTCCTACGCAGCTATCATCCAGGCCTCCTCCTGGCTGGCCACGTAAGAAGAATGGAGAGTGGCATATATAAAATGGCTCGATGGATAAAACCTGAGACAACTCACCCAGCCGCTACATGTGTGGCTCCTGGAACCCAGATGCTCTAAGACCTGGCTCAGCAACCTCGGCATCAACAGGGGAAAAGCCTCTGCCCGAGCCAGGTCCTTATGGTGGACCTTCTCCTCAAAGTGTAGTAACGCGGTCATGACGAGCTCGGAGGGACTGAACCAGAATCCCTTGGATATCCTGTACAGAGCCTCGAGTATAGCTCCCCTGTGTTGTACATAATGCTGAAGTGGGAATAGGTTGGTCCGAAGTACGTGGTCCACGAGGAGCATCTGCGGGGAAAGTTGTCGGCGGAAGAGTATAGGCCCGGCCGTGGGATCTCAAGCGAGAAAGTGAACCATCTCTATGTGATGCATTTGGGGCCACCAGCCAGATGCTTTGTGGAATTCACCGTAACCAGCAGCCGGACCCCAGCCGGTATGTAATATTTGCGGCTGAGAGTACCCAGGGGCGTAGGTCGATCTGCGAAGACAGGATCTCCATCGACTAGGCGCTCCAGGGATGTCATGGTATGATAAAACTTCGAAAGCACCACCAGGGGATAGAAAACTACCTCGAGTCATGAATAAAGGCGCCGATGAACTCCTTGGGACTTGAGATCTTCCCGTCGAATCTACGAATCCACTGGTCGCGGTCCAATCTTTGGTATGTCGTAGTATGGCTCTCCATGGAAGTCCGGCATGAAGATTGACGTTCCCTGGAATCGGATCGTGGGCGGGTACATCGGACAGCGTGATCGTCCTCGTATGTAAAGAAGGGATAAGCAGGGCAACGAACTTTGATCATTGCCTGAGGGAGCGGCAGGCTCGGGCCTAGACCCCGCGATGACTTACAGGGCACGATGTCGGGCGAAGCTTGAAGCGGCCAGGAGCCCTCAGGCGGGGGGTCTCAAATGCATGGGAGGAGGCGGGGTCCCACCGGGTCGGCGAGGCATCGCTTGGATGGGGGCTCGAGAGCTGGGCCTCCTACGAAATAGAGAGTGGGGAGAGCAGGACCACGTATCATGGTTATTAGCGAGGGGCCAATGTGGAGTGGTGTCTCTGTGTCTGGTGCGGAAGTGGCCCGGGCGGCAGCCACTGGATGTGCCGGCACCATCTCTCTCGGGGGTATTGAACTAGGAATTTGGGCAGTAGCACGTGAGGCTCAATTCTGGTCTTCATAATTTGGGAAGGCGAGATATGCCTTGATGAGGAGCTACGGGGTGGCCGCTGAGGCGGCATCGGTGTCTTCAGTGGAGAAAGATCAGAAAGGAAGCGATTGAAAATAAGGGGCTTTTATAATCTTGTTTGGCGGGTTGAAGGTCTCTCTGAAGCCCAAGAGCCGTAGGAGGATAATTTTCGCTATGGTTGCGAACATTTATTCCTTACACTAGCTTCCATCCTACAAAATAACAACAAAATTTAATTTAAATAAATTAAAATAGAAATTAAAATAAAAATAAAATAAATTTTTAATGTGAACATAAAAATGGGTTTTTAATTAAAAACTAAAATAAAAAGAAAATTACTAAAAATAAATAAATTGAAAATTGACCAAATTAAACTAAATCAAAATTTTGGCGTAGTTTGAAGTGGTGGAGACCAAACCAGCTCGGTGGCTCGGAGTTTTACTCATGGAGGATCGAGGAGGGAGGGCTCGCCCGCGCTGCCGGTGGTGTGTCTTTGGGTTAACTTCATGCTCGACCTTTGTGTTGAGTTTCTTTTCACTTGGTGGTGCTGGGGGAATCATTGGCTCTGCAGGAGTTACTGATGCAGTCAATTCTCCATCAACTGCTCCACTTTTCTTCATCAATTATTCTTGCAGTTTGTGAGCATTTGGTTTCCATGAACTTGGACCAATTAAGCAAACTTCATCTGAATCTTGCCTCTCATCTTCTGATGGCTTGTGCTTGTTGCTCAGGTGAAAAATGTTGAGCTCCAGTGTCATGTTGCCAAATGTGAGCTGCATGACTCCATTTCGACAATTGATTATCGCATTGGAAGTGGCTAAAAATGGCCTTCCCAAGATGATTGGCACATGATTAGGCCCATTGCGATCGGTTCGATATCGAGCACTACAAAATCCAGCGGATAGTAGAATTTGTCCACCTTTATAATACATCCTCAACTATGCCCTTAGAATTTTTACCGATGATCGGTAGGATAGAGTGATGTTGGTTTGCTTAAGCTCGAGCAATGCTTATATGCGGGTATGGCGGTAGGTTTACAACCCCCAAGTCAAACGGTGCTTTATCATGCAAGTCCCTCCAATATTGGTGATATTGTGGGGGGGATCTGGATCACTTATTTCAGGGGTCTTGCTTTCCCCGAATGATGGCAACGACACGGTGCTCTCTAACAGAAACGTCTTTTTCAATACTCCAACCCTCTCTTTTCTATTGTATAGTTATGTACGAAAGGGTTTGCTGCCACTATATTGGACCACAATCATGTGTCAGCCGGTGGGATATTTACCTTCACTTGCCTAGCACCTCCCAATTTGTTTGGTTTGTGATTTTCTTTGCCTCTAAGTGCTTAGCGGAAATGGAGGGGGCACAATTTTTCTTCATTGAATCTTTCACGATTGTGCTCTCTCGGGCTCGACTTCCTTTTCTTTCCTGGTTTCTTCAGCAATCTTGGGCATTGGTTGCTCAATTTCTTTTCCACTCCTCAAAGTGATGATAGCCTTTACTTCATCCATTCTTGCATTGGGATCACTGACAGATCCTATCTCATGTATTCCCCTAGGGTTTTGCTGTGTCTGGGAAGGGAATTTCCCTTTTTCAGGACCCTATTGCTGGTTAGACAACCTAGTAATGGAACTTTGCAACTCATAATGCATGTTGTCTAACTTCTTGTTGAGTGAGCTCTCTACTCTTTCAATTTTCTGATTGGTTTGGACATTGATGGCTTTCTGCTCCTCCACAAAATTTCCCACCACCTTGCTCAAATTCAAGATGGCTTGCTCAACAAGAGAAGAAGGTGGAGGTTCTTTGCTCTCTTTCAGCGTCTTTGAGGTGGAGCTGCTTCTTCTTTATTTGTGCTCTGGGAGGCGTATGCGAGGGGGTTTTGGCTTCCATGATAGGTTCGGATGATTCCTCTAATTTGGGTTATAGGTGTTGCCATAAGGAGCATTTGTAAGTGGCTTATTTTGACCCAAGACATGGGCATGCTCTTGTAGTCCCTTACTAAGGAACTGCGGACGGTGCTCCCAGAGGGTGGCTATTTGGTAGAAAAGCCAGTTAAAAGCAGTGCAGGTGAGATACGGGCAATTCATTCAACGCTTGCACTTCATGCGATTTCTCATTTCAAGCTCCTCGACCTTAGTCAAAGTGGTCAATTTTGCTTCAATCTCGTGTCTTCGGAAGAGTGCATAAATGCCTCCCTTTGGTGGTCGAAAGGCCTTATTCTTCGCCTCCCATGGTTTTGGCTCATCCCATCCCTTGGAAGTTTCAACCACATAATTCAAAAAGTCCATGGCTTTATCTGGGTTCTTGCTCAGAAAGTCCCCTCCACACATGGTTTCCAATAGTTGCTTCATGGCCGAAGACATACCATCATAGAAGTGGTCCACGAGCATCCATGTATCAAATCCATGGTGTGGACATGCACTGATGGTCTCCATGAATCTCTCCTAACACTGATAAAACTTCTCATTATCGTAGGCCGAGTAAGTGCAGATTTGCCTCTTCAGCGTTGGTCTTGGTTGTACTGAAAAATTTCTTCAAAAATTCATCTTGAAGATCGGCCCAATTTCTAATTGTTCTCGGCCTCAGTGAATTGAGCCATATTTTGGCTTTGTCTTTGAGGGTTAATGGGAATGCCTTCAACTTCAACAAATCCATATCGGTTACACCCTCCTTAAAAGTTATGCATACTTCCTCAAAATCCCGGATGTGTGTGTATGGATTTTCATTTTCCATACCATGAAAAGTTGGGAGTAGTGGTACCAAATAAGGTCTCCCGCAGCCACATCCTCGTGGAATTGGTATGATGAAGGAAGGTGCGCATTAGGAGGGTGTGTGTGGTCCCTCATTGACTACGTATGTTGTTGGATTCATAGGGCGCTGGCGACTTTGGCGATTCCTCGGGTGGGGATCCATTTGCTCACTATGCTGCTTGACTTCACAACTTTGCTCAATTGGTGCACTAACTCTTTGCAGTCTACCTGATATTCCTCTATCCCAGTGATGCATAAACACCTATGACACAAAAAGAGACAAAGCAGAGAATAACAAAAAGACTTGCCAAAAAGGATCAGTGTTAATAAAAAAAATAAAAGACTCACAATATTAAAATTGACCAGTAGTGATTTAAGTAAAAAAATAACTTGATACTCTAAACAATGAAATTCAAGGTTTAAAAAAGGTCACCAATACTCATCATCTAAGTTTGGCACTATCCCCGTAACGGCGCCATTTGATTCACGTTTCGTGCCTGATGATAGGGTTACGGATCCCGACAATATTTATACTAAGATGCTGGCGAGTAGCTCTTACTGATGGCGGCTCTAGGATCGGGCGACCTACGAGGATGAGTTTCGTCGCACAAATGACTTGTATAATGATTCAAAATGGTGAGGCTTTCATTTGGATTTTTTGGTTCACATAAAAGTGTGGTTGTTGTTGTCACAAAACTAATTTACGAAAGCAGTTTAAAAATAAGATGTAAAGGCAAAGTTTTGGGTCCTTAGTTTGGTATGATGGGTTGTAGAGGTGTCCTCGGGTTATTTCCTCGCATTAGGAAAATGACATATAGTCATTTCCAAAACCGGATCTTTGTTTAACTTTAAAAACCTACCCTTAGTAACATTCCTATTTGAACCATAGCATTTGCGAGCATTTAATGTTCTGCGAGTTGAGAAAATAAAGCATTTAACACTTTTAATGGCTTGTAAATGACATCTAATGGATGTCGGTGTATCTACCATTAAATCTGCTTGAACCCTAAAGAAGCATGCCAAGAAGTGACCAAAGAAAATACATTAAATAGCATTTAAACCCTAGTTTTGGAAAATTTGAAACACAAATATGCGATACTTGCTTCATGCGAGAGGAACACTGCCGAGCCCACATCAACCTTTGCTTGACCCTTATCTTCAAGGTTTTGAGGCTTAGCCAAACATCCTTTGAGTTGTCATCCTCAAAGGGGTGTGTTTAGTAGCCTAGAAAATGAGGGAAAGAGGAGAGAGAAGAGAGAAAATGGGAACCAAAACAGGGGCCGTAAATGAAACTGATTGAAATGAATAGTTAGGTTACAAAATGTTCATAACATGGCTTATATAGCCCCACAAACATGCGAAAATACCAAACTAACCTAAATAATATGATTACATTGAGGGCAAACGAGGAATTAATCAAAACGGAGTCGTTTGGATCACAAAAACACGATACAGAATTTTTGCTATGCACAGTAATTTTCGCTATATAGCGAAAATTCGCTATGATAGCGAAAATTCTCTATGATAGCGAAAATTCGCTATGATAGCGAAATTTTGCTATCATAGCGAATTTTCACTATGTAGCGAAAATTCAGCTATAGCGAAAATTTCGCTATCATTGCGAAAATTTCGCTATCATTCTTGAGTATAATCTTCTCTTGTTATCACATCCTCTAGCATGCATTATGCATCTTCCCGACTTGCTATTTCTTCATCTAGGCTTGATGAAATCGGCAATTCATACTAACTCGGCGTAAATCAACCTGAGTTCGATGTCCAAGCTTGATAAACGATGGTAAAGGTTCTGAAGAGCACGCAAAACTACTCAAAACAACCTCGAAACAAAATCGGTAGCACTAAAAGGTTCTACACATGTCAATCGACCCAAATAATATGATTAGTAACGCAAAAAAGCACTCAAAACATCTTAAATAGGACTCAAAATAGCACTTTTGGGTACTAATTAGTCATAAACTCCATAGTTTCATCTTCGAATACGAAGCTCGGTGGTCATAAGATACGAAGCATGATGCTGACTTTGTTATCTCACTTCTTATATGCACTTTGATCACTATCAGAAGCATCTGCAAGTGGGGATTGGGGAAGTGGCATGTTAAGGACATAGGTTATCTTTTTAGCTTTGAGAACAATTTTCAAGTTTCTAAACCAATCCAAGAAGTTTAGACCTATCAATTTGTTGTTGTCTAGAATGGATTATAGGTTCACGTTTGAAGACATGATGTTGATTCTAACAACATAAGTAAAGACTATTTTTAGATTGTACTGATATTATAATTAGCCCAAACTTCAATAAACGTATTATGGCTCCCACTATTTTATTACGGACTCATAGCCCTCACTATGAACCTGAGAGAACCTATATTGAAGTTCTCCTATTGGGTTGATATCCAATCTCACCTTAATGACTTGCTTTTACCCAATAAATCACCTCAGGTCAAAAGGTAGGTATCATACATACCAATTGCATTGACTTGCAATTATCGAATTCAATGTTATCAATTGATTGATGTATGCACCATCATCAGGTTGTCAACTCTTTGACATGTGTACATCTCTTGTATACACTAACTTAACTTGTCTCTAAGCCCATTGACCTTGGGTTTACCCAACAAACCAATAAGTTCAATTAAACCCGGCTCATTAATCCGAAAAACATGTTTCCATGGTTTGAACATATTCGTGTAGAGAGAGCTTGGGTTTACCCAACAACTGATAGGCGATTGCATGATTGTGTTTTAAAGATATGCAATAAGAAATGCAAATTTCCTAACCGCGCAAGTGTACGCTTGTCAAGTAATATAGTGTACTTAAGGTACGGATATCGTTCCACAGGGAAAACCTTAATCGTGGGAGGCTAAGTACCAAAATTATAATACTTCTTTAATATTCAAACTAGCAACTGTGATGGCTAAGTGAAAGTGAAACCAGATTAGAATACTACTAATGTAACTATGCGCTTCAAACATAAAGATGACCAAATGGGTGCAAAAGGCTAGGGTGTTGGTGTTGTTAGACAGTCCTACTATGTAATGCTGAGGTTCCATTCCATTATCCAATATACGTGTTCTCCAAGGCGGCTCTTATCTAATGTAATTAAAGCCTTTCTCAAGGTCATTAACATCCCTTTATCCTTGGGTTTCTTCTTTCCTTGACTGACCAATGGTGCATGAAATTCAAAGAACTCCCAAGCCACCTAATTATTGATAATCCTACATTACCAAGTTTATTAGGTTAACTCACCTATGTCTAATTCTTCATTCACTTCTCAGATCTTACAAAGAACCACTCACATATTAAATTGATCAGAAATTAATATGTTCATTTTAACCAAGCATGAGTTAATGGTAAAACAAATATATAAAAGATAATGGAATTATGAAAAGTCAACACTTAAACATAGTATTCATGTCCAATTCACTACCAACACCTTAAACCACGAATTTAGAACATAATGATAATCTGCTCCATTACAAATGAAAATTAAGACTTGATAATGAGAATAGAGAAAACTTAAATGATCGAGGGAATGATGATCTCCCTAATTCTTCAAGTCTCTATCATTAAAAAGGGCCTTCAAGTCTTCTTTCCTCTTATCCAAAACCGAGCTCCTCAAACCCTACCACAGTCAATGTTTTTCCACCTCCAAAAAATGGAATCTCCCCTTCCTTTTATAGATTCTGCCCGAGATAAGGTTTGTCAAACTTCCCTACGACGTCGCGACGTTGAGCTGTTTTTTGCACCATTCTTCTCCATGACTCCTATAAAGGCTCCATTTCTAGAACTTTTTCTACAAGACCCAAATACAAACTAAATATTAGAAAGGTAATAAAAACGAAGTCATATATATGAAACTAATCCAAATCTCGCTAAATTCCGAGTTTGTAATGAGTGTTTTTGGGCACTCATCAACAACCACAACTCTAAAAGAATTATGGTTATAGTCATATTAATGGAAGACATAAGGTTTAATGTTGTTTAATCGAGAGATTTCTTATATAAGTCTCATCGGTTTATTAATAGGCATGCATTTATAGTCTTTTCATCATATGAAATAATGTACTAAAAGATAGTTCACTAACTATTTAGTATGGTTATGGACTTCTCTAAGGTCAATTCCTCGAGCCATGAAGGAATTGTCTAGGTCAAACCTAGGATATGCATGAATTACATCTCCAAAAAGAAATAACAATTCAAAATTAAAATTCCTCTATTTACGTCTTTCTTCTTCATGGTGCTTGCTTCTACTCCTTGCTCCTTTGCATCTTCTATCTAACCTAATCCTATGAAATCTAATTACATTCAAAAGAGAAGGCCACAAGTGACATTTGAGGAGGAATGAGATGAGAAGATAAGACAATAGAGATTGATAGAGAGAGGCAGGGACTCGTAGGCCCTATTTATCATAAAAAAAAAACATACATATGCTCAATCATTTCAATCGTAACCCGGCCAGAAGTAATTAACGTTATACACCCTTAACATACATGTAATGCATCCGATATAAATATAAGATAGAAACTGACATCCTAGTTACATTTTCATAGCAAAACACCGAACCCGACTCTTTGTTACAAGGAGTAATTCTTGAACCAAGATTGCATAAAATGTGTTGCACATTTCAATTGGGGTTCACATGCAATTTTAAAGGAATATTTTAATTTAATCAAATTATATTAAAACCTTAAGTTCCAGTATTAATTCATAATTAATTTTCCATTTTAGATCATGTCAATTTTATGCCCTTTGAATATTTCAAAGTTAAAGCTTGTTGTCCACCTTTCTGGACATACCAGAATGCGTAATCAATTTGCAAAATTCGGAAAATTAATTTAAAATTTTAAAAATTATTTCACAAGATTCTAGAATTTAATTAACATCCTAAAGTTTCTGGAAAACCAAGTTTCAAGGGCTAGAAAGAAAATTTGCATGCCCAAATGAATTTTAGAAAATTGGGCTAGCTGGGTGGACACTACAGCTAACCCAGTCTGTTTAGCTAACTTGTTTAATTTTTTAAAAATTCAATTGCAAATACTATTTGATAATTACAATGCCTAAATTCAAATTTAAGTTTAGATATCATTTAAAAAAATCAAATCTTGGTAAAAAATTTCAAAAAATCAAAACTCCATTGCTGCATCCGGAACGATGAAAAAAAAGCAGTTATGAGTTTGAAGATTTTTTTAAAATTTCTCGAGACCAATTCGACCGCACCAAGGCCTGAAAACTTATCTTACATGAGTCTAAATATTATTTTCAAGATCAAATCTTGAAAATAATTTGTTCAAGAATTTTTAAAAAATAAAAAACTCCACTATTGCAAGCATAAGCATCAAACTGAAGCAAATCCGAGTTCAAACAATTTCTAAAAAATATTTATATATGATCTGATTGACATAAGACCTCATAACACATCTTACATGTGTGCAGACTATATTCTCATGATCAAATCATGAAAAAGTTCAAACTTTTTATCAGGATATAAAAAATGTGCACAACATGGCTACATAAGAGATTTTCGGCAATCTCTCTTTAAAAAAAAAATCAATTTCATGTTTGAATCTCCTTCAAAATTAATTTTTTACAATCCTTGATCATTTATATTCAACTAATAACAAAGATCAACCTAGAAAAAAAATATAAAATTAAATCCTTTAAAAAAATGTTTTTGGAGGTTAAAAAAACCTAGGTGTCAAAATCAACATGCTTCTTCAACAAAGATCGGCCTTTGATGATTTCAAGGTGGCTCTGATACCACTGTTGGGTTTTATAGGGATATATAACATGCATGGCATAGCGGAATCCAAAATTTTTACAGAAAAATCCCATCCAAGGATCATCTTGAATCATCAAAGTTGAATAACTAGCATTCCATAGGGTATTTGAGAAAGGTCATACCTTTTGGTTCGAGTTTCCTTCTTGAAGAAGATTCGATGAGGGCAACCTTTTAGAGTGTATATTCACAGCACACCGATGAGTCATAAAATCATTTATTTTTAATCCATTTTTCTGGCATCATTTTAGAAGTTTATGATTCATTTTAATGCTAAATTATGGAATATTCACCAACTTTTTGTTTTGCAGGTTTTTTTATGAAAAAGAGAGAATTCCAACAAAAAAAGCTGAAAAATTGGCCAGTGCAGCAAACTATGTCGCGACATAGCATCAGAATGTCACGACAGAACTCCAATATAACCAGCAAAAGTATGTCACAACAAAGATCATGTAGTGCTCTTTTACCTTTTAAAGACCTGTTCATTTAAACACATTTCATATACCAATTTCTAATATGAATAATTAATATGAATTTTAAACATAATTATTTATGGGTATATGATATCACGACCTAATTACATTATTTGATATAAAAGAATATATATACATTCCTTAATTCAAATAGGGCCCATAACTGTTCTAGAATAACGCATTTATACAAATTGGCATTCCATGCCTTTTCAAATACATTTACAAAATGATATTCTTAGAAGTTCACCTCTCTTTAAAAACACATTCCACAAATATCAAAACAAAATGAGTGGCTTATATTCTTCTCATGAAGACTTTTACTTCATTGAATTCAATGCAAAAATAGTTACAAAATATCATGAATAGGAATGATGCACGTGGGGCCAGGGCATTTACTTATACTCCGCTCTATTGAAGCCCGGTGACTCAGCGCCGGTGATCTTTGGTCTGTACTTTTACTTAGTACTGTGCGATGACAAACTGCTTGACGCTAAGCATTTTCATGCCAGTGGTTCTATATAATTCTCTGTTCATTTCGAGTTTAAAATCAAATCATGCAATGTTTATAAAAAAATGCTTTTGTACATTTTCAATATTATGCGTACAACCTATATATATATATATATATATATATATATATATATATATATATATATATATATATATATATATATATATATTCATTTCATCTACATTCAGTACAATTCATTAGTCATTTCAAGTTATACAATTTCATATGCACTAAATCATTCAAATCACAAATCATGCACTTTTCAATGTCATTATCATTTTACCCTTATCAAATTGAACCTATGCTTTTGGTGCACAGGATAACGAATCAAACGCACGGTCCCATTGGGCCGCAGGCCGGTATATATATATAAAAAAAAATATTTACTTGGTTGGTATACACTACCGATATTGTCCCGCTAGGCTGCGGATCGGTATGCCACAATAGTACTTTTGTTCGACTCTTTTGGTATACCAATTTATCCTTAACTCGAATTCTAATGGTTAACATTCTTCTAAGGCATTAACATCATTCAATACAATTTACTATAGTATATATATATATATATATATATATATATATACATTTGTATACAAATAAGAACATTTTTCACATTTAATGCAATTTGTTATGCAAATTCGTTTCACAAGCAATTGTCTTGAATCACTTAAAACAAATCATTCAAACACAAAATCATTCTTACTTTACAAATATGTTTAAATTCAAATCGTTTCATAATTATTCCCAAATATTTTAGAAGGTAGAGAGTTTGAGAATAAACTAAATCGTTGCTTTGATTCCTATCTTCGGGATCTGGAGAGCTTCAATCTTTGGCTTTCCTCTCATCATTTAATTCAAATACAATGAAAATCTGCATGTGCTTGGTTATTCTAGGAGTTATTTTCATTAGGAATTGGAATCATCTCATTTGGATAACACAAACTCAAGTTCTGACATTTCAATGCCAAACTAGTCTTGACTCACTAGATCACCCACCGTTTGTTTTTATTTCGGGGTCTTAACTCCACAAATTATTATTTTCCTTCCATGATTTGGAACTATGGTTCTAAGGTTTCTTCTCCAATTGGAATCATCCAATTTGGATCACCCAATAGGCATTTTAATGCAGGAACTAATGATATGCCAAACTCACAGGATCACCACTTATTATTTTAGATTTGTGGGGTCTTAAATCCATATATTGGTAATGAGTTTCATACTAATTTGACTATGGTTCTAAGGTTTCTTCTCCAATTGAATCACCTAATTTGGATCAACCAAACTAAAGTTATTGCATTTTACATCTAGACTACTCTAATTTTCAAAACATAATTTGCACATAGCTCCACTTTGACAGATTTCTAGGAACTTTAGGTTTACAATTTAATTACACTTCCTTCACATATATTCCCCTAGAAGTATAGTTTACCCATGATTTTGAATCACTCAATTTGGATGAGTGAAACTCAACTTATGGCTAAAGAAACCTAAGCTTCATTTTAAAACAAAACATGCTAGTGTGAGCTACCGAACTCACATTGTGCCATTTTGGGAGCCTTGAAAGGTCTAACTCTGTGTGAGAATTTGCTCCTGGTACCTTCTATAGAATTTTTATCCACATATCTTATGGTTTCTGGAAATTGGAATTAAGCTAATTTAGGATGGTGCAGCTTAATCTATAGCCAAAACAAGAACATGGGTTTGACAAATTTTGGCAGCATTTCATTGAAAACCAACTTATTTCCTTTACAAACATTACACAAAACCAATCCAACCAACAATACTCTTCAAAGCTCAACCCCGAACAACCCAAAAAGTGGTTTAGCACTAATACAAACCCATACTTAAGTTGGGGCTTTTCCACAAAATCAAAGAAATCACAAAAAAGATGAAGTTAGGGTTTGATTTCTTGCAACAGATCTCTTCAAATCTTCTCTTGTAGGTTACTTGATCTCTTAGAAGCAAGAAATGGGAAAGATTGCCACCAAAAACTTGATCACTCTCTTTGCCCTAGCTTCTCCTCCTTTTTCTCCCCTCTTTCTCTCAAAAAACGTTTTTGCTCTTAATGAGCTTCCTATACCAAAATTTGGCCTTTAAACCCCTATTTCCTCAAGGCACTTGGCTTACCAAACCCATTTTAGATTTAAGTTCTCCCATTGCATAGCCCGACATTTCATTTTATTTGCACTTGAATCTGATAATCACACTTGAACGCTATAATTTGGTCTCGATGACCTTAGGTCCTCATTTTCCTCCCTTAACCCTTGTTTGGCTTTTCTCATTATTTCATTTCCCATTTAGCACTTGATTTACTTTTCCTTTCTCATTTAATTCTCCTTTGGCATTTAAGTCCATTTCGTAGACCCTTAGATTCATACAAATTTCAAATTTGCCCTTTTCGCAGGTTAATTTCAAAGTCAAACGAAGGATCATTTTAATCACTTAGCATATATCATTCAATCATATACTCATTTTCATCATATAATCATTTAACATTTTCATTTAATCATTTATCAATTCTCGGAAAATCCCCATTTGGCTCGATTTATCCCCTAAACATATAATAAAATTATTATAAAAATTCTAGAATATTTTTGAGGCGTTATAGATCAAGTTGAGCCCAAGCCAGAAATGAAGATGTCGTGACACAAGTTAAGATAGACTGACCAATTTTTGTCGCGACAATGGATTTTTATGTCGCGACATAGCTAGATCAGCTCATGAAGAAGAATGTCACGACATTCCTTACTCTGTCGTGACATTGATCAAGCAAATGGCATTGAAACCTTGTCACAACATCTTACGATTCTATTGCGACATAAGAAACGAAGTCATCAGATGAACTTTGTCGTGACAGAAAATGCAAAACAATGAAACAATGTGTCTGCAACAAAGTTTTCTATGTTGTGACAGGCATTTTAATTAAGGACAAGACCAAGGCAGATTTTATGTCGCGACAAAAGAAAAATATGTCACGACATAACATTCAGAGTCAACAATGAAAAATATGCAGACTTTTTCGCGACATAGAATTTCTCTGTTGTGACAGAGAAAACTTGAGGTTGAGGTGAATGTTGTCACGACAAATACGACTATTGTCGCGACAGAAAGTGATGAGAATGATAAGAAGATTATTGCGACACAGAAAAGGATGTTGCGACATAATAATGAATAGAGTCAGAGATTTCTATCGCGAAGAAAAGTTTTCTGTCTCAACAGAAAATGGAAGATAAGTGGGAGGAGCCAAGGCAAGTTTGTCGCGACAAGGGATTCAATTTTTCAAGAAAAAGTTCAGCTAGCGACAAGGAGTAAAGAAGACTCTGTAACGACATCTATTATTAGAAAGAGTCTATCTTGACACAGAGTTCAGTCTCAACAATACAAGGCAACACAACACTGTCGCTACAAAGAAAAATTCTATCGCGATAACAAATCCATGCTACTGGGAGAAACACTGTCGCGAAAAAGAAAAGTTTGTCGCAACATAAATTGAGAATAACAATAGAAAGAATGTCGCAACATAGCAGAGACTACTGCAAGAAAGTTGAAGAGCTGGAGGAGGAAATTTCTGTCGCAACAAAAGACAACCATGTCGCGACATAAAATAGACAACATCAACAAAACTATGTCGCGACAAAGTCAAATTATGTCGTGATAGAATTGAAGAACATATCATGAAAATACGTTGCGACAGGAAACTACAAGCCATGACAAGAGCTGAGCGACAAAGATAAGAACCATGACGCGACAAAACTTTCTTTGTCGTGACAAAGCGACCATTTTGGGCCATAAATTTTGGGAACCACAATTTGTGCCTTGAAGTGTGGCCCATCATTTAAAGCTCTATAAATAGACGCATCTAAGGCAATCAGGCATAGCTTCGTGAAATCCAGTGGCTTCTGGGTAGTTGAAGACTCTTTGTATATTATTTTCCTTTTATTTTTTTCTTTTATTTCCTTTTTAGTAGATTTAGTTTGAGTGTAGTTTTTAGTTAGTTTTCTATTTAATTTCTGGATTTGAGTAATGAACTGATGTGCAGCTTCGAGCTGGAATTCACTGTAAGCTTTTCTCTGTCACTATTGTTCTGCTTTAAATGGATATTAGAAAAATTTTGCTGTTCATTTATTTCAGTTTGTTTACAATCTCAGTGAATTTTCTTGATCAGTTAGTCACTGATTTATGTGAACCAGTTTTGAAAGATTGAGCTCCCTCTAAGAATGAGTCAATGGTGATTGTATTTTTCTGAACAAAGTGCAAGAACGCCTTAGTTAAAATTCTTGAATTTATTTGATTGGTATTATTTTTTAACTTAATTGTTCCAAGTACTAGTACCATGTACGCAAACAAAGTACTGCATCTTGCTCTGATTTCCAGGAGACCCTTTACGTGACACAGAGATGGAGAATTCTGAGGGTATATAGCAGTTCTTTGTGGGTATGGTAGACTAAAACTTTGAAAGATTACTCAAATAGATCACTAACTTACTCATGGTTTGAGAATAGTTTGACGAAGTATCAGTTTAATCGCTTAGAGGTTTCTCCTCTTTCCGATGAAAGGATTCGGATCCCGTGTTAGCAAAGATCTAATCAAGGAGATGGAGAATTTTATTAGAATTGAAGGATGAGGTGCCAGTTAAATTGGAGAAAGCTTGCAATATCCTGTCTATGTGGGAAAGAATTCTTCAGTCCTAAAATTTAGGTGCCAAGTGCTGAAAAGGAAAATTACCAGATCTTAGAAAGAGGATAATATCTTACAAGTAGATGATTAGATCCATGAGTCAGAAATGAACGTGAATCTCTAATTAGTGAAAGGTATGGTTAGGGGAGAAATCCAAACTATACCACAATGCATCTTTGATAAGTTTAACTTTCCAACTAATGGCTTAGCTATGATTCAAAATGATGTAAAAAGTTGACAATCATTCATCAATCTATTTCCCAAAGGTATTCACTGCTGAACTCCTCAAATCCACTCTTATTAAATTTTATGGCATACTAAAGGAAATTACTTTAGTATTATTTTATTAGTTCTTTCATCATTTTAACAATAGAGTTCAAATAATAAGGATCTTGAGTAGTTGGGGTAGTTAGTCTTTTGATTTATCATCAATCCTCGTGGGAATGATATCTGGACTTAAAAATCCACTTTTATTACTTGTACGACCTATGCACTTGCAGTGATTCAGACCAAAAACAATTTTTAACGAATTCATTTTACAAGAAGGACAAACACATATTCTACACAAAAATCAGTCAAACAAGTTTTTAGCGTCGTTGCTGGGGATTTTAGTTAGTCTTTGGTAGTCGTGTCAAGATATTAGTCAACAAGTTTTTGGCGCTGTTACCGGGGATTAGATAATAGTCCTTTGGTAACAATGTCATAAATTTGTATATATAATCTGGTCTACAACACACACCAAGTGCTCCAAGGATATGAACACCTCTAATGGTGATCCACATGAAGGCACAAAGTGAGAAATCTCCATGGAATCGACAAAGATCAAAGACTCGGTGCTAGCCGAGTAGGTGATCTTCGAGGGGACTTCTAGAGAGGGGTTTTGACTCTTAAAATGTCTCTCTCTCTCTCTCACTATGGTGGACGTTTTCTCCTTATGCATGGTGGCTAGGGTTCTGATCATGTGATATATATAGACCCGTAACATGCGTAAAAGGATGAGAGTACCTCTCATTAAAGGGGAAGGGGTGGCATACATGCATCCACATGCATGTATCGTGTACCCTATGGACTTATGGCCCATATGTGAGCCCAAGAGCCTTCTAAAGGCCTCTCAATGGTTCTCAACCAAGTCCTCTTGCTCTTGGGATTACACTAACCCGTAATATGTCCAATTCCATAACTTTCCACTAGTTGGATCCAATCCAATGTCGTTTTACGCTCTCTTTGTACCTTCTAAGTGTGTGACCCATTAGGTTTCCGATTATGTTGGCCACTTGAATCAACTCTTGATTCGAGCAAGTTGTGAGTGGTATCTAGCAACACACCATGACCCCCAAATAACTGGAGAGTCAAAGGTTTGACTGTGAACCTTTCCATATGCAATATATTGTCCAATGCTATCCTTTAACTCCATACTATACTCGACTTGGTTTAGAACATAGACTATGCATTAGCTCCCACTAGACTGGTTACACCACACCTAGCCCAAGAGTGATGATAAGAGTAGACATGTGGATGCTTTCTAAGAGTAGTCAAGTACATCGGAGACCTGCCATGAGACAATCATTTGGATTATCTATTCAATCATCAATGATAGTCTCATCATAGCAACAGTGCAAGTATTCTTATACTTGAGGTGCTGATGAATGTGAAACTAATCTATTTTTAAGCTCATTTTTCTTGTATATTTAAAGATTAAAAGTTCAATTTACTGCAAAAATATGGAGTCTTCACCCAGATTTGTGTTTTGCAGGATTTTAGATAAAAGAAGCAAAAATCAGCAGAAATTTTTTTTTTTTTTTCTAAGGTAGGAAATTGTTGAATGTCGCAACAAAATTCACCTTTGTCGTGACAAAACTTAGGGCAAACAAAGAAGAAATGTCGCAACAATCGAAGCTCTATTACGACAAATACCAAAAGGAGTCCTTAAACAAGCAACATAAACCATGTCATGACATTTCTTAATTTTGTCATGACACAATTAAGGAAAATGCCAGAAGAACATTATCGCAACAATGGAAATATGTTGCAGCAATTGTTAGGTGGAATTAGTTGGACTTTGTCGCGACATTCACCAAATTTGTCCTGATAATTACTACGAAGAATTCTTAAGAAGGCAGAGAAAGTTTGTAGCGGCAATAAATAGTTTGTCGCGACAATCATCAAAGAAGTATGTTAATTCACAGTGTCTCAACAAGATTACAACAAAGGCTTAAGACATATGAACTGCATCTATGTCGTGACATTTCACAACTCTATCAAGACATACACGGCTAAAGAATAACATCAGCAATTGTCGTGACAAAGCAACGACAGAGCCTGACGACAAAAAAGCTAGCTTCAATGTCGCGATAAACAAAATTGTGTAGCAACAATGAACATAACTAGGCCTCCACAGAAACCCATGAAATTAGCCTGGAATTCCAGCCTAGCATTTATTAGGCATATAAATATAAGCTCCTAGGGTGGAGTGAGCAGCTTTTTAGTAAGCTTTGAACGAACCTTGAGCTTTTGAGCTGAAATCTCTTTTGTATATATTTTCTTTTTCTTTTAATTTTTTATTTTCTTTTTATTTTTCTTTCTTTCTGGAATTAGAGTAGTCGATTCGAGCTGAAATGTGGAGTTGAGATCATTGTATATCAAGTATCATTTATGTCTAAATTCAAGTGGAATTTGGAAAAAAATTTGGAATTCATTTGTATTTAGTTTTGATCACAATTTCAATGAATTTGTTTGATCAACTAGTTATTTCTATTTGTGATCCAGTTATGGAAGGATGAGCTCCATCTAGAAAGGGATTTGGTGTTTTGATTATTGTTTGTTGCATTAAACGATGTTGTGGGTATGAAAACTGGATTGATTTAATTGGTATTGCTCTTGTATAGAATTGTTCTGAATATCAGTGTTTTCTACCCAGAAAGAGTTGTATCTATGCACTGATTTCCAGGATCCCCTTGAGTGACACAGGGATGGACAACTTGACATCAAAGACCAATGACTTGGGGGTACATTGCACTGATATCCATTGAACTAATATACTCTAAGTGTCACTCTGGTGCATCATAGGTGATGTTCTAACCTCTGACTCCAAGGTTCCCTTCTAGGTGACAGCAAAAGTGTGTTCCCGAGGAATAAGAACCATTTGATAATATATCAGTTTAATCCTTAGAGGTTTCATCTCAATTTGGCAGAATAATCTTGATCCCGTGTTAGCATAGATTCTAATCAAGGAGAAAGAGCATTCTACTAAATCAAGGACGAGGTACTCAATCAGACGGGAGAAGGCTCAGATACTCTCGTCTACGGGGGCAAGCAATCTTCGCCTCCTAAGATGGCTATGAAGTATTGGTTTAGGAAAACGACCAAATCTTTCAAGAGGATCAAATCCTAAAAGTATTATTTAGACCCATCGGGACCGGTTTCTAGGAGTATGGTATGCTAAACAGTGGAAATGTGTAGTGTCAGGAGGTATTCCAAGGCTATACTACTCGCTGGAATTCAAATCTTGGGCAGATCTGTCCGTCACAAGATTTAGTTCGAACTTGTTGCAAAACTAATAAACTATAACACCAATTTTATTCCCATTGTTATTTATACTCATTGAAATCTCTTATTCTTCTTGTTTGGACTTTCTTTAATTAAAGAAAATTTTATAAAGAGCATTTTCATTACAGTTTTGTTAGCTGTTTTACAAATTATTGAAAACAGTAGTTTGAATAGTGATTTTCTTGAGTAGTAGGGGTAGTTGATCTTTAGATTTTCTCATCAATCCTTATGGGAATGATATCTTGACTTATAATCCACTTTATTACTTATATGACCTGTGCACTTGCAGTGATTTAGACTAAAACGAGTTTTAATTATAGAATATTATATACAACAGCAGAAAATAGTCTTTGCATATTTTGGTCTTAACAAGTTTTTTTTTGGAATTGTTGTCAAGGACTGAAACTAGACCTTAGTAGTAGTGGTAGAATGAGTTGAACATATTGTTTGGTCAATAACAAGTTTTTGACACCGCTGTTGGGGATTAAAGTAGAGTTTAAAGATTAATATTCTAACCAAAAAGAGAATTTCTAATTTGGACATTTTTTTCTTTTATTCAAAAAAAATTTAAAAATTCAAAAAATAGTTTTAAATGAAGAAGTGGATTCAGTGCATGTATTTCTTCGGTGTTAAACAGGTTATAGAAAAGTCTTTCTAGTAAACATACTTTTATATCAGTGTGCTATAATTTAAAGGGATTTTTACATGCATAGAAGGACTATAGCTAATTTATTGCCATTGGACACTGAGCTAGAGAAGACAATAAGAAATCTCAAGAAAGAAGGAGCAACAAAAGAAGTATCAAGCATGGTAGAACAAGAAGATGCTAATCAGAATATACCTGTTGTGGCTCTTGACAGACCTAAGAAGAGACAAAGAACAATGGAGGATTTGTGGAGGCTAGTAATCAAAGAGGAATATTCAATTGTGAGACAGCCACCCATTGAGGCAAACAACTTCGAATTGAAGCCTGCTCTGATTACCATGGTGCATCAACATCAGTTCACTGTGCATCCCAGTAAAGATCCAAATGAGCACCTAGGTAGATTTCTAAGAATGGAAAACACTATCAAGCTGAATGGAGTCAACCCATATGTGATCAAACTTCAACTGTTTCCTTTTAGCATAAGGGATACAGCAGCAAGTTGGTTTGAGTCCCTACTCTATGGATTAGTAAACAACTGGGAAAAGTTAGTGGAAGCCTATCTAGGAAGATTTTTCCCTCATTCCCTAACTTCTGAGAAAAGAGGAGAAATCATATATTTTAAATACAAGGAAGATGAATCTTTATTCAATGCTTAGGAAAGATTCAAACTGCTACTGAGGAGATGTCCCATGCATGGGATTAAGAAGATGACTCAGATGGACATCTTCTACCATGCTATGAATTACACTTTAAAGGGAACTGTGGATGTAGCCTTTGGAGGTGCATTCAGAAGGAAAAATGCTGAGGAAGTTACCCAGCTAATAGAGGAACTAGCAAAGAGCAACTACAAAGATCCATCTGAAGCTTCGGGGAGTAATAGCAGGTTGAGAGGTGGAGTAATTGAGTTGGACAAGATGTCAGCCATTGAAGCTAAGCTAGACACAATCATGAACAGGATGATCAACCAAGAAAGAAAAGGTCATTCTGATTAGTACTCAAAAAGTGTTATTTTGAACCCTGTTTATTACAGGTTTTGAGCACTTTTTATGTACTAATCAGCGTAATTTACTCGATTTTCACATTAAGGTCCCTGCTATTCTACTGATCGCATTTTGTGGCTAATTTTGTAGTTTTTGCAAGCTATTTATGCCAAAATTGTTGAGTCGATCCAAGCACGAAGAATTCGAGTCAAACTCAGCATTGCAGATTAGAGACCGGAAGGAAAGAAGAGCAGAAAATGCAAGGAAATTGGAGCTGTTGCGAAATGCTTCCTGCGCACACTGTTCACTTGCATGACACTATTCATCCAACAGCCACTGTTCACCTGCTTGTTGACGCTTGAGATTTTTGTTACATTTTTTTGTTTCTTCCCATTTTATCTCTTACATTAGCTTTTGTTTTGGTTTCTTTTGTAATTTCCTTGCCTGAAAGATATGTTCCCGCAAAAAACCCTCTCGTATCAATCAATCACTTTTAAGCACAATTTAGGCAGCTTCAGCTCTCCCGTTTTTTTTCTTCTCTACTGCACTTTCTTTCATATTCTTTTCCATTTTCTGGGCAGCCAAACACCCTTCGAGGATGACAACTCGGAGGATGGTTGGCTAAAACCCCTTCGTCTTTGAAGAGGAGGGCTACTGGGCTTTTAGCGAGGTAAAATTTCTGCTCCCTATTTTTTAACGTAGTGCCTTTGAGCATTTAGGTTTCAACCTTCCAATCCAGGTTTAAATCCTCTTGAGATGCCTTGATTGACCAAGATTTGGCAATTTTGGGTTCAAGGGATTATTTCTAAATCCACCGAGATCTCGGTTATTTGGCTCTCTATGAGTCACGTAGGTAGATCGCAGACAAAAGATTCATCACAGGGAACATTTATGCTCAGGAATGCCAGATTTCAAAGGAAAATGTCGTGGTTCGCATTTTAAAGCCAAATGAAGATCCGGTTTAAATGACTATAGGTCATTCTCCCCAACGCGAGGAAAGGACCTCGAACCTTTCTATTTACCTGGGGGACTCTCAACCCAAGAGCCTAATGCTTCAAGGAGTTCTTTTTCTTATTTTTTTATTCATTTTATTATCAGTCTGCAACTATCCAACTCCCCTGTTTTTTCCAAAACCCTGAAATCCAAACGGAAATTCACCAATTTTGAACCTCATTGTAAATCATTTGTGCAAAGAAATCCATCCTTGTGTTCGAATTCTAGAACTACTATACTCAAGAAGAGTTTCGTTTCTCGACATTAGAGGAATTTAGATATAAATTTTGTTGATTCGGTTCACCCTACCGTGGCACGAATCAAAATGTCGTTGTTTCGGATGCAGCCTAAGTGCATTTGATGAGCTGTGGAACACTTGTGATCCTCATCACAAGTACTAGTGAATTTCTTTTATACTTTATTGTTAGTTTTTCTTTTGTTTCATTTCACAAAAAAAAGTTGATGCAGGACTTTTTTTTTTTTTTGTCTTGAGTTGCTCTATTTCTACTACAGGATTGTTTGAATTGTGACCAAATGGAAGAGGGAGAACAATACAATGAGTATTCAGTGGAGAGAAGCCCTAGAGCATACATGTCAATGAGGGATTATAGAAACCTTCCATTGCAAAATCAGCAACCCTTGGGGAGAAATCCAAACCCATATAGGTCCATGAGGGACTATAGAAATTAGTGGATGAGTGCACCCCTCTGTAGTGCTCCCCCACCTAACTGGTGGGTGATGTTGTGGAAGAGCAGAAGAAATTCAATGCCCAATTAAGTCATAAAATTCATAGTGTGGAGAACTCCTTAGACCAAAAATTAGATGGGCTTCCAAGTGAATTGGATCATAAATTTGACAACCTGCAAAGTGACATTGATAAAAAATTTGATAACTTGCAGTGTTCAATTTCAAATCTTGTCAGTCAGCAACATGCTCATCAAGAAGGGGGAAATCAAGAAGGAGAGTGCTTGACTGACACCATGGTGGAGGAGCAGTGTCAACAGCAGGGGTTATCTGAATCCTCATATATTTGTGTTGTTGTTTGTCCATGGGATAAGAAAGAAGAAATCCTCCCCTTTGTTGGAGTAAGTGAAGACAGCCGTGAGTGGAAAGGTGGAAGCACAAAGAAGCGCATAAATTACACTGGCCTCTCTCCCGACCCTGTGCCCAATGTATATCCCACCGCGAAGACAACCAACCCCCGAAGCACCCACTCCGGAAAAGGCTGCTACCCCATTTGCATTGGGTTCGCTTTGCAAACTTCGAAGAAATCGGTGGCCACTGTACAAGTCTTCGCTTACTCACATCAAAGACATTGGCACCGTCACATCGCATGGCACGGATGGAGTTCGGTGCCGGGTTCAAATTTGGAGCACTAACCATTTCTTACAAGTTCCACCAATTCCAAATGTACTTCCAAAGGCTTAAAACTGGTTTGGGGAGCACAAGCCTCCACTTTTTTTTTTTTTTTTTTTTTTTTTTGTGTTCTCTTATTTTATCTTATTTTATTTTGATTTCATTAATTTTTCTTCTTAGATTTTCTCTAAGTTTTAGTTAATCTTTGTTTTTAGATTAATTTTCATTTTTCTGCATTTTTTTAAATTTTTATTATGTTTATTTTTGCAGGTTTTTGGTTAATTTTGAAGTCGAACAATGCAGAAGGCACTGAAGAATTTCTACACTATATGGTTCTCACAGATGCAAAATTCAAGTAGTACGAAAAATTGCCAAGCAGTTACTGCTTTCTCCCGCTCACTGCAGCACTATTTCATCTTTTATGATATGATATATATATATATAGTATATATATATATATATATATATATATATATATATATATATATATATTTGTTCTGTAAAAATATCGCACAGAAAAATTTATGCAGTCATGTAAAAATCGCGCATGCACGAATTTTGAAGTCATTTTCTCGCTTTCCCATTTTGTTTAGCCCATAATTTTTTCATCCGAACTCCGTTTTAAGCGTTCTTGGTACCGTTGGAAATATTAGAGAGTGTAGAATCTAAATATAACCAGAAAGAACACTTTTGAAATTTTTGTGAGGGTGAAATATTCAAAATGCTCTAACTAGTCATTTTTTTCCTCTTTTTTCTTCTTCTAACTTGTTCATTTGAAGCCCAAACGGAGTGAATAAGGTGTTGATGGAAATCTTACGAAGTCTCCTATCCAACAACGAGATCATCTCATCAAGGAGGTATCACTTCTTTCTCTAACTTTCCAACTGAGCCCTATCAAGCACACCAGACATTGTCAGGGGAGAGTTAGCGAAGGAAGTGGCTTTTACATTTATGTTTTTGTTTTTGTTTTGAGCCAGCCCATTTTGTGATGTTCGGTGGCTTGCTGGTCTTCCTTTTTGTGAAGCTTTTATACTATACAGCTTATTTTTTCAAAAATTGCACTCACTTTTCTTTTTCTTTTTTGTGTTTTGCCTAGCCTGTAGTTTGAAAAATTGAAACTTTGTCCATTCCTATTGATGTTAGATTGGTCCCATGCCTGGTTGAGTGGATGATCAGATGAACTCTTGTTGCTTTCGACCATTTTTCTTCCACCTTTAGCTAACCACACACAAAGGTACACGTTTCAACAATAGGTCAAAACCGTCACCTCCTAAACATTGTAAAACCTACCCTAGTTTCGCTGACCACCTTTAATAGGTTAAGGACCCCCATGAATAGAAGGCCCATGTGTCTTCCAAAATAATAAGAAGTGAAAAAGAAAAAGAAAAAGAAAAGAAAAAGAAGAAAAATTGCAACGCTTTGCCTTGAAACCCGAGCACAGTCCGAGGGGTTTATGGCGAAAGCCTTTAAAGCCTCTAAGTGTCTCTGCCAACCGGGTCGGGAGCCACTGACTTAGTGCTGCTACACGCAGTGGATGGGTGGAGTTTAGCCGGTGCCAGGTGCTGGAGTTTCAAATCATTCGAGTCCGGGTGAACCCTAAGAGTTAGGGGTGGTCGAAAGACCCTTATGACTTGGATGTGCCCTAAGCCTTAATTGGTCGGGAGTCACCTGATCCCCTGCTACATGGACTCTCACGAGGTCGATTCCTCAAGACGCACCCTACAACACAAAAAAAAAAAAAAAAGAGTTGTGGAATAAGAGTGGGTCCTGATCTATTTAGGTTGGTTAATGTGCTAGGTTGTGGCAATAGCTTGGTCGGGGAGAGCGTAGCTTGGCGCTTGTTGTCGAGAGTCGATAAACAAACATTTAGATTTTGGTGGAATTTTTTGGTCAATTCACCGAGATGAAGGCTCTTTTAATACTCAATTTTGTATAGCATTCATTATCTCAAGATAGTTATTGGGCAAGGTTTTGATGATTCTTACTTAGGGTTAGGAATTACTCATTCACAACCTTTTTGAAATAGCATTTTTGTGAACATAATTTTGATTTTGTTTTGTATGCTCTCTCTTTCTTTCTTTCATTGCTAAGGGACTAGCAATGTGTAGGTTGGGGGTGTGATTAGTACTCAAAAAGTGCTATTTTGAACCCTGTTTATTACAAGTTTTGAGCACTTTTTGTGTACTAATCAGCGTAATTAACCCGATTTGCACATTAAGGTCCCTGTTATTCTATCGACGTATTTATGGCTAATTTTGTAGTTGTAAGCTATTTATGCCAAAATTGTTGAGTCGATCCAAGCATCGAAGAATTGAGTCAAACTCAAGATTGCATCGTAGACCGTAAGGAAAGAAGAGCAGAAATGCAAAGGAAATTGAGTCGTTCGAATGCTTCATGCGCACACTATTCACTCTGCTCGACACTATTCATCCAAAGAGCCCATCGTTTCACCTCGTTGTTGACGCTTTGAGATTTTTGTTACATTTTTTGTTTCTTCCCATTTTATCCCTTACATTAGCTTTTGGTTTTGGTTTCTTTTGTAATTTCCTTGGCTCTGAGCGTATATGTTTCGGGCCAAGCCCTCAGACACCAATCACTTTTCGGCAATAAATTTTTTGGGAGAAGCTTTCAACTCTCCCTTTTTTTTTCTTCTCTACTGCACTTTCTTTCATTTTCTTTTCCATTTTCTGGGCAGCCAAACACCCTTCGAGGATGACAACTCGGAGGATGGTCAAGCTAAACCCTTCGGCTCTTCAAGAGGAGGGCCACCGGGCTTTGAAGCGAGGTAAAATTTCTGCTCTCATTTTTTAACGCAGCGCTTTGAGCATTTAGGTTTCAATCCTTCAATCTAGGTTTAAATCCTCTTGAGATGCCTTGGATTGACCAAGATTTAATATTTGGGTTCCGCCAAAGGATGCTTATTGCTGTATCCACCGAGATTCAAGAAGGTTGTCTTCTACGAGTCAACAGAGGGTAGATCGGGGACGGGGTATTCACCGAGGAACATTTATGCTTTGTAAATGTCAAGCTAAAAGGAAAATGTTAGGTTCGGGGATTTTTAAAAGCTAAATGAAGATCCGGTTCCGGAAATGACTATAGGTCATTCTCCCTAAGGCGAGGAAAAGGACCCGAGAACCTTTCATTTACCTTAGGACCTCAAACCCAGTAGCCTAATGCTTTAAGGAGTTCTTTTTCTTATTTTGTTTCTTCATTTTATTATCAGCCTGTAGCCATCCAACTCCCCTATTTTTACCAAAACCCTGAAATCCAAACGAAAATTCACCATTTTTTAACCTCACTATAAATCATTTATGCGAAGAAAACCCATCACTGTGTTCGACTCTAGAACCACTATACTGTAGTAGCTTTGCTACAGCAGTAGGAGGAATTTAGGATATAAATTTTGTTGATTTCGGTTCACCCTACTATGGCACGAATCACATTCCTATAATGAAGTGGGGATTGTGAAATGAGCTGAATAGAAATGTGTGGCTGATGAGGGACTTGCTCATAAGGGTCTCTATCAAGTAAAGGAAGTTAAGTACTTAAATGGGAATAGAAGCTATAACTTCAAGCTAAACAACAAACTTCCCACCTACTAATAGAAGCTATAACTTCAAGCCAAACAACAAACTTCCCACCTACTACACACCAACCTTGAGAAACCATGAGAACTTTTCTTATGGAGGTGGAATGCTGCAAGGTCAAAGACCATTTTAGAATTTTCAAAATTATCAGAACCAAGCACCACCTAATTTCCAAGGATAACAACAAGGTGTTCATAGAGCAAAAAATCAAAAACAAAGGAGATCCCAGTCCTTTGAAGATCAAATGCTAAACTTTATGTCCGAGAACAAGAGGATCCTGAATCTGCATGAGTTGGCATTATTCTGAGAAAATGCAACTGTATTTTAGACAAACACCAATGCTTCTCTGAAAAATCTAGAGACTCAAGTAGGGAAACTAACCCTAGCTATGCATAACCAATCTTTGGATTCTTTCCCTAGTGATACCAAGAAGAATCCCAAGGACTGTAAGGCAGTCACACTGAGAGGTGGGAAAGAATTGAAGACCAAAGAAGAGACAAACTGAGGTTGAAACTGAGAGAGTAGAACAGAATTCAACAACTAGTAAGAACAAGGAAAGCGGAATTGGGTTATTAGTTGAGAATCAACAGTTGAAGGAGTAAGGTGAAGTATCCAAAGAAGAAACAGTGCAAAAAGAGGAATTGAGAGCTTATCTACCTCATGTCCCATTCCCTCAGAGACTGCAGCAGTCCAAGCTGGACAGTTAGTATGCTAAGTTCCTGATTGTCTTTAAGATGCTTGAAATTAACATCCATTTTGCTGAGGCATTAGCTCAAATGCCACACTATGCAAAATTTATGAAGGATGTCATCATAAAAAAGAGAAATTTGGATGAAGGGGGAGTGGTGAGCTTATCTACCAATTGCAGTGCTATAATTAAGAAGAATCTACCTAAAAAAATGCAAGATCTAAGGAGCTTCACAATACCATACACCATTGGAAACTTTGACTTTCGTAAAGCTTTGTGTGAATCTAGTGCAAGCATCAATCTGATGCCTCTGTCAATGGTGAAAAGGCTAAGTTTGGGGAGTTAAATCCCACTACAATGTCCTTACAAATGGCAGACAGGTGAATGGCTCAACGTGAAGGCATCCTGGAAGATGTGTTGGTCAAGGTGGGAAAATTCATTTTTCCAGTTGACTTTGTTGTGATTGATATAGAGGAGGACAAGCATATTCCACTTCTGCTTGGTAGACCTTTCCTATCAATAGAAGCAGCCTTCGTTGATGTGAAGAAAGGGAAGCTTACCTTGAGAGTTGGGATTGAAGAGGTTCACTTCAACCTTAGCAAAAGTCTAAAACAACATGATGTTGAACAAGCTCAATGTATTCAAATTGACAGTGTAACTCTTGGTTGTAAAGAGCATAATTATGATTTACTGAAAGAGAACTCATTTGATGATTACATCTTTCTTCATTCTATATTGACAACTTAGAGAAGAAAGAACTAATTGCAGAAACTATTTTGAGCATTAATGAATGAAGCACATAAAATCTAAATAGTGAGGAACAAATTCAGGTGGAAGAAATGAGCTCTGAAGGTCTTGTCCCAAAAGAATTGCCAAAGCAACTAAAGTATGCATTCCTTGGTGAAGAAAGATCTAAACCTATAATAGTAGTAGCTGACTTGACTGTAGAGAAAGAGCAGAAAGTGTTGAAAATTCTGAGAAAGCATCAGGAAGCTATTGCATGGTCTGTAGAAGACCTAAAGGGATCAACCCATCAGTTTGTATGCATAAAATCCTCATGGAGGAGAATGCAAAGACTTCAATTGAACATTAGAGGAGGCTTAATTCAGTCATGAAAGAGGTAGTGAAGAAAGGAGTTCCTAAATGGCTAAATGCAGGCTTTATATATGCAATATCAAATAGTCCTTAGGTAAGCTCAATTCATGTGGTTCCTAAGAAGGGTGGGATGACAGTGATAAGAAGTGAAAAGAATGAGCTGATTCCTACAAAGACTGTGACTAGATGGAGAGTCTGCATTGATTACAGAAAACTGAACATTGCTACCATAAAGAATCATTATCCTCTGCCATTCATTGATCAGATGTTGGATAGGTTAGCAGGACACTCTTAATACTATATTCTGGATGGATATTCTGACTATAATCAGATAGCTATAGCACCTGATGATCAAGAAAAGACCACATTTTCATGTCCATATGGCACCTATGCCTTTAGAAGAATGCCATTTGGATTATGTAATGCACTTTCTACCTTCCAGAGATGTATGATGTCTATCTTCTCAGATTTAGTAGAGGTGGTAATGGAAATTTATATGGATGATTTCTTGGTGTATCGGTCAAGTTTTGAGAGCTGTTTGGAAAATTTGGAACTGTACTTCAAAGATGCAAAGATAAAAACATAGCATTAAACTGGGAGAAGTGGAAGTAGACCAAGCCAAGATTTCTTTGATAAACCCTGATTCCACCAACTATAGTGAAGGGAATCATGAGCTTTCTTTGGCATGCAGGATTTTATAGAAGGTTCATCCAAGATTTCTCAAAAATTGCAAGACCATTATGCAGACTGCTTGAGAAGGATGCAAGGTTTGAATTTGATGAAGCATGCATGTCTGTATTTGAGAAGATTAAAGCTAAATTGGTAATAGCTCCCATCATAGCTACACTAGACTGGAGCAAAGAATTTGAAATTATGTGTGATGCAAGTGACTATGCAATGGGAGTTGTCTTAGGACAAAGAAGTGAAAAAATTTTTAGAGCCATATATTATGGTAATAAAACTTTCAATGAAGCTCAAGAAAATTATTCAAAAATTGAGAAGAAATGCTGGTAATGGTCTTTGCTTGTAAGAAATTCAAGCCATGCATATTGGGGTCCTATGTCATCATACACACTAATCATGCAACAATCAAGTATCTCATGGCAAAGAATGATGCAAAACCAAGACTGATCATATGGGTGCTATTGTTGCCAGAATTTGACTTGGAGATCAAATACAAGAAGGGCAATGATAATGTTATAGCTAATCACTTATCTAAAATAAAGAAGCCTACGGAAGAGGAAGGAGAAATTGAAATTGAAGAAAAGTTCCTTGATGAGCAACTATTTCAACTGACAGTTCAAGTGCCCTAGTATGCTGATATAGTGAACTACCTAGCATGTGGTATTATGCCACCAGAACTGAATTATCAACAAAAAAGGGAGTTGAGAACAGATGCCAAATTTTATATATGGGATGACCCATTGTTATTTAGAAAAGGGGCAGATCAGATCATTAGAAGATGTGTACCAGAACCTGAGCAAGGTGGAATTTTAGATAAATGTCATGCATCATCACCATATGCAGGAGACAGAACAACCCAAAAAATTCTCCAATCATGTTTTTATTGGCCAACTCTGTTCAGAGACTGTTCTGAATGGGTGAAGCATTGTGACAAATGTCAGAGAATGGGCAACATAAACAGAAGAAATGAGATGCCTCTGCAAGGAATCCTGGTAGTGCGGATTTTTTATGTATTCGGGATAGACTTCATGGGACATTTCTCACCCTCATTTGGAAATTTATACATTCTCCTTTGTTGTGGATTATGCATCCAAATGGGTTGAAGCCATAACTGTCCTAGAGATGGATGCCAACACAATTGTAGGGTTTATTCAAATAAACATCTTGAGTAGATATGGAGCCCCAAGGACAGTCATTAATGATGAGGGAAGCCATTTTTCAAGCAAGTTGTTTGCAAAACTCTTGAGCAGATATGGAGTTAGACTTGTTATTGAATTGGCTTATCACCCTCAGTCAAATGGGTAAGTAGAAATATCCAATAGGGATATCAAGAACATACTGGAGATAACTGTGAATGCAAGTAAAAAAGACTGCTCAGTAAAGCTAGATGATGCATTATGGTCTTACAGAACTGCTTATAAGACCCTTATTTGTCATCTCCCTCTTGAGCTTGAATGTAAGGCTATGTGTGACTTAACTGTGATTTCCAAGCTGCTAAGGAAAAGAGATTACTTCAGTTGAATGAACTAGAAGAGTTGAGAAATGAAGCATATGACAATGCTAGGATCTACAAGGATAAGACCAAAAGGTGGCATGATCAAAGAATTTGAGGAGAGAGTTCAAAGTGGGAGAGCTAGTCCCACAGACAACTCCAAAGCTCGACTCTTCCAGAAAGCTTAAGTCTCGATGGAGGAAACCTACATAGTCATCGGTACAATTGAGCAATGACACTGAGAACAGATTCAGGGAATGAGTTTAAAGTAAATGGTCAAAGACTGAAGCATTATACAGAAGGAAATGTGAATGAGAAACAATCTTAGAGCATAATTTATGAAGAAATTACTAAAATGAGAGCATGATTGACAAAAATGTCTAGCTAAAGACATTAAATTAAGTAGCTTCTTGGGAGGCAACCTAAGAAATTTTTATTTCCTTAGATAGTTTAGATTTTAATTAAATTAGTTTGTTTTAAGTTTTTATTTTTATTTTGAATTTTTAAGTTAGTTTATTTATGTTGTTTTTCAGGATAAGAAAGCTAAGTCTTAAATTAAGGTTATTGTCAATGAGTAGCTCATATGCAATGAATGAACTCTTACAGTTAGAAAAGAAAAAAAGCATGCTTTACAATTGCGATAAGTTTCCAATTAGCTTTCTTAGTCAGGTTTTTTTATGTAACTGTAAATGTTGTTGGGTGAAGAAACTGAATTTAATTGGTCATGCATCAATTGAGTGATTGGAATGTATAGCATGATGTCTGGTAAATTAACATGATGATGCAAGGTTGGGACTGTGATGGATGATCTAGAAGTTTTGGTAAGTCAAAATATGGGTTTGGGGTAGTTTTCTAGGGCCAAAACAGGTTATGGACGAGTTTATGAGATTTTCTAAGTTAGGGAATGTGTATTTGTGGTATATAAGTGGAAAATGGTATTTAGAATGTTTAGCAAAGATGGGAACAAGATATGGAAAGTTTTGGGTAGAGGTTGAAAAATTGGTTATGGAAAGTTTAAAGAGGAGATGAGATGGTGAGGAGAGTAGAGTTTGCACAAGAGTGGTTATTTACCAGGTTAATGAAACAATCCACACAAGATAGACGACGGAGTGAAGGCACCACAATCAACTATGGACGGGTTGATTGATAAGCCAGACAAAGACTTCGCCACCAAGGAATCCACCTAGGTATGAGAAGCCACGAACTCGTCCCCAAGGGAATCCACCCAAGAGATAAGAGAACAAGAGAGAACTCTTAAAAAGAGAAATCAAAAATATTATTAAACTTGAATCGTTTCCAGTACTACATTAGGGGGGTTATATAGTTCATACTTTTTAAATCAAATAAAGCAACTTCTACTTTAACTAGAAAAAGAAACTTTCTAAATTACAAAAAAGCAACTCCTAAAAGAAAACTTTATAAAATAAATAAAGCAAATATTCCTAAAAGGGATAGAATAAAATATTGGAGGAAATCTTTCTAAAAGAAATACAACAGAATCATAAAACAAATCCTCCAGAAGATCCTGCGGAAAATCTTTCTAAAATCAATATGGCGGCTCCACATCAGGGTTTTTTTGCCTTCCAAGGCCCAAATGAGGTCCAAAAAGGAAGCCATGTATTCAATGCCTTGACTTCCTTAACTAATTCTTCAATAATTAGGGCTTAATTCTAATGTTTTGTGTGTCTATAGAAGCTCCCGCGATCAATCCCCCCATAAGTTGGAAAAAGACTTGCCTCGCCCACCGTGATAAGCCTCAAGTCCTTGACATCAACATTAGAGAAATTTCATATTCGTCTGAAATCGCAACTTGTAGGCATTCTTCCAATTTTCTATAATCTTGAAAGCGGCCATCTACCCTTGGCTTGAGCTTTCCAAACTTTCCCCGTGTGGGAAACTCATTCCCGCGGCTGTGTACCTAAACCAATTCACTAACCTCAAACTCAACATACTTGCGGGCGTCTATTTGCTTGCTCCACATATTTGCATTATTCTTCAATCTCATGCAACTTCGAGATCTCTTCGCCTAACTTCCAGCATTCCACTAAATTGTTGAATAGCCTGATGGTGTGTGAATCTATGGTCCAATCTATTGTAGTCCATAGACTACCCTAAATGGACTTTTCCCAATAAGTTTCATGCATGGACCTATTGTAGGAAAACTCAATTTGGGGTAGAATTAAATCCCATTGTTTCACGTTCTTTCCCACATAGCTCCTTAGCAAATTTCCTAAGCTTCTATTAGTAACTTCGGTTTGACCATCAGTCTGAGGGTGATAAGAGGTATTGAACAATAAAGAAGTCCCAAGTTTCCTCCACAAAGTTATCCAAAAGTGACTAAGAAACTTAGAGTCTCGATCTAAAACCATAGTCTTAGGAATACTATGTAGACGCACAATCTCTTTGAAGTACAAGTCGGCAACATGCGAAACATCATTAGACTTGTTGCATGGTACAAAGTGAGCCATCTTTGAAAACTTGTCACAGAATCGAATCTTTGTTTCTTTGTGTTCTAGGTAATCCCAAAACAAAATCTAAGCTTACCTCCCTCCTATGATATTCGAATCGGGTAATGTATATAGTCCCGCATTGTTTCCATGAGTTTTAGCCATCATGCACTCAACACACTTCTTGACAAATCTAGCAATGTACCTCTCTAGCTTAGGCCAAAAGAAGTTTGCCTTTACTAGAGCTAAGGTTTTTGCTTTACCAAAGTGTCCTCCTAATGTTCCACCATGCAACTCATCTGCACACTCAATATCAAGGAACAAGACGGGATGCATATAAGCCTTAAAGAGAAACCGTCCATCCTTACAAAACCCTCTTTGAAAGGCTTATCGGCGCATACCTTCCAGATTTCACCAAAATCAAAGATCCTCCTCATAAAGTTCTTTCAACACATCGAATCCAACTATCCGGATCATGAAGTCACTAGTGGCATGTCTCCTACTCTACGATCTCTAAATAACGTTATGAACACCCGCTTTATGCTTGATTGTGAAGTTGCACGCTTGTAAGAATTCCACCCATGCTCGCATGTCTTCGATTCAACTTGTGCCGGTGGTCATGTGAATTTTAGTGCTTCATGATCCGAGAAAAGCACAAATGGCTCAGAAAGTATTGACTCCAATGAAATAACGCCATAGATAGCATATGAACTCCTTGTCATAGGTGGAGTACTTCCTTTTGCTTCATTTAACTTCTCACTAAAGAAAGCGATGGGTCTTCCTTCTGACTAAGGACAAAGACAAATCCCAACTTGAGATGCATCACACTCTACTTCGAAGACTTTGTTGAAATCGTAAAACCAAACATGGGGCTTCAGCTTACTTCTTCTTAATCAACTCAAAGCTTCCTTCGGTAACACTAGTCCACTTGAATTTGTCTCCTTGCCATCTGGCCACAGAGCCATTATAGAGCTAAATCCACGAATAAATCTCCAATAAAAAGAGACTAGCCCATGAAAACTTCTCACCTCATGGATCGAGCTAGGAGTTGGCCAATTCGTAATCGCCTCTATCTTGCTTTGGTCCATCTCAATTCCATCTTTAGTTACCATAAATCAAGAAATAAGGATCATTTGCAAGATAGAAGTCACACTTCTTCAAGTTGGTAACAATCGTTGCTCCCTTTTATAATAGAGAACAATTGCCTCAAATGCTCCAAGTGTTCCATTGAATTTTTCTATAGATCAAAATATCATCAAAGTATACTCACCACAAAATTTCCAATGCATGGCTTAAGGATATGATTCATAAACTATAAAAGTGCTAGGGCATTGGATAGTCCAAATGGCATCACCATCCACTCATAGAGTCCATCTCGAGTTTTAAAGGTTTGGCCTTCCATTCACTTTCATACGACTCACGGTATCCACTTTCAAATCAATCTTCAAAAAGATGGAAGCACCATAGAGCGATCCAATAAATCATCGAGTCTTGGAATGGGAACGATATTCGATAGTAATCTTGTTGACCATCCCATTATCAACACACATCCCTCTAAGATCCATCCTTCGTACTAGCGGTGGCGTAGAACCGCACAAGTGCTCTTACTTTCTTTAATAAGCCCTTGTTGAGTAACTCATCAAATTGCCTTGTAAGTTTTCTGATGTTCTTTAGACCCATCCCAGCTCAGTTTATTGGGCAACAGAACATAGTAATTCAGGCCTGTCGATGTTGAATATCTTCATAGGCAACCTGATGAAATCTCTCATACTATGATCAACAAATTCGCAAAGAATCGTCACTTTTAGACTTCCTTCACTTTCTGCTTCAATAGCAACTAAGGCCACCATGATCCAACCAATTCTTACTTCTTTCTCCAACTCTGATTCTTGACAACAATAATTCCTGCTTCATTGGTTTGAGGTCGTGAAGTAATTGCTCGCTTCAACCGCAACACAATTTTAGCCCATCCTCATGGAATGTAAGTGTTCTTGAACATGACTGGCAACACCTTTTCCTATCATATTGCCATGGCCTCCCAAGTAGCAAGACAAACACCATTGGAACAACATCACACCATACCTCGCCCCGAAGTCACTGTAAAAGGAGACAAGGCAACTCTATGCTTACTACTGATATCACTGCCCTCGGGGCTTTCGCCAGTTTATATGGTTTCCTATGTGGATCCATCTTCAAATCAAGCTTTTGCATCATCTCCATGAACACACTCTTGAACCTCCCATCATCACATTAATCCAAACAACCTCGTCCCTAGATGTGCACTTGTGTGAAAGAGATTGGACCCGCAACCACCTCTCACTGGGAAGTAGCACTCCCTTATCTTAAGACCTCAAACAAGCAAAGGAAGTCCCATGGCTCAGCATAGTAAGCTCATCCTTATCTTCATGGTCAGATCTGAATTGCCTTCTTCGACTCATCCTACCAACTTCATATTCTTCTGCCTAGGGGCAAACCAAATTTGTCTAAGAAATATTCGTAAGCTATATGCCCAAATCCTCGTGACAAAGCACTCATTGACTTAGAGGTAGACTTTCACGGGTTTCGCAGTAATTTCACCTTTACTTTGAGGTGTTTATGCGGTTTTAGCACTACTAGACCCCTGAAGTCGAATCTTGATAAATCCTTCTTTAATCCACTTAGTAAAACCCCTATACTTGTTTAGAGCCCTCTCAACTTTATGTAAGTTTATCACTCAAGAGTGTTATATGGTCACTGAACACTTAGAAATTTTTAACTCTAAACTAAAGAAGGTAGTGGCTATGGACTCATTCCTCACTTCTTGCAAGTCTCCTTGATCTTCAAATTTTCAAACTCACCCTTTTTAAAGGAAAGATACTTCCTTTAGTTCTTTCATTCTTTCCCAGCTTTAATCTTCTTCTTGTCATCTTCCGACGTTGCCTTTAAATTTTCCCACCAAAAAGAAGCATTCTTGCATCTTGATAGCCACCAACTTCACTCTGCCTCTCCCCGGGATCAGCCATTCAAAGACATCGCCTGACGCAAAGGCCAATCCAAGAAGTTATCAAGATATTCTTCCTTCAAATTCTAATATCAAACTTGGATTGAATCGAACTCATCATTATTACGTCATAGTAATTTATCATCATGTATCGATCTTCATTCTTCCTCTTCCTATAATCATATTCTCTTGAATGCTTGTCTTTAGGCTTCTGCGCTCATACACTCGAACTTAAGAAGGGCACTAGCTTCCTCACAAACTTTCATCACCTTCGCCTCATGAAGGTCTGTCGCCAGGATCATCAGTTGATAGCCATCTGCTGTAGACGCCGAATCACATATTCAAGATCAGTAATGTATTTTTGCAATGGGGATTAAGAACCACTGAACATGATTAGGACTTCATTCCAACTAGAATAATTCTTGCTTTTGATCGCCTATCAACTTCGAGCCCGATACCACTCATGCAAAGTTGGGACCGTGATGGATGATCTAGAAGTTTTGGTAAGTCAAAATATGGGTTTAGGTAGCTTTCTAGGCCAAAACAGGTTATGGACGAGTTTTATGAGATTTTCTGGTTGGGTGGAATGTATTGTGGTATATAAGTGGGAAAATGGTATTTAGAATGTTTTAGTAGTATGGAACAAGATATGGAAAGTTTTGGGTGGAGGTTGAAAACTGGTTACGGAAAGTTTAAAGAGAAGATGAGATGGTGAGAAGAGCAGAGTTTGCACAAGAGTGGTTACGCACCCGGTTAATGAAACGATCCACACAAGATGGGGATGACTCCAGAGTGAAGGTTCCACAATCAACTATGGACGGGTTGAACGGATAAGCCGGACAAAGACTTCGCCACCAAGGAATCCACTCCAGGTATGATAAGCCACTCTAACCTCGTCCCCAAGGGAATCCACCCAAGAGATAAGAGAACAAGAGAGAACTTCTTAAAAAGAGAACTGAAAATACATTAAACTTGAATTGTTCTTAAAAGACTACATTAGGGGTATATAAATTCCATACTTTCTAAATCAATAAAGCAACTTCTACTTTAACTAGAAAGAAACTTTAAATTATAAAAATAATCTAAAAGAAAACTCATAAAATAAATAAAGCAAATCTTCCCTAAAAGGGATAGAATAAAAATATCGAGCAAATCTTCTAAAAGAAATACGTAGAATCATAAACAAATCCCTGAAGATCCATGCAAATCTTTCTAAAACTAACATGGCGGTTCCACATCGTGGGCTTAACTGGTCTAACCACGTTTTTCATTCAAGGCCCAAACAGGTCCAAAAAAAAAAGGAGTTTTCACATGTATCTTAACGCGTCTTGACCTCCCAACCAATTCTTCAATAATTAGGGCTGAATTCCCAATGTTTGGTGTATATATAGCTCCAAGACGCTACTGATTGAAATGACTAAAATCTCAAGGCCTGATGAAATTGTACCTTTATTTGCAACATAATTTCAATTTGTCGCAACAAATATCAGTCCAACCTTTCTCGGTATTGAGCCAGTTTGTCGTGACATTGTGTTTTGTTGTTGCGACATTTGTATGTCGTGACATTTAAAACCTTTGTCTCGAAAAACATGCCTTAAGAAGCTTAAGAGTTTATCGTGACATTAGTTTCTTGAAAAGTCAGTGTTGCGACAGTATTTTGGCTTGCATAGTCATTTATTTGTCAGGACAATTTAGGTTTGCGACTCATAATTTTATGTTGCGATATCAAATTCTTATGTTGCGACATAATTTTTAGACTTCAAGGTTATTATTTTGTCGCGACATAAACATTTGTTATCGTGACAAACTAATTGTTGCAACACATTCCTGTGCTTATAAATTGGAACTTCAAACGTTTTGAATTTGAAATATCATTTTCTCTCAAACATTGGGAGCCCTAGAACCCTTCCTTATCATTTTCGAAACCCTAAAACCAAAATCCAGCTACCTACAATGTTTGAGCAACAAAATTTGATTCGCAATCTGAACGAAATCATGGAGGAGTATGCTAGAAGTAAAGAATAAGCAACTCTGCAGCTTCAGACTGTGGCAACTCACGAGGAACATCCTGAAATAAGAATAGAGACGGAAGCACCAATTAAAGAAGGGAAAAAAAGGAAAAGGAATGAAAATGAATGAGAAACATAGCAAGAAAAGAAGATGAGGCTAACAAATTTGTATCAAATAGAGCATTTGTCACCATGGAAAGAGTATTGATGAGTAAAGATTTCATTGGCAAAACATGCTTCAATATGCTCATATCACCTTTTAAGGAGGCGATTGAGAAGAGAGGATAGAGCCTACTATGCGAGCATAAACCAGTTGTGTTTGCAGCAGTAGTGAGAGAGTTCTTTGAAAATCTGTTAGGGAGAAGAGAAAAGACATGTTGTGTTAAGGGGAAGTGGATTTCCTATGACAAGAAGGAAATAAACAGAGTCTACAACTTGAGCGAACTAAAGGACAAGTCTAAATTCAAGAAGCTACAAAAAGACCCAAACCATTAGAAGATAGTGGAGTTGCTCACTGTTGGGAAAGGGGAGTGGAATTCAACCAAGAAGAAGTCCTTTGACTCTATCTCTAGAGGGTCATTGATTGAGGAAGCCAAATTTTGGTTTTACTTCCTTAGCTTAGTCCTAATGCCTGCTAAGCACTTGAGTACAATGCAGAAGGAAGAACCAGTGTTGTTGTACGCCATTCTGAAGGGGTACAAGATGAATGTGGGCAAGATCATGGAGAAATATATCCTCAACTACTTTAACAGCAAATATAGAGGTCTCATCCCACACCCTGTGACCATAACCAGGTTATGTATACTAGGAAGGGTGGAAGGCAACTAGGAAGAAGATGAGAGATGCCCGAAAACTAGCCCCCTCACCCTTATTGGAATAACCAAGCCTCCAGCCAACAAGGTCAACGAAAAAGTGCAAGTAGTTGAAGAAGAAGAGAGAAACGTGGAGAAGTAGAGTAGGCCATGGTGTTAAGCACAATGAAAGAAAGATAAGAAAGGTAAGCAATCCTAGTTTTGACTGGATGTAAGATCCTCCAAATGAAGGCTACCAAAATCAGCAAGAAGAAAGCTTAAGACAGCAGGGCAGCAATATAGAATTGATAGAAATGCTAAGAAGAATGAAGCAAAGTATGAGAGAAAGAGACAGCCAGTTGAGAATCCAACTGCAGCTAAGAGATGAGTATTTTGATGTTGAACTAAGAAAAAGAGATCAATTCATAGAGGAGGCACTAGAACATAGAGATATGGAATGGAAGAAAGAGCTAGAGGAGAGAGACGAGATCTGGAGAGTTGAACTCGTGAAGGGGTAAAGAATACTTAGAGAGGGCGTAACAGAGGGATTGACGTTCTCACAAGAACAGATGGAAAGAAGAGATGAACAATCCAAATTGTTTGCCTCTAGATCAAGGATACAAATGGCTGTCATCAAAGTATGGAAAGTCCGAGGCACCTACTATGGAGCCTGAATAATAATAGCAACTTGAGCTAATAGGGCAAAAGGCAACATAGTCGATGAAGGAAATGACAACCTAGATTAGGTTATGAACATAGTATTAGGGAAGAGTGGTAAAGTATTAAGCATAGGATCAAAGATTTCGACTATGTACCTTACATCATAGTGCCTCCAGATGTGAAAAATGTTAACATAACCTTTAGTCAAATACCTGAACCTGAACCAATACCCTTTTGCCCTCTAAAAAAATTCATCGACATCCCAGTCCAAACAACAAGAATAAGAATGACACCTAGAACCAAAACTCCAAAGGACCTTCCAAGCCCAAAGGAGCTAAAAAAGAAAGAACAGCCCTTATGTGCAAAAACTTATTCTCATTCTCCCAGCCGAGCCATGTTAAAGAATGAGGCCCTTATAAAAACTATTCGAACTCTCTTTATAATTGCTCCCATGAATAAAATATCTTTGATGACTTATGCAAAAATATTGTGTTTGGTGTTGAATAATTCTGCAAAATTTTGTACATAGTATGAATGCTAAAAATTGAGAACGTTGATTGTTTGGTTGAGTTCGTAACTTATGCTATAATGATTGTTGAATTAAAATGAACTGCATAATCAAAATGAGCTTCTGAGTTGTATAATAGCACAATAACATGTTTAGAAACCAAACAAGACAAATTGTAAATAAAAATGGGCAGGATAAGTTCAAGAATTAAAAAGTTGTGATGTCAATAACTATTTGGCTAAAATTCTAGATTCTAAAAGACCTAAATAAATGATAATATTGATAAGGTTGATAACTTTAGTTTGCTTGAACAGTATAGTTCAATTGATAACTAAAAACATGCACATTGGTCATCAGTACCTTGAAAAGCTAATTGTGCTTGGGTTAGGGACACCTTATTAGATCCATCATAATTTTAGTCTCAAAAGGGTCTTAGAACTTGTTATAATATTGTTCAAGGAGAAAACCTAGGCATCGCTATCAACAGGAAATGATTTAGGTCATCCTTGGATAGTTTGAGCATTTCAAAGCCTACCCAAAAATATGCATATACCATAGTACATTATTTGAGCCTAATGCCAATTTAATAATCAAAACCACATGAAAGAACCTTAATCCTTCCTTAAAATCTAATCCTTCAGTAAAGAACCCCTTGTTTGCCCAAAGTGCAAGATGGATACATGAAAAATAATCAAGAGGACAAGTTTTTGGGAGTATAATTTGGAATGTGGAGAATGAGAAGAATTAAGGATGTGAAAGGATGAAAAGTTGATAAAGGATGAGCTAAAAAAAGAGGTGCAATACAGAAAATTAAGAAGCTAAAAAAAAAGATAACAATTCCAAGGAGGAATGAGTTTTTCCTTGTAGCCTTCCTCCCTTTAGCCATTAAGTTCTTAGGGGTATTCTACACCTAGTACCCTAATGCCAACTGGTATGGGAGTTACTAACCCAAAGCTTGCTAAGGGTGGTAGAAAGCTTAAGAAGATAAAACATTGCACAATTCTCAAAACCTTGAACAAAATGAAAAGAAAAGAGCTTATGAACTGAAGGAACTGAATGAAAAAAGAAGTGGAAAAGGAAAACGCCACAAAGGAACATATGCAGAAAGATGCACCCAAACAAGTTTAGGGGATCTTGTAAAGGATTTTTTGAGTAAAAATGAGAGGATGAGCAGTTTGAAGGCAAAACATTGACTAGTATATGCACCTTGGATGAAATTAGCCCTTAACTGTCCAGTCAACTATCCAATGCCCAAGCCATACATTACAAGCCTAAAAGACCTATTTGATCCTGAGGGTGGTGAATTGCCTAAATCAGTGGAGAATAATGTGACTAACAAGCCTATGGGACCTAAGTCACTCTAAAGAGACTACCATTATTTTATAATAAATTTCATAAGGCCACCTAACTTGCAAATTTTTCATAAAGGGAAGATCAACACACACTCACTTCAATGGTCAAGAATTGTAATTGTTTACAAGCTATGAATTGTCTGCCATTTTGAATATCTGAATTGAAAATCTTTAGGATTCATAAATCAAAGCCTAGTTGGAATTGATATCACAAATAATATTTCACTGAATTCAGATAGCTAATAGAATTGAAAAGATAATTGAATAAAAAAAGTCCTTAAAAATCATTTCTAAATTGTTTGAGGACAAACAATTAGTCTTTTTTTTGCTTGGGAACAAGAAAAACTTTAAGTTTAGGGGAGTTTGATGAATGTGAAACTCATCTATTTTTAAGCCCATTTTTCATGTATATTTGTAGCTTAAAAGTTCAATTTAATGCAAAAATATGGAGTCTTCTCTCAGATTTGTGTTTTGTAGGAATTTGATAGCAAATAAGTAAAAATCAGCAGTAAGAAAAAGTGTTAAAATAATAAGGTGTGAAATATTGGAATGTCGCAATTCACTCACTGTCGCGACAAAACTCAGGGCAAACAAAGAAGAAATGTTGCAATAATCAGAGCTCTGTCGCGACAAATACCAAAAAGAGTCCTTAAACAAGCAATAGAAACCATGTCGCGACATTTCTCAATCTTAGTATGCCCTTTGTTCCCAAGATTCTCGTGAATCTCTTTATTCCTTAGATTAATTTCATATTCGATCACATCCAAACCGCTTGTATCATCTCACATTTTCTAACCTGCAGACTTATTAGATTCTTGTTTATACATCTCTTGATTCAACTATTAATCCAAGCAAGTCAGAAAAAGATATCATATCTATGAACTGGATTGATTCAGAGGTCAGAGTCTATCACATCAGAGAGCATGACGCGGCAATTCTTCCTTTCCCCAATCTATACCCACTTCGGTTTAGAGCATGGACAATTTGTAGCTCCCATTAGACTTGTTATGCCACATCTAGCTCCAAATGATATTAGATCTTGTCTCCAAGACTCACTAATCACTATTATCCATTTGAAGACACTCTTCATGGCATTTCTACTCTTGTGGGAGATTCTTGAGTAATGATCTCGAGAAGAGGCCATGGGTAACTCTCCCTCTATTAGGAATGGTGAATCCTTTGTTGGCTACTCAATTACCTTTGAACACCTCAAGCTGTACCCAATCATCACCATATGAGTGACGTTTGGAAGGCAACAAGGAATGAAGTCTAAGTATAGAAACAACATCCAAGATATCCTTGAGCACCTCAAGTCCAAAGATACTTGCACCATTGCTATGATGGGACTATCATCTACATTTAATAGATAATCCATATGATTTTCTCATAGCAGGTCTTCGATGTACTAAACTACTCTTAGCAAGCATCCACATGTCAACTCTAATCAGCTCATGATCATAGTTTATAAGATCCACTACTTAATCCAATCAAGGAGTATGACATGTGCTAGTCTTTCCAGATCAATAATATCTAGTCTTGTTGATCCTATGACTAGGGATGATTTAGATACTATCATAATTACACATGATAGGTATCTTATTATCATGATCTCATCATGATTTCCTTCATGCTATATATATCATGGACTACATTAATTGATTTAACATCGACATCACTTCAAAGTACGAATATCAGATTAATGAAGAAGCCTTTTGTTCATCATAATGAAAGGCGTACAACAAGTGCTAAAGGTGATTGCCTTTAGAGCACTTCTCTAACAAAAGGTCATAAAATTCACTTAGGAGACAATCTCTTGGATGAAGTTGGAACACAAGTAGGACTCCACTCTAAAGGGGATTTCTTGGTGCCTAAGTATACTACTTCCCACTGTGACAACCTGGAGATAATCTCAGTAAAGAAATAATGCGTAAATTCATAATTAGATAATGCAAGGCTTTTTTACATGCCTAAGTCATGTGATCTGGTGCAACAAGAAGGAGCCTACTTTGTCTAGGACTATTCCATGTGGTTTGATGCAACATGAATCATGATGGGTGAAGGATTCTACTTCGAATAGGACTTAGTCCTTGGACCAAGTTCGAACGAGAGTTTGAATGAGCATAGGACTCCACTCAAGAGAGGACTTCCCTAGTCTCTTGACTTATAGGAAGAAGCATCATGATAAATTAGGATGTATCAGCATCTTATAGATAATGGAAAGCCCTCCAATATAATAACCAAAAATATCAAACTAGATTTGGAGCCTATTGGGTTTAGAATTGTCAATATCTTCGTCTCCAGTATTTGAAAAGAAGATGGCTTCTTAGAAGATGAAATCCGAGGAAGTCTTGATGGGTTAAACATCTCGTCCTTGGAAGAACTAGAATTAAGTCCAAACTAAGGTCGTCCCACAGTGTAGGGACGTGCCAAACTTAGGAAGTCTGGACTAGGAAAGAACACTCGTAGGACTCAACAGTTTACGAGCTTGGAGGCCAAGGTACTTGGAGAGCAAGGTCCTAACAAGTTTGGGATCTATTTGGTAAGAGGATAATGATCAAATCTAAAAAAATCCGAACTTCTAAGCTATCTAACTAGAATTCTAAACAAATCAAGTTTCCATTCTAAAATGGATACTTGGGCTACAAGTTTCCTTATTCCGCTATGATAACTTAAAGGGAAGTACACAAAATAGAAGGTAGGATTTTGAGTCATATAAGGATAATGATCCAACCCTATCAAGACTTCAAAAGGCTATAAATTCAAGGCTTTAGAAGTTGCTCATCACAGATTCTACAATTAATCTTGAAGAAGAACGAGATCCGTTAGGATGTGTTGAAGGAGTTTAGAGTGTAAATACTCTTTGAGGTATTACACGTTAAAAGCCTATCACCTTGTGTGAAAGATGACATCCTTAAGATTCTTCATCTCATCTTATTTTGATGTAATGTGGGCATGGGTGTGTGATGTTTTTGAGAGAGGAATGAAGGGAGTTCATTCTTAATCCCACTAGGAGTGATTAGGTTGAAGAAGGGCCTTAGGCGAAGAGAGAATCTCATACCATGTAAGACTAATTGTAACCTTGAATCAAATTAATGGGAATCCTAGCATCTAGGAGTAACAGGGGAATGGAGGGAGTTCATTATGAATTCCACTATGAGTGATTAGGTTTCAAGAAGGGGAATGGGTAGAGAGGGAGTCTCGTACCACATAAGACTAATTGTAAACCTTGAATCAGATGATTGGAAATCCTTAAATCTAGTCACAACCCTGTGGACGTAGGTAGTTGCCGAACCATGTAAAATTTTGTGTGTGCTTTTAATTTGCTACATATATTTTTTTTATCTGGGCTGAACACACACCATTCCTTATAGAGTTCAGACTTCCCACACATCCGACTCAGAACACACCAAGGACCGTGTCTAGGAAAGCACACATACATCTGTCAATTATAAATGGTATCAAGGCCTGATCAATATCAGGTGAAGGTGTGGATTATTACAAATGGAATCAAAGCTTGATCATGAAGTGAAAAATGAAAATCAATACATTCACTATTAAGGCATTTTCTTCAAGGCATAAGCTCAATAAAAAAGCAAAATCCAGCCATGTATATGGGAAGTCGTATTGACCACTGCAATCCTAAATCGAACAAAATTGGGTGAATAGTTCGATCGTCACAATTAAATATTCTTGAATTTTGTTTTACTACTTTAAACTAGAATCTGATAATTAGAAACTGTTGAGTTATGAGACGAATATTTGAATTGTTTCACACTTTAAGCTTTTGACTTGTTAAGGTGACTATCATGTCCTTGGCTAGGTTTTGGCACCTAAGACCCATAATCTAATATTTTTTTTCTTATATCTTAATTTGATTTATTTTTTAATTTTCGCTTACCCAACCGAGGAGCAGTTAGAATGACATTACATAGGTTTTCTTAAAAAAAATTTCATTGTCCTCAAGTTGCATTTTATTTCTTAATGAAAAAGAAAAAAAAACACTTAAATCCCTTAAGAATGCAATTTTTTTTATCTCCAACATTTATTTAAAAATTAAAAGGGTTAATTATGATACTTCTAATCAACATTTTGATTAAATATAATCAAATAAAATGTTTCAAGAAGGTTAGAGGAAACTTAAAATGAGAAAATCCAAAAATCATTTTGAGAAAATTTAAAATAAATAAAAATTGATGTATATAACCAAAATCCTAGAAGATACGGATGAATTTAAACCCTCTCTAAGAAAAGATTAGAAAGAATGAAAAAGAGAAAATTATGTTGATTCAAGTACGCAAGACTTATCCACATGCTAAGCTCGGTTGGTAGAATTTTCAAGGTTTGGACATCCAATGATGCAAAGTCAAGACACTTCTAAGGTTACAGTTTAAGTTCCAAAAAGGTAGGTTTTGAGAGCACAAAGAAAGAAGATTAAGGACACATTCAATATGCTAATTCGACTTCTGGAAGAATCTAGACGTATTTGGGATTTTTTCTAGATTAAGTTCTATGACTTGCATGCTAAGTTATTTACTTTCCTTTTAGTTTATTTATTTTTATTTACTTTCTTAGCTTATTTTTATTCACGCTTGTTTCCTTTTTTAGTTTTAGGTTTGATTTAGGTCAAATATTGTAGTAGATATTTTATTTCTATTTCATTTCTAGTTTGTAGCCTATAAAAATGTATGTTTGCAATGTAATAAAACAAAAGAATATGAAATAAATATTGTGAGAGTCTTCTCTTATTTGGTTCTTCAAAGAACTTTTGAACTTATCGGATATTTATGTGACATTCATCCTATCGACTTATCAATCAACCCTTCCATAGTTGATTGTGCCATCTTCATTTCATCGACTTCTCAATCAACCCTTCCATAGTTGATTGTGGCATCTTCTCTATCCCCAACTTATCAATCAACCTTTCCATAGTTTATTGTGGCATGATTGTGACATCTTCTCTATCCCCAACTTATCAATCAACCTTTCCATAGTTGATTGTGGCGTCTTCATCCTATCGACTTATCAATCAACCATTTCATAGTTGATTATGGCGTTTTCATCCCATTGACTTATAAATCAATCATTCCATAATTGATTGTGGCATCTTCACTTTTCCCCTTCAAAACCCAATCGTGAGAACCATCCCGAAAGAAAGGCTATCAGGTTATATAGGTAGCGTTAGTAGCTGACCACCTTCACTGTACCAGACAGCTGGGCTCAATCGGGATTGCTTATTTTAATAAGCCTAAACCAAAAAAAAAAAATTAATTATTTTAGAAAAAAAAAAGAAGAAGAATCATTTTGATGAAGATTTAAGGACAAATATTTTTTTTCTCAAGAGGATGAAAATAATTTAAAGTCAAGACAGACTTCTAAGGCTGTAGTTAAAGTTCAAAAAATGCAGGTTCGAGAGCATAAGGAAAGAAAATCAAAGAAGCATTCAATATGCTAATTCAAACTTTATAAGCATCTAGACGTATTTGGGATGTTTTCTAGATCAAGTTGTATGACTCCAGATGCAAAAAGCTATTTACTTTCCTTGCTTATTTATTTTTATTTACTTTTCTACTTATTTTTATTTAAGCTTGTTTCCTTTTTTAGTTTTAGGTTTGATTTAGGTTAAATATTGTAGTAGATATTTTATTTATATTTCCTTTTTAGTTTGTAGCCTATAAAAAGGCATGTTTACAATGTAATAAAACAGAAGGTTATGAATTAAATATTATGAGAGTCTTCTCCTCTTTGGTTTTTCAAAGAACTTTTGAACTTATCAGATTTTTTGGTGGCGTTCATCCTATCGACTTATTAATCAACCCTTCCATAGTTGATCGCAGCATCTTCATTCCATCGACTTATCAATCAACATTTCCATAGTTAATTGTGGCGTCTTCATTCCATCAACCCTTCCATAGTTGATTGTGACATCTTCACTATCCCCGGCTTATCAATCAACCTTTCCATAGTTGATTGTGGCTTCTTCATCCCATCAACTTATCAATCAACCATTCTATAGTTAATTGAAACATTTTCATCACATCTACTTATCAATCAATCATTCCATAATTGATTGTGGCGTCTTCACTTTCTCCTTTCAAACCCGATCGTAGAATGATCCGAGAGAGTATGCTGTTGTAGGTCTTGTCCTCAAATTGGTATTAGAGCTAGTTCTCAATCAAGTTTTCTTATCTTTTAAATTTTTAGTATTAAAAAAAAGGAATTTTTCTTTAGAAAAATAAAAGAAGAATCTTTTAGATGAAGATTTCAGGACAAATCTTTTTTCTCAAGAGGAGGAGAATGATGCAAAGTCAAGACACGACTACTAAAGATGTAGTTAAAGTTCTAAAATGGTAGGTTTTGAGAGCACAAGGAAAGAAGATCAAAGATGCATTCAATATGCTAATTCGACTTCTAGAAGAATCTAGAAGTATTTGGGATGTTTTCTAGATCAAGTTGTGTAACTTGCATGCCAAGTTATTTACTTTCATTTTAGTTTTTATTTTTATTTTTATTTACTTTCCTTTGCTTATTTTTATTTAGGTTTGTTTCTTTTTTAGTTTTAGGTTTGATTTAGGTCAAATATTTTAGTAAATATTTTATTTATATTTCCTTTCTAGTTTGTAGCCTATAAAAAGACATGTTTACAATGTAATAAAACAAAAGAATATGAATTAAAAATTGTGATAGTCTTCTCCTCTTTGGTTCTCCATAGAACTTTTGAACTTATCAGATTTTTCTGTGGAATTCATCCTATAAACTTATCAATCAACCAGAAGTTGAGTCTCATTCTATCACTTTATCAATCAACCTTCATAGTTGATTTAGGAGTCTTCATTCTATCGACTATCAACGGCTTCCATAAGCTGATTGCGTGTAATTCTTCATTCCATCGACTTATCAATCAACCCTTCCATAGTTGATTGTGGCATCTTCACTATCCACAACTTATCAATTAACCTTTCATATAGTTGATTGTGGCTTCTTCATCCCATCGACTTATCAATCAATCCTTCCATAATTTATTGTGGCCTTTTCATACCATCAACTTATCAACTCAACATTCATAATTTGATTTGTATGCCTTCTCACTTTCCCCTTATCTCAACTATAGTAGAATCCATCTGGCAAGAGATATCTTGCTATGTGTCGCAAGCTAGTCCTGGGATGACCTTGACGAATTGGTATCAAAGGCAGTTTCTAATCAAAGTTCTTCTTATCTTTTAAATTTTTAGTTATCAAAAGAAAAGGAAATTTCCTTTAGAAAAATAAAAAGAAAAAGAAAAATCCTTAGATGAGGATTTGAGGACAAATCTTTTTTCTCGAAAGGAAGAGAATGATGCAAAGTGAAGACACGACTTCTAAAGCTATAATTAAAGTTCTAAAAAGGTAGGTTTTGAGAGCACAAGGAAAGAAGATCAAGGACACATTCAATATGCTAGTTCGACTTCTAGAAGAATCTAGACGTATTAGGGATGTTTTCTAGATCAAGCTATGTAACTTGCTTGCCAAGTTATTTACTTTCCTTTTAGTTTTATTTTTATTTTAATTTACTTTCCTTAACTTCTTTTAATTTAGGTTTGTTTCTTTTTTAGTTTTAGGTTTGATTTAGGTCAAATATTGTGGTAAATATTTATTTTTACTACAATATTTTCAATAAAAAGACATGTTTACAATATAATAAAATAGAAGAATATGAATTAAAAATTGTGACAGTAGTCATTTCCTCTTTCTTTCTCCGAAAAACTTTTGAACTTATCGGATTTTTTTGTCGAATTCATCCTGTTGACTTATGAATCAACCCTTCCATAGTTGATAGTGGCGTCTTCATTCCATAAACTTATCAATCAACCTTTCCACATGTAAAACCTAGAAGCTAAACATGAATTTTTCTCAAATGAAAATCAGAAATCGTCGCGATGCAAGACAAAAGTTTAGACTTTAAAATTTCAAGATATTGGATGATGAAACGAACCTCACCGTCGAATTTTTCTCATGAAATCTAGTTAATAAGATACTTAATTTCATTGAATTCGAGACAAAACAGATTTTTCTTCACGACTTTGCCAAGGACAGAACCGATAAAGCCCTTAAAAATAAGATTTGGGAAATACTAAGCAGTTAATTTAAAATAATTTAAACTTGAAACCAAAGATGAAATAAAAAATAAATCGTTCGAGAGCAAAGGGATCTCACTGTCGAAGACACGAGTTTGATTTGGCCACTCACTTAACTTCTGCGAGGCTTTAGGGCAAAAAGAAAAAAATATCCCCATTCTTCCCTGGGTTTGTCCGAGAGAGAGAGAAAGAGAGGGAGAGTTATGCACCAAGGCTTCTGATGATGATCTTACTTTATGATTCCGCTTCAAATAAATTGCTGAGCCAAGAATAAAAGTTCATCTACTCGACGAGGGCTATGTGTGGGAACCAAAAAGGAAGGATTTCAATGAAGAACCAAAAGAAGAGATTTGGGGGAAATCGAAGTTCTCGAGTTTAGGAGGGGTTCTCGGGACCTCCTACCAGTTAGACTATGCTTCAAGATATAGGGATCCTTCCTACTCTGGTTTTAGTCTCCATCTTTTTTCTGATTTTTGGGTTAAAATGGTGGAATTAAGGGTATGTTTGGGCATAAAAATGCCCAAAACCTGACATTCTTCTCCTACGCAAAGGTGGGCTTGGCTAAGGCAAACCCGAGGCCAACTTCCAAGCTGTGTTCTGCCTCGCCTAGGTGAAGGAAAGGTTCGCCTAGTGTTGACCATTAAAGTGTGTATATATCAAATTTTTTCTACTCTTACCAAAGGACTATTAATCAATCCCTTAAAGGCACCAAAACTCGTTGTAATTCAAATAGAACTTCAGATGCTCAAAATAAAATGGATTTGTCAATGCATTTATCAAGATTTAGTTTAATATATTGTCGCAAGTGCACAGTCAAGGCCAAGTAATAAAAGTGGACTTATAAGTCCGGATATCGTTCCCATAGAGATTGAAAAGAATTTAAAGTTCAACTACCCCAACCACTCAAGTTCCACACTATTTGAACTTCCATTTCATAAAACTTTCAGTAACCTAACTAAGAACTCCACTATCTGAATTTCTTTGATCTATACAAAAGAAATTTAAAGTCTCCAGACCAACCGACTAAACCGCATTATTTCTCGAAGTAGACACTAAGATTTCACTGCTGTGAAATTATCAATTCCTGTAACATAATCTCATTCTATTCTATCATGAATTGGAATCTGAAATTGTCAAAAAGGCTAGGTAGTATAGTTTTGATTTCTCCCTTAGCCATACATTTCACTTATTAGAGAGTCATGTTCATTTCTGAAACATGTATCTAACCAATTACTTGTAATAAGATTTTTCTTTATAAGATTTGGGGGTGTTTTCTTTCCACATTCATACTCTATTTCTAAGATCAAGTAGATTAAGCCTCAAGACAAGGCCATTTCCCATAATTCTATAAGATGAATGATGTCTAATCCTTAAGATCTTAAAAAGTTCTCCATTTCCTTGATTAGATTTAAGCTAACACAGGATCAAGATCATTCCTCAAGACCAAGGAGAGATCTCTAATTGATTAAATTGATAGATCCCTAAACTAATTCTCAAACCATGAGTAAATTGATGATTTATCTAAGTAATCTTTCAGAGCTCATTAGTTCTTCAATAATAGTCTAGCATACCCCTAAGTAATGCATCCATGCTCAGAATTCCATCCTCCTCACCCGAGGGCCTCCTAAAAATCGTATTTCGACAATGGTCCTAATCAGTAAAGTTACTAATATTGGGAACAATTCACTTCATGAACAACACCATTCAAATAAACTCAAAATTCTCAATCCAAAAGATCTCTTTCTAATTATGCAAGAAAGACCATAACTAACATCGGATCTTTCCCAGCGAAAATTGTGTTTCTCGAAAACTAAATCATAGTGAACACTGAAATACTGATCAGGAAATTTCCAATGTAATCAGAATTAATCGAAAGAATGAATTCCTGCATTTTATCTAGGATTTCATTAGATTCAAACAAGAATCGAATTTATCTTCAACAAGTCGCCAACTTCTAAACTTCTCAACACTAATCAAGCTTTCAGTCCGGCAAACAAATTTAATGTCTACGCCAAATCTAATCTACTCGAAGAAAAGAAAAAATATAAAAAAAAATATAATACAAAAAGAGTCCCCAGCCCCCAGATGTTCGGTTCTTCCATCGGTCGACGCTCACTTTCCTCAAATTGTTCACGCCTCCCCGGGCTTTCCCGTGCTCGGGGGGGCCTAAATCTCGTGAGGTTACACTGTGGTGATCCTCAAAATTATGGCCTATATTGCATCCTCTTCGCCGCTTACCCAAAGTGTTGAGCCGCGACGTAGTTTTACACTCTTTATCACAAGTCTCCGTTGCAAGATGCGTAGTTCGTAGCGCATCTACTCCCTATGCATCCTTCTTGATTCAATCGATTAAAGTTTCTTAGTCACGGCACAAGATTCTTTTAGTTTATTCATTTTTCGTGTGATGTAGTTTCCTCCGCCACATAGATCTTTCTTTGGCTCTTTAACAATCTGTCTAGCAAGGTCTGCCTTTCTATCCGTTCTATGTCGCGACAATCTTATGTGTGATTACTAGAATAGTTATGTTGCGACATCGACAATTGTGTCGCGACATTGACATGGAAAAGTCTGTCACTACCTTGTTTATCAATGTTTAGCTTATCTCTGTGTTGCAACCTTAGGATCCTTGTCGCGACATAGAAATATCTCTTCAGCTTGAAGTATGTCGCAACATTGAATTCATTTATTACGACCAGGTCAGTTCATTAAGCAAGCATCACATGTCGTGACCTTGTTTATCTGTCGCAACCAGCGTCTCTTCTTCCTTCAAGGTCGCGACATACATCACCTTGTCGCGACAATTACTTCTTCTTTCAGTGTCACGACCTTAAGATCCCTGTCACGACAGAGGTCTTTCTCTGAAGCTCTTCTTCTGTCTCAACAAGCTTTTCCATGTTGCAATAATCAGTGTCGTGACAAACGATCCCTTGTCATGACATAGTTTCTGCTTTCTGTCTGTTTCATTTTTCATGACAGGAGTTTCTTTGTCGCGACAGATTCTTCCTAGTTTTGACATCTTACTGAAAAACCTTGTCGGCATAAACTTTCTTTGTCTTAGTTGAATTGTTAGATTATTCCCATTTTCTATTGCGACACGCTGTCTTTTGTCGCGACATGGTTCCTTTGCTATTTTCTTAGTGTTTGTCACGACACAAAAAATTATGTCGTTACATAGACTGTTGCAATTGCTCTTTTTCTCTTCTTTCTTGCTGGAATTTTCTCCATTTTGAATTAAAACCTGCAAAACACAAAGTTGGTGAATATTCCATAATTTGGCATTAAAACAAATCTGATTCTACTAAAAATAAGCCAGAAAAATGGATTAAACATAGATGAGTTTAAGACTCATCAAATTCCCCCAAACTTAAAGTTTTGCTTGTCCCTAAGCAAAGAAAAGAAAAAAAAAATTTGTCCTCAAACAATTTAGCTTTATTTTTAAGGACATTTTTCTGTTTTCTACTGCAATCCTTTTTTAAATAGCTTACTGAGTTGAAACTAGTGAGCTACAGCATGGTTTCAAACTTAGTTTTCAATTCAGACTTAGAAAAAAATTTCAATTATTGTCACAAAACAAACTAATGATTTCTGAAATGTAAACAATTCAGTCAATTCATCCTGATTTGTGAGTGTGGGATGGTTTTCTTTCCCTTTCTCCTTGGAAAAAGTAGCTAATCTTCTAGGGTCTGACACAGTTACTGTATATCATTTTAAGTCCCATATGTTTGTTTTTCATATTAGTCTCCACTAATGTAGGCAAGTATAACCTTCAAGATCACTCAGATCTTAGGCTGTAATTGCTTTGCTTAGTAATGGAGAATTTAGGCTAAAAATTACCCAAATTCCAATCTTCTATTTTTGCATTTTTGTCTCTATCCTTCATAATTTTCTTTTCTACTGATGTCAAAAAATAAATATTCCCCCAAACTTGATCTTGATGTACCATACTGCATATTCTCATCTTGGTAATTTTATTTTCCACTGTCATTCTTATCAAGTCAGTCCCTTTAGATAGAAGCCTTTTTTTTTCTTTTACTTCTTGGTCTGTGATTTTAGAATAGTGCAATGTTTTGTCTTTTGCTTTCTACCACTTTAGAGAACTTCAAGAAGTGTGCCTCATACTAGTTGCATTGTGGTACTAGGCGTTGAAACACCTTATGAACTTAATTGTTCAAGAGAGGAAGGCCACAAGACAAAACTTATTCCAATTTGACAATTTACAATCTTTGACTTCTTCTTTGCATTTCTTTCCTTTCCTTCATTTGTTCTTTTCTTTTTCATCCTTCATTCTTGTTTTTCTCTTCAAATCAAAGTAACATTCCCCCACTCTTGTCCTTTTCTGCATTTTGAGGTTCTTTTCCTGAAACCTGGGCAATAAAGGGTTCTTTACTGGAGGATTAGAATCAAGGAAGGTTTTGAGATTTCTATTTGCTGGTTCAATGAAGAAATTAGACAATTTGGCTCAATTATGAACTAGAGCGCATGCTTTTTGTGCATACATGAGGGTAGGCTTCGAAGGCTCAAACTTCTCCAAATATGGCCTATATCACTTCCTGTTAGTAGTGTTGCTTAGGATTTCGCCTTGACTAATAATCTAACAAGTTCTAGGACATTGGACTATTTGACCGTGAATGAAACCATAAGATGTCCCTAATCTTTCACAATTTGTTAAGTACTCACTTTGACCATGTGCATTGTTTTTCCGGATTTTTACTAACCTTACTGTTTACACAAACAGTCTCAAAATCCTTATTCGTGTTTCCTAGTCAGTACACCTTCCTAAATCTGAACATTCAACTTCATTCTGGCTAAACTGCAACTTCCTTTTCTAATTCAGTTAAGCTTACCACAATGCATCTATCAGTGGTTGTTTGGCTTTGAAATTTGATATTGTGTTGTTTTAATCAAGTAAAGAAGTTCATTTTGATCATTCATTCAGCTCACAACAATACAACACAACCACAATTTTTCTCAAGTCATTTCAACCAAACATGCTATAAATTAAACAATTTGGATCTGTGCAGTTGTTTTCTTTCTTTGTCTAACCAAGCAAATGGCAATCATGAAGCAAAGAAAATTAATCAAAACACACCAATCAAGCAAGAACACAAATGAACACAAAAATTTTTCAAAAATCTTCATTTTATTTATTATTTTGATGAGTAGACATTGAATATAGAGAATATGAGGAATGATTACAGGTTTTGTTTGGAGAGAAAACAGAAAACAACGGTTTATCTTCTTTTTTTTTTTAGGATTTGGAAGTTTTCAGGTTTGGAGGTTTAAGGTTAAAGGTAGCTAAAGATGGAGGGAACTTTGGAATGGAAATGTCTGGCTTTTCTTTTGCTGGTGGTTCTTCTCTCTGAACGAGGCAGTAATCATTTGTATACTTCACCAGGGTGACTAATTGATCTTGCCTATGAGCTAGATTATTCACAGATCCTTCAAGTTCAATGAACACATTGTGTATGTTCACTAAATTTGAATTCACTTGGTCCAGACTATCATTCCATAATTTATGTCTGTAGTTATTATCCATCTCTAGCTCTTTGTCTCTCTTCTCTATGAGCTTTTCAAATTCCTTGAATTGTTCTTTGTAAAGATATTTGAACCCCTCTACCTTCTGCAGCATACTGGCTTCCATTTTTCCTCTCTCTTATCCAAAAAGGAAAGCACATCTTCATCTCTTTTTAGTTGCTCTTTGTAGAACGTCTTTATTCTTTAGTCCAGCTTGTGCATCAATTCTCTTTCTCTCCTTTTATATTTCTTCTTTCCATTCCTCATCTCTTTGTTTGAGCATTTGTTCCCATCGTTGCTTCCTTCTTCTGAAGTCAGCCTCCAGAAACTCCTCTTTGACTTTGTATTGTTGTTCCCATCTCTTCTCTCTCTCCTCCATTTCCTTTTTCATTGATACTAGCATCTCCATAATTTCTGTATTTCCTTGATTGCTCCTGGAACACTCTGCTGGTTCAACAAAGGTCTGCCTTACCTCAGGAGGTGAGTGAATTGATGGACTTCTTCTGCTCTGCATCTCCTCCTCAACTGGCAATTAGCCTTCATCTGGGATTTGTTTCATCCCTAATTGTTCATTTTCTTCTTCCTCAGGCTCCTCTGCCACTTGCACAATCTCCATTTCTTTCCTCTTTCTGCTCTTTGGGCCTTTTATCACCCCTGTCAGCGTTAAGGGAGAAACCTTAGGACAGGTTTCTTCCTCTGCCCAAGTCCCCTTAACTCCAGCTATAATACAAAGTCTGATAATTATTATTGGATGAGGGATTAATCCCCTTTTGACATTCTTATGGAAGCACCTTATGGATGATTTTATTATCTTCCCCACATCGAACTCGTATCCCTTCAGTAGGGCATACAAGATGAAGGCTTCTTGCTCCCTTATAATGCTCAGATGCATTGTGGGATTTATAATAGAAGCAATGAAATAAAACCACACCTTAGCTTCTTCAAGAAGGAGCCTCATGATGGATCTACGGGGATTCTTCTTTGTTGCATTCCACTTCCCCTTTCCAACCATCAAGAATTCAACTATCTTCTCATGGTTGGGTTCCTTAAGCAGTTTTTTGTACTTAGATCCATTCTTAGGATCTTTGATTTGGAAAACTTGATTGATCCTTTCATGGCCCATGGGAATCCATATCCCTTTGATGAATATTGAATCCTCTTTCATCTCCATCATGTTAGCATAGAACTCCCTGACTACTGCAGCAAAACCAGGTGGTATGTGTTTGTAGAACAAGCTCCAACCCCTTTTTTCTACCATCTCTGCAAATGGTGAGATGAATGTGCCGAACCCCCTTTCTCCGATAAACCCTTTGTCGCTCAAATTCTTCTCCCGCATGAGGAGCTGGTCTCAAATTAATGCTTTATCATCTTCTCGCATTCTCCAACTTGCTCCGCCTCTACTTTTAGCTCTTTCTCGCTTCTTCCTTCTGCTTGTGATTTTGTTCCTCTTCCTACCTTTCTGGTTCTGCCACTAGGGTTGTTTCTGTCTGAGGTTCTAGATGAACCTCCGCTTCCATCCTGGGTTGTGATATTCCTACCATCATCTCACCGAGATTTCCGACTGTGTTTTAGTGGTTTCTACCATGACTAGGATCTGAGTTTGGGGTTTAGGGTCTTTGAATTCTAGAGTTTTGAGATGTCGAAGAGAGAAAGAAAGCGTGAAATTGGGTGAGCGTATGAATGATCTGAGGAAATTGGAAGGAGGTGGTTTTTTAGTTTTTGAAACACTCTTCAGTTAATGGCTCAATGAATGAATGTTTTTCTTCGTTTGTCGCGACAATTAATGATCGTGTCACAAAAATAACCTTTGGACTTAATTATGGAATTTATCTTATGGCTCTTCAAATTAAAATTTGCACCCAGCCTTTATTATCAAAACTTTCATGTCGCGACACTTCCTGTGTGGTTGTCTACGTGTTACAACTCGTCATATAAGAAAATATCGTCACGCATTAAACTCCGCCTTTAATGTTTGTTCCACTTTTAATACAATATCGCGACACAAAGAAATAATTGTTGCGACACTTTTTGTCAATCAATTGGAAACTGGGCCAATTAAATGTCACGACATTGAGAAGAATGTCGCAACACTCTCTTCAGTTATTCAATTTGAGGTTGTGTCGCAACATTCTAACTTTGTGTCGTGACATAAAATTGCCTTTTCAATTTTAGTCCAAAATTATTTATGTTTCGACATAGAGAAAGTATGTTGCGACATTCTTTTCAACATTGTACCTAAAAGTTTGTTGCAACATGCAAATCAGGGTCACAACAAGCTTTTCATCTTGTTGCAGTAAGTGATGTTGCGACCTAATTTTCAAATGTCACGACAAAGATTTGATTCCTCAAATGTTTACAAGTTTAACTACCTTCCAATTCAGTTAATCACCCACAATTCAGTCCAATTATGCAATTCATGCTTGTGAAAACATATATAGAAACATAATTTCTCAATTAAATTATTAACAACAATCATTAGCATCAAAACATTCAATCAAAGCATTTAAGCACTTAGCACTTGAAAGTTGTCTAATTAATTAGGCTTTAAAATCATCAAATTTCTCAAACTTCAACTTTGCATTATTATCTAAAACAAATTTAGGGAAATTGAAATACTCCCCCTTGTAGCTAATTTATGCACAATTCAATTTGAGGCAGTGTGCTTTATAATAACTTCTGATTCCAATTCATCTTTCCTGTTCAAAATTAAAAAACATTTTAGCAAATGATCAAATTTCAAACAAAATCAAAAGTAAAACTTCAAAATCATAAAAGTAATCTACATCATTCAAAATTAACAAAAATAAAGACTATGTTTGGGTTGTCTCCCAAGAAGCTACTCAATTTAATGTCCTTAGCTAGACACAGCCATAAGAGTGTCTTCGCCGCACTTTTCTTTTCCCTTTTCCAAATCTGGATCTACCTCCTTCATGCTTCCTCCAAGATAATGCTTTAGTCTCTGATTGTTTACTTTGAATTCACTTTTAGATTCAGTCTTCAATGTTACTACTCCAAAGGGTGTACTTTCTACCACTGTGTATGGACCACTCCATCTTGACTTTAGCTTCCCAGGAAATAGCTTTAGCTTAGAGTTGTATAAGAGAACTTGTTCTCTTGCCTTTAATTCTCTCCTTAAGATCTTTTGATCATGCCACCTCTTGGTCTTTTCCTTGTAGATTTGGCATTGTCATGCTTCATTTCACTCTTCCGCCATTCATTCGGGAGTAGTCTTTTCCTTTCAAGCCGAAAGTCACAATTCAGCTGACACCACATAGCTTTGTATTCCAGTTCTAAAGGGAGATGACAAGGTTTTCCATATACAATTCTTTATGGGGACATTCCAATAGGAGTTTTGTAAGCATTTCTATCAGCCCACAGTGCATCATCCAGTTTTATAGACCAGTCCTTTCTGCTTGCACTAACTGCTTTTCTAGAATCTCGATCTCCTATTGAAATTTCAGTCATTCATTCGACTGGGGGTGATAGGCCAATCCCATTAGATGTTTGATTCCATATCTACTCATGAGTTTTGCAAAATTTTATTTGCAAATGGCTTCCTCATCATCATGATTAATTCCGGTGCTCCAAATTTGCTCAAAATATTTCTTTCAGATAAACTCAACCACCGTGATGGCATCACTTCGACAAGATGTCAAGTTTCCACCATTTGGATACATAATCCACAGCTAGGAGAATGTACATATTTCCAAATGATGATGGGAAAGGTCCCATAAAGTCTATTCCCTATACATCAAAAATCTGCACCAAAAGAATTCCTTACAGGGACATTTCATTTCTTCTTCTTAAGTTGCCCATTCTTTGACAAGCATCACAATGTTTTACCCATTCAAAACAGTCCTTGATAGAGTAGGCCAATAAAATCCTGATTAGAGGATTTTTTGGGTTGTCTTGTCTCCGGCAAAGTGTCCTCCATATGGTGATGCATGACATTTCTCCATAATTCCACCTGTTCTGCTTCAGAGATACCTCTCATCATATTTTCCTCTATACACATTGGTCATCCCATATACAATCTGGGTAATCACTAATTTCCTCGATCTCTGGCCGGGTAGCTGAATTCAAATGGCATGACCCACAAGCTAAGTAATTCACAATATCCGCATACCAGGGTGTTTGTACCGATAACATAAGTAGCTAAGATCGTATACTTTCTCTGCATTGTTCCTTTATGTTCCAGCAATTCTCTCCAATCTAGACAAGTGATCTGCTATCACATTGTCATTACCCCTTTTATCCTTTATCTCAAGATCAAACTCTTGCAGAAGTAGCACCCATTTGATCAGTCTTAGCTTGGCATCTTTATTTTCCATTAGATATTTAATTGCAAATGACGCATATTACAACATCAGACCCCACATATAAGGCCTGAATTTTTCACAAGCAAACACCATTGCTAGCATCTCCTTCTCTATGGTAGAGTAGTTCTCTTGTGCCTCATTGAATGTTTTTTCCGCATATATGGCCTTTAATATCTTTTCGCCGTCCCAATACAAATCCCATTGCATAATCATTGGCATCACACATACTTCAAACTCATCGTTCCGTCAGTGTCAACATGATGGAGATGCAGATACTAACTGATTTGATTTCAAATGCGATTCGCATGATTCATCAAAATCAAATTTTACATCTTTTTTCAGCAGTCTACACAATGGTCTGGAGATTTTTGAAAAATCTTTGATGAATCTTCTGTAAAATCCAACATGTCCTAGGAAGCTTCTTATTCTTCAATCGTCATAGTGACATGCAGAGTCATATAACAACAATCTTTGCTTGGTCTACTTCAACTCCATTAACATAAACTGGCCCCAAACAATACCTTCACATGAAATTACATTTTTCCCAAATTAAAGCTTAGGTTTTTGTCTTCGCACTTAAGACGCTTTAAGTTTTTCAAATGGGCCTTTCAAAACTAGATCCATATACTGAGAAGTTTCATCCATGAATATTTCCATAACCTCTTCCACCAAGTTAGAAAATATAGACATCATAGATCTTTGAAAGGTGGCAACAACATTACATAATCCAAATGACATCCTTCTAAAGGCAAAGGTGCCATAAGGACATGTAAATGTTGATTTCTCCTAATCCTCTGGGGCTTTATCAATCTGGTTATAACCATAATATCCATCAAGAAAACATTAATGGGAGTGCCTTGCTAACCTGTCCAACATTTGGTTAATGAAAGGTAGAGGATAATGGTCATTTATGGTAGCAGTGTTAAGTTTCCTATAGTCTATACATACTCTCCATCCTATCATAGTTCTTGTAGGAATCAATTCATTCTTCTCATTTATGATCACAATGAATCCTCCCTTCTTTGGAACCACATGTACTAGGCTTACCCAAGGATTGTCTGAGATTGCATATATGTAGTTCTCGCATTTAGCCATTTCAAACACTTCTTTTGTCACTTTTCAAAATACTGATTCAATTTTCTAATGTTCTGTTGTAGTTCTATTATCCAATAGGATCCAGGCATGACAAGATTGAGGATTGATTCCTTTCAAATCTTCTATAGACCAAGCTATTGCTTCTTTATATGTTCTGAGAGTCTCCAGCAATTTTTGCTCTTCTAGCCTAGTTAATCCAGCTGAAATGATAATTGGCTTTCCTTTTTCTTATAGCAAGAAGACATATTTTAAATGTTCAAGCAATTCCTTGAGTATTTAACACTTTGAGCTTTTGTTTTCTTCTGCAACTTTTTCTTCATAGCTGTTGGACCTTTCTGCATTGTTTTCTCCAACACTGATACTGAATCTTTTAATTTAAAATTGTAGTTCAGAATTTCAACTTCAAGATGCTCAAGATACTGGAAATTCATCTCATTATCATTCATCTCATTCTGAAAATTACAAGTAGTGGCCAGTTCACAATCGGACAGTGAATTGCTTATAATTTCAAGGCCAACACTAACAGTTTTATTGTTTCAAACTGTGATTGAGATTGAAGTGCACTGCTTCATCTCCAACCCTGAGAGTTAGTTCCCTTTTTCCACATCAATCAATGATGCCCCTGTTGCTGAGAATGGTCTTCCTAACAGTAGTGGGACTTGTTTGTCTTCCTCCATATTAATGACCACAAAGTCCACTGGAAAGTTAATTTTTCCATTTTGATCAACACATCTTCAAGGATGCCCTCAGGATGAGTCAATGTTCTGTCTGCCATCTATAGGGTAATGGTTATGAGAGTGAGTTCCCCCAAACTTAATCTTTGAGCAACAAACAAAGGCATTAAGTTGATGCTAGCTCTAGAATCACACAATGCTTTTCCCATATCAACATCCCCAATTTTACAGGGTCTAGTGAAGCTGCCTAGATCCTGCATTTTCTCTGGTAAGGTCTTTTGAATCACTGCACTGTAGTTTGTTGTTAGGCTTACTATCCCTTCCTCGCACTTCTTTACCGAATATATCTCATGCACTTGGTATTAAGGCATCTGAGTTAATGCCTCTAAGAAAGGAATGTTGATCTCTATCTTTTTGAACAAGTTCAAGAATCTAGAGAACTGCTCCTCTAACTTTGCTTTCTGCAGTCTTTGAGGGAATGGAATAGGAGGATTGTAAGCTTTAACCTTCTTCCCTTGTTGATTGGGCTGCATTTCTGTTATTTTCTTTTTCTCATTAGTTCCCGAACTGTGCTGCTGAAGTTCCTCTCCTATTTCTACTTGTTTCTCTTCCTCGTCCTTATTTTCATCTAGCTCTCTACCACTTCTCATAATTACTGCCATACAATCCTTTGGATTCTTTCTAGTGTCGCTTGGAAATGAATCCTTAGGCTCTTTCTGCACAGCTTGGGCCAGTTACCCTATCTGTATCTCCAGATTCTTCAAAGATGCATTGGTGCTTGTCTGAAACACAACTGTATTTGCTTAGAAGTTTTTCACTAAGGTCAAAATTTCTTTTCAGCATTCAAAACTTTTGGTTTTTCTTTAATACGAATTGAAGCATCCGATCTTCAAGCATTTGAGTCCTTTCCAATCTCTAATAATCTCCTCTAACATTCTCTACCTGCCGTTATTCTTGGAACCTGGCCGAGCATATGCTTGCTGTAATTTCGTCCTGTGCCTATGGTCCCCGAGGCTTCCTTCAATTATGAAAAGTTTTCATTGTTCGTCAAGCGTATAGTGTGTTGGCAAGTTGCTAGGCTTGAAGTGATAACTTCTTTATCAGGCTCATATACTTATCTCCTCAACTTGATAAGGCTCTTTCTCCAACCAGTTCCTCAACACTTCTTCACCTATCATTCCACGCTCCCACTTCATGCAAGCAGTGCATTCTTCTTTCATTGTTTCCACTTTGTTCTTCATCAGATCCAAATTTTTGCTTCTATGGTTGTCATTTGATTAGTACCCAAATAGTGCAATTTTGAACCTTGTTTATGGCAGGTTTTATGCGCTTTTTGCGTACTAATCGACTTCAATAACTCAATTGATACATTGGGTCCTAGCTTCACACGATCACATCATATTTTTAGTAGGCTCAGGTCACCTCCTAATTCCTCAATTAGATTCAAACACGATGAACCCGAGTCGAATTCGAAGACCATGATCAAACCAGAGGAAATTTGGAGCATATACTGAAGAGAAGGAGCCTGGAAATTTTTGGGCTGCGTACTCTCGCAATCCGCGAACACCGCTTCACTGCGGCCTCACCCGTGCCTCGCTGACCACGATCCACTTGTTGGTTTTATACACCTGGTTCTTATGTAATTTTTGTTCTTTATAACACTTTTGTAATTTCCTATTTCGAGCCTATATAAGTTCAAACATGCTTGTAATCAAATCAACTTTTGTCACCCAATCAATCTACGCACTAAGCTCGGGTCTTCTCAACGGGTGTTGTTCTTAAAGTACCGCATGTTCTCATGTTCTTCATGTTTGCTGTGTTTAAGGGCATTATGAGCCTCAAGCTTTTCAAATTAGAAGCTGCAATCTCTTATGCATGCTCTTTAATGAATTTGGCAAGCTTTTGCCCATGATATTTACTAGATCCACTATGACCCGCTATTGCCTCTCATTAGTTATCTTAGTGGTGTTGTTTTGAGATGTGTTTTCACCGCTAGCACCTTTATGCCTAATGAAATTCCATCTTTCAAAAAGAAAACTCTTAGGCTTAGTTTAAAGCTAGCTTGAATATCCGGTTCGGGAAATGACTATATGTCATGCTCCCAAACGCGATGATATAGACCCGAGTACATGTTGGTTAACCTAGAACCCTAAGCCCAGTGGCCCAAGACTTCAAGGATTTATCTTTTAACTTTTTACATCAGCTATTTTAGTTTGCAACCATTCACACACACTGTTTTCTATACACCCTATAACCAAATTGAAAAACACCATTAAATGCACCGTAGCTCTCCTCTCATGAAGAAAACTATCTCAGAAATTCGACCAGTCCACTTATATCACAGTAGCTTTGCTACGTTAGGTAGGAATCCTAGGCTGCTAAATTTTGTTGATTCCGAATACCTACCGACCGAACGATCAAATGGATACGTTGCTGGATGGTGCCATAGTGAGAGAGAAAAGCAGTGAACTTGTGATTCACATCACAAGTTTTGGTGCTATCTCATTTTTTTTTTGTCTATTTTTCCCACTTTAGTTTCACTGTAGGGGAATTTGGAAGATTTCACTCAGAGGGAGTTTGAAAACTTCCCCAGGTAGACTATTACCATTGCTTTTGATTTTAGCCAACCATAACTCATAGTCTTGTTTCGTTGGTTTCTCGTTTCTTGGTGTGATCATAGCAGCTATGTAGTTGGGACAAAAACACCGGCAGCATTAGAAAAGGCCAGTGCTTCAATTGACAGGGGGCTGGAAGTTAGCTCGCACACCAATCGATGGAGATCCCACCAAGAGCAATAGAGCCAACAGGGGTTCATCAGGGATCCACGCATACAGATCAATGAGGATCACATTCACCCACCACAGAGTGCACCTCGCTACTATACCGCAGAGGATGGCAACAGACCGTATTGCGCCCCTCGCCCCCGACTTTTCATGGTATGGAAAATGAAAATCCATACACACATATTCGATTTCGAGGAGGTTTGTACTACTTTCAAGGAAGGTGCATTCGACATTCACTTGCTCAAGTCAAAGCTTTCCTTGACCAAAGATAAAAGCCAAAATTTGGCTTAATTCACTAAGGCCAAGGACCATCAGAACTGGGTCGAGCTGCAGGCGGAATTTTGAAGAAGTTCTTCAATGCACACAAGACCAACAATCTGAAGAGGAAGATCTACACCTTGCGTACTCATACGTGAAAGATTTTACCAATGCCGAAAGGCACCGAGCATCACACGTGCCCACACCATGGCTTCGATACATGGATGTTGGTCAACCATTTTTATGATGGAATGTCCCCTTCCATGAAACAACTTTTGGAAACTATGTGTAGGGGGGACTTCCTCAACAAAAATCCAGATGAAGCCATAGATTTCCTCAACTATGTTGCCGGAGCATTCTCCAAAGCTTGGATGAACCAAACCCCTAGGAACTAATATATACAGGTCCCCAATGAACCAAAGGGGGCATTTTTTCACTTTCGTAAGAAATGGAAATGTGAAAAGCCGCTTATCTTTCTTGACTAGAAGATTGGAAGAGCTAGAATTATGTAGGGGCCTGAAGATGAAGTACAGCAAGAATCGAACCTCCCCGTACTCCTCCAATCCTCGTTTATAATTATCAACTGCTAGTCATCAAGGAGATCAATGTCCAATTGTTCTCAATTAGAGATTTGATGCAAGAGCAAAGCAAATGAGAGGATCGTGCTAGGCACCTAACAACCGCTTCATTATGGGAATACCTACAACTTTACTGAGGAACCATCCCAATTTATCATGTAGCCAAAACCCCCAACTTATACCCCCACGTGTTCACAAGAGCAACCCTCAATCTCGTCGCCCAGAGAGTGTTATCGAATTTTGAGCGTGTAGTGGGTCACTGCTGAAGAACAAAAGACAAGGAATGTCAGATCACACAAAAATCGAACACCGGAAGGCACTTTCAACAAAAGATTAGATGACCTGCAAAGACTCGCCCCGTGCTGATCAGCCGCCAGCCAGATGCAAGAAAAGGAAAATTTCCTCTCAAAAACAACCAAACCTCACGGACATATGAAGAGAGCTCCTCTAGCATCCGATCCAAATTGAATGAGGTCACAAATCATCACACCGGGAGGAGTGGCAAAGAGCTACAAAGCCATCAACAAAGGCAAAAGACCCGTAATTGTGAAACCATCGATACACACCAAGGGGGTGGTGATCGCTGCATCATGAGGAATATAAGCCATCCTCATTCCTTTCCTCAATCACTAAAAACTAAAAAGAAAGCCATTAATCGTGCTGAAATTTTAGAAGTTGTTTCGAGGCAAGTAAATAACATTCCACTACTTGACATGATCAAGCAAGTCCCTACTTATGCAAATTTCTAGCGATTTGTGCACAAAAAGGTTAAGCATTGATAAGAAAGCTTCTTCCATCCAAATAACAAGTCGCCATTATCCAATGCAAGACCTGGTGAAATACAAAGATCCAGTTGTCCGACCATTTCACTTCAATATAGGGGGCATTTGCGTATAGGCACTGCTAGATTTATATGAATCTCCTCCCTTATTCGATGCAATGTGTAGCTCTGGTCGGGAGCTAAAGCACCTCCATCACACTTTCTGCTGATAGGTCGATCAAAAATACAAAAGGGGACAGCCGAGGATGTTCGATTCAAGTGGACAAATTTTACTATCCCGGGATTCTGGTTGTACTGACACAAACTGCCAGCAAAGAAGTACAATTATGTAACTATCATCTTGGGAAGACCAGTCTTAGCCACCTCAATGCAATTATCAACTACGTGAATGGTGTCATGCAAACTCACTCTAAACATGATCTTGTGAGCTTAACATCTTCCACCTAAGTAAAAAGCACATTGCACCCCAAGAAGATGTCTCGTAAGAAGCATGCATCATTGATACCATCCTGGAGGAACAAGCTGATCAGCAGGGTATGTTAGATATACTAGATGAAGAGCTGAATTGAAAGTGTGCGTAAAAGGTGAGGAAGTTGACAACTGGGAATCTCAGACAAGGATATTGGAGAAGAAGAAATAAAATTTGCCATCAGATCTGGAGAGGAAATCATGAGCCTTTAAAATAGATCTCAAGCCTCTGCCTGTGGAGCTGAAGTATGCTTACTTGGAAGACCATGAACAATGTCCAGTGGTCATTTCAGCCTTGCTTAGCACTCCACAGGAGGGTAGCCTATTGCAAGTCCTCAAACAAAACAAGAAATCCCTTGGGTGGAGAATTTCCGATTTGAAGGGCATTAGCCCAGCAGTTTACACCCACCATATCTACTTAGAGGAGGAGGCAAAGTCAGTGAGGCAACCACAAAGAAGGCTAAACCCACATATGCAAGAAGTGGTTAGGAGCAAGTCTTAAAGCCGTTGGTAAGTCGGGATCATATACCATATATCGACAAAGACTAAGAGTCCAACCCAGGTAGTACCTAAGAAATCAGGGATAACCACAGTGCATAATGAAAAAGGAGAGGAGATACCCACACGCCTTACTACAGGGTGGAGGGTATGCATTGATTATCGCAGGTTAAATGAAGTAACACGGAAAGATCACTTCCCTCTTCCATTTATGGATCACTGTTTTCAGAGGATTTCTCTGCACCCTTTTATTGTTCGATTTGTTATTCGTGATATTTCCAAATTGAGATTGCTACAGAGGATCAGGAAAAGACAACTTTCACCCGTCCATTTGGCACGTATGCATGTGAGGATGCCCTTCGCCTTAATGCTCCTACCACATTTCAACGATGTATGCTCGCATTTTCAGCGCATTTGGTGGTAACGTGATTATGAGGTTTACATGGATGATATCACGCCTATGGAGAATTTTTGAGGAGTGCCTATCAACCTAGAAACCATCCCCGCACATGATAGAGAAACCAGCGTTGAATTGAGAAATGCCATTTTATGGTTAGCCAAGGCATTGTATTGGGGCAATTCATTTCAGAGAAAGGGATTGAAGTTGATAAGGCAAAAGTTGACTTGATTTCCAAACTACCTCCACCCACGAATGTTAAGACTATGAGACAATTTTTGGGCCATGCAGTTTCTACAGGAGGTTCATACAGACTTCTCAAAAATTGCCAAGCCACTTAATAAGCTTCTTGAAAAATATGCTACATTTGAATAATTGAATGTCAATAAAAGGTTTGAAGAACCAAGGTTTATTTAACCACCGCACCACGAGGGCCCTAACTGCGCTACGAGGTTATGTGCAATGCAAGTGGCCTCACATATACTGGACAAAGGGCGAAGAAAAACCATATGTAGTTTACTATGCTAGCAAACATCAATGGTCAGATAATTATATACCATCATAATTATATGGAGCTGAGTCTCAGGGATAGTTTCGCTTATTTTGTTAGCATAAATAATTATCTTCACGTACTATTCGCCGTTGAAAGACCACATTAAGCAAAATGCCAAGGCTAAAGCTTATTAGGTGGGTCCTTACTGGCAGAATTCAACTTAAATTCGAGATAAAAGGGGGTAGAAAATGTTGTCACTGATCACCTCTCCGTATCAACCACATGCACATGAACACCCATAACCCCTGTAATCTTGACACGGCCCCGAGATCTCATCACGTGGACAAGGTTCTTGGTTCCCCCCACATGGCCAACTTCTCTAAGAATAGGAGTTGCCTCTACATAATGGAAATCTCAGACAAGAAGTTCTTCCATGCAAAAATCCACTCCTACTATTGGGAGGAGCCCTATTTGTTCAACATTGTGTCGATCGATAATCGAAGGTGTGTGCCTAAGGAGAACAACCAGGATACTCACCATCACATGACAAGTGTTTGTGGAGGTCATTTTGCTTCCTAGAAAATCCAAGAATGAAGGTGTCACAGTGTGCTCTATCACATATTTGTTTAAGGATGCTTATGCCATATGCAACAATGCGACAAATGCCAAAGGTTGGGAAAATCTTCACGCCATATGATGCCAATTCGAATCCTCTATTCTCGTTATCGAAATATTCGACGCTTAGGCATCGACTTCATGGGACCAATTCCCACTTCCTTCGCATATTACATCCCCGAGCCGATCATGTGTCAAAGTGGGTGGAAGCAGTGCTGTGTAGAGCGGCAGACCACAAGACCGTATTGAAATTCTTGAAGGAGAACATTTTCTCCAGATTTGGAGTTCCCAAAGCCATAATCAGTGATGGCTTTTGAGAATCTCCTATCTAAGTATGGTGTCAAGCACAAAGTGGCCACCCCACTATCCTCGATCAAGCAATAAGTAGCTAGCTAACAGTGGAAATCAAGACTATATTGATGAAAGTAGAACTCAAACAAGAAGGATTAGCCTTTCAAGCTTCTAGATTCTTTGTGGGCATACGCACGTTACAAGACCATTCCCGAATGTCCCCCTATCGCCTAGTTTATGGCAAGGCCTGCCACCTACCGGTGGAAATTGAATACAAGGCATGGTGGGCAATAAAAAAATTGAATATGGACATGGGAAGAGCTGGCCTTAAGAGACTCCTTGATCTCAATGAGTTAGAAGAGCTCAGGAATGACGCCTACTTCAATTCAAAAATCGCGAAGGACAAACTAAAGAAGTGGCATGATCAGCTTATAACCCGGAAGAACTTTAGTCAGGGGGACCAAGTCCTACTCTACGACTCCAAACTCCACCTTTTTCTGGGCAAGCTTAAATCAAGATGGATTGGACCATTCATCGTTCAACAAGCATACCCCAATGGTTCAATAGACTTACTCAATCCAAATGATAGTAGAATGTTCAAGGTCAATGGACAGAGTGAAGCTCCTATATGCCAGTGCCAGAGTGCGTGCATATGAGGAAATTCTACTTGACCTCCTGAGCCCCTCGTGCTATGTGATTTAGAGTGGTTCTACAAAGGTCTCGTGGCCACTAATTTAATTTCTTAGTCTTGCTTAAGGTTCCATTTTGTTAACGATCTGTTGTATTTAACTGGTGACTTGTTTTTCTTCAGGTCACAGATGCAAACAGCATCATCCCCTTACTAGCAAAGACCTCAGCCTTGCCCAGTCGAGGATGATCCTCTTCAAACACCGATTGAGGAGGGAACTACTTCCCCACTAACTTTCTCGCTTCGTCGGATGCTTAGTGTCGGGAAGTGATATTCATACTTTTGGTTAGTCTTACTTGTACCACATACCAGCAAAGCCCATTTTTGGTTATGAAGAGGCTTGCTATTTACGTCGTTTTTGCAAAAGTTGAAAATTTTGTAAATTCACCTTGATATATATAATACAAATCTATTTTTCTACACTTTTGCATCTCATTTCAATTCTATATTCGGTGATTTTCGTCTTCCTATAAATTGAAAAATTGAAGCACTATATGATACCAAATGCTAGAATGGTTCCATGCCTTATTGAGTTTTTGGTCGCTGCGCACCTTGCACACCCCCTGCCTTCCACCATTCTCATCTACACACACAAAGGTACATCGCTTTTCATCATTAGGTCGAGGAGCCGATATTCTCTTACTGGTAAAACCAACCTTAGCTTTGTTGATAGCCCATAATAGGTTAGAGTTCCCCAAGAATGAAGGCCAGTGTGTCTTCCAAAAGAAAAAGAAAAGACAAAAGAAAAAGAAAAAGAAAAAGAGATAAGCAAAGTTGCGGCGCTTTGCCTTGAAACCCGAGCACAATCCTAGGGGTATATGGCGAAAGCTTCCAAAGTCTTGCACCCTGCCAACCGGGTCGGGAGCCACGACTTAAGTTTCGCTACACGGGTGGATAGGTGTAGTTTAGCGAGTTATAGGTGCTGAGTTTCAATTCATTCGAGTCCGGGTGAAATCTCAAGAGTTGGTGGTCGAATGTCCGATTGGTGCCCAAGCCTTAATTACCGGGAGTCATCGTAGATCCTCTACACGGACTTCGTGAAGTCGAGTTTTCAACATTGCACCCTACAATACAATAGAAGTATGAAATAAGTGTGGAACTGAATCTATTTAGGTTGGTCAGCAGTCTAAGGTATTGGTAGTAGTTTGGTTGGGGAGGTAGCGAGCGTGCCTTATCGTGCAAATGATCACCTAAAAACACTTAGATTTTGGTGGAAGTTCAGGCTGATTTCCTTGGAATAATTGTTGCCTTGAAACTTGCTCCTGTATGGCATGTGTTCTCCCAAACTGGTCTTTATATAGAGTCCCAATTTGTCATACTGAAGGTTGGGCATTATTTGCACATACTTTTTGAACAGGTAGTCCATTTTTGCAAAAACATATCTTGCATGATCTTCTTTCTCTTTCACGTTGCTATGGACTAGCAAATCTCGGTTTGGGAGTGATTAGTACCAAATAGTACAATTTTGAACCTGTTTATGGCGTGCTTTATGCGCTTGCGCACTAATCGACTTCAATAACTCAATTGATACATTGGGTCCCGGCTTCATTACTGATCACATTTTGTAGCTATTTTTAGTAGTTTTGCAGGTCAAATACCTCCTAATTCCTCAATTCGATTCAAACACGATGAACCCGAGTCGAATTCGAAGACCATGATCAAACCAGAGGAAATTTGGAGCATATATTGAAGAGAAGGAGCCTTGAAATTTGGGGTTAAAACTGGGCAACTCCGCAAATTCTCGCAGTCGCCAATTTTCTTCAACATGTGAACACCTCCTGCTCACCGTACTCTCACCCGTGCCTATTGACTGATTTGATCCAATTTGTTGGTGGTTTACAGCAAGTTTGCCCTTATGTACTCTTGGTTCTTATAACACTTTTGTACTTTATTTCAGCCTATAAGCCTCGCCCATGCTTGTAATCAAATCAACTTTTGTCACTCAACTGACCGGCCAGCACAAAGCTTCCTCCTCGTCAAGCAGGATTTTCTTCTTCTCCCTTCACTTTCAGATTTTTGGTTGCCAAACACCCCTTGACGATGACAATCAAGGGATGCTCGCTAATCCCCCCGATCCTTAAAAAGGAAGGCCACTCAGAGTGTTGTTCTTAGGGCTTAGCCGATGTTCTCATGCTCTTCATGTTTAGAAGCTTAAGGGTATTTCAGGCTCTCGCTTCCTCACCATAGGTTAAAAATTCTTATGCATGCTCTCTTTAATGTGTATTTGGCAAGCTTGTCTGGATACTTTCACTCAGATCCACTACAGACCTAGTTAGTTGTCTCCAGTTATCAGGTTAGTGTTTTCTGAAGATGTGTTTTCACCGCCAGGACCTTTACGCCTAACAAATGCCATCTTTCAAAAGGAAAACTCTTAGGGTTTAGGTTTTAAAGATAAATGAAGATCCGGTTCGGGAAATGACTATATGTCATGCTCCCAAACGCGAAGATATAGACCCGAGTACATGTTTGTTAACCTAGAACCCTAAGCCCAATGGCCCGAGACTTCAAGGATTTCTCTTTTAACTTTTTACATCAGCTATTTTAGTTTGCAACCATTCACACACACTGTTTTCTATACACCCTATAAATCCAACGAGAAAACACCATTTTCAATTCACTGTAGCTCTCTTCTCACGAAGAAAACCCATCCCTGTGTTCGACCCTATAACCACTATACTGCAGTAGCTTTGCTACCTCAGTAGTAGGAATCCTAGGCTATAAATTTTGTTGATTCCGAACACCTACTCGACCAGAACGAATCATCATTCTATCAAGCCCAATAAGACCATTTCCCTTCAACCTGCTGCTGCTCCCTGAAGCTTAACATGGAGCCTTGTAGTTGCATTTGGAATGGTCTTCAATAATTTGCCATGCCTCCAGATTTCTTCTTCTAAAGCTCCAAGAAGATGCATCACTATACCTCGAGGCATAATTCATAGCATGATAGAAAATATCCATCCGAAAGTGGTCAAACCCATTCCCATGCATAGGACATCTTTTTCAACAATCTTTGAATCTCTCCCATGCAAGGTAGAGGCTCTCATCTTCCCTTGCTCAAGACAATTATTTCTCCTCTCCTCAACAAAGGAGAGTCGGAGGAAAATCTCGCTTCATATAAGCTTCCACCACCTCTTCCTGTTTACCGATCCCACCGGCAATGAATCAAACCATGGTGCGTCAACATCTCTCACCGAAAAGGGGAAGAGTCAGGCTTGATTACTTTAATTCACTCCCATTCGGGCCTTGGATCAGCCGCCATCCTCAAGAATCTTCCCATATGCTCATGGGATCTTCGTAGGGTGACCTTAAGAACTGTGTTGCTGCACCATAGTAATCAATGCCGGTTAACCCAAAATAGTTTGCTTCACTACAAAGTTGTCTTTATCAGCAGAGTATTCTCCTTGATAATAGGCTCAAAAGTCCTCCATAGTATTAGACCTCTCGATTTCTCTACTTCTTCTTCTTCTTCCGGAATAGCCTGCACCTTTTCTTTGATTTTCCATTTCTGATTTCCCGCACCGGTGCTTCTTATCGACTAGTAGGTTATCTCAATTTCAGCGTCTAGAGGCAACAGATCTGCTTCTGGTCTTCTATGCATTTAAATTCTTCCTAAAAGTATAAATTCACTGAGATCAAATGGAGTTAGTAGTATAAAAAATCATATATCTATTTAGGTTCAAAAATATCGCAGTTTATGCGCCATCGCCAAGAAATTGCTTTGCCATTTTCCGAAATTGTTGTAAAACAAAGAAAATGTCCAAATTAGCATTTCTTTTATCGTAATGCTGAATTTAAATTTCGATCCACTTGCAAGAACGCGCCAAAACTCTGTTAACCTTTTAGTGTAGAGTATATCAAATTTTTGCTACTTACCAAAGGACTATTAACTAACTTTGCAAAGGGCACCAAAACTTGTTTAAATTCAAATAGAACTTCCTTCTGTATGCTCAAAATAAAATGGATCTGTCAATGAATTTATTAAAGATTTAGTTTAGTCATATTGCTGTAAGTGCACAGGTCGTACAAGTAATAAAAGTGAACCTATAAGTCCGGATATCGTTCTCACAGAGATTGAAAAGAATTTAAAGTTCAACTACCCAAGTTCCACACTATTTGAACTTCCACTTCATAAAATTTTCAGTAACCTAACTAAGAATTCCACTATCTGAATTTTTTTTATCTATAATAAAAGGAAAATTTAAAGTCCTAGACCTAAACTGGACTGAACAAGATTATTGTCACTGCTGTGAAATTATCAATTCGTGCAACATAATCTCATTCTATTCTATCATGAATTGGAATCTGAAATTGTCAAAAAGGCAAGGTAGTATACTTTTGATATCTCCCTTAAACATACATTTCACTTATTAGAGAGTCATGTTCATTTCTTAAACATGTATCTAACCAATTACTTGTATTAAGATTTTCTTTATAAGATCTGGGTATTTTTCTTTTCCAATACTTTATACCCATTTCTTATGACTGCAGATTCTTACTTCCCAAGACAGAGCCATTTGCTAGATTTCTACAATATGAATGATGTCTCATCCTTCAGATCTTAAAGAGTTCTCCCTTTCCTTTATTATATCTAAGCTAACACAGGATCAAGATCATTCATTAAGACCAAGGAGAGATCTATAATTGATTAAATTGATAGATCCCTTAACTAATTCTCAAACCATGAGTAAATTGATGATTTATCTAAGTAATCTTTCAAAGCTCATTAGTTCTTCAATATTAGTCTAGCATACCCCTAAGTCATTGATTAGTGCCCAAAAAGTGCTATTTTGAACCCTATTTATTATAGGTTTTGAGTGTTTTTTGTGTACTAATCATTCTAATTAACCCAATTCTCACATTAAGGTCCCTGCTATTCTACTGATCGCATTTTGTGGCTAATTTTGTAGTTTTTGCAAGCTATTTATGCCGAAATTGTTGAGCCGATCCAAGCACGAAGAATTCAAGTCAAACTCAACATTGCAGATCAGAGACCAGAAGGAAAGAAGAGCATAAAATACAAAGAAAATGGAACTTGGGAAATTTGCATCCCCAAGGAAAGTAATCGCCTCATGCCTCTAGCCGCCCAACGTTCACCGCTTTGACGCCGTGCCCTCATTTGTTTCAATTCTTGTTTTTCCCATTTTATCCCTTGTAATAGCTTTTGGTTTTGCTTTATTTTAATTTCCCTTGCTCGAGCGTATATAAGCTTCCGAACTAAACCTCATGAATTATGAATCACTTCAAAGAATAAATTCTTGACAGTGGAAGCTTTCGTCCCGCCTCTTTCTTCTCGCCCAGCTCTCATTTCTTCCATTTTCTAGGGTAATTCAAACACCCTCCGAGGATGACAACTCGGAGGATGGTTAGCTAAAACCCCTTCGTCTTTGAAGATGAGGGCTACTGGGCTTTGGAAGTAAGGTAAAATTTTGGTTCCCCTGTTTTTAACGCAAGCAATTATAAGCATTTATGCTTCTATCTTTCAATCTAGGTTTAAATCCTCTTGAGATGCCTTGATTGACCAATATTTTGCAATATTTTTGGGTTCAGTAGATGCTTATTGCTAGATCCACTGAGATTCGGCTAGTTGTCTCAGTATGAGTCAATAGGGTAGATCAGTGACATGTTTTCATTCATCCTGGGAGCATTTATGCTCAATAAATGCTTGAGCTTAAAAGGAAAATGTTAGGTTCGCATTTTTAAAGCCAAATGAAGATCCGGTTCAGGAAATTACTATAGGTTATCCTCCCAATGCGAGGAAAAGGACCTGGGAACCTTTCATTTACCTTAGGACCTCAAATCCAGTAGCCCAATGCTTCAAGGAGTTTTTTTTCTTATTTTTCTTCATTTTATTATCAGCCTGCAACCATCCAACCCTCACATTTTTTATAAAAACCTTAAATCCAAATGGAAATTCATCATTTTTGAACCTCACTGTAAATCATTTGTGCAAAGAAAACTCATCCCTATGTTCGAATTTAGAACCGTTATATCGTAGTAGCTTTGCTAATGGCTAAAGAGGAGAATTTAGGATATAAATTTTGTTGATTTTGGAACACCTACTGTGGCACGAATCAAATGGCGTCATTGCCGGGCCGGATGGTGCCTAAGTGCATTTGGATGGCCATGGAACACTGCGGATCCTCATCAAGGGCATCGAAATTCCTTTATATTTAACTGTCAAGCATTATTGAAAAAAAAAACGTTGTCACAGGATTGTTTTTTTTTTTTTGTCTTGTGTGCCATATTTATACAGCAGGATTACATTTTCAGTGGGTTTGAATTGTGACCAAATGGAAGAGGGAGAACAATACAATGAGTATTCAGTGGAGAGAAACCCTAGAGCATACATGTCAATGAGGGACTATAGAAACCTTCCATGGAAGAATCAGCAACCCTTGGGGAGAAATCCAAACCCATCTAGGTCCATGAGGGACTATGTAAACCAATGGATGAGTGCACCCTTTTGCAGTGTTTCCCCAACTAATGCACCATTTGACAATACTTACAACCCTAGTTGGGGGAACCACACAAACTCCTCATGGGAACCAAAACCTCCACAGTTTGCACCTCCTACTCCATTATGCCTCAACTCAAATTAATAACAACCACCACGCTTTCTGACATCTTCGCCTGAGCAGACACACCGAACTTGGAGCAAACTAGTGGATAATTTCAAAGAGGAGCAGAGGGCAATGAATGTCCAGGCTAATCAAGAAATTAACACAGTGGAGAGCTCCCTGAACAAGGAATTGGATGGGTTCCAAAGCGAAATTGATCAAAAATTTGACATCCTGCAGGAATCCATCTCAAAGCTCACCAATCAGCTTGTTCATCAAAATGAGGATAATCTGCAAAAGAAAGGTTCGATTGACACCACGTTGAGGAGCAATGTAAACAACAAGATGAAGCAATCTTCCCATTGTCGATCGAGGAGGGCAAAGGAAGGACCCAAAGCCTATCCTTCAACCAATCCCCATAAATTTGATCCTAATGCCAACGCTAAACCCAAAACAGCCCACGCTGCACATCCGCTTCACTGCATCACAATCCCAACCCAAACTCCCCGCCTGTGCTAAGGCCAACCTCAGACCGTTTTCACCCGCAAAAACTTCAAGAAATTAGCGCCACTGCATGCGACTTTGCCACTACATCAAAAAACATTAAGTAACTCGCCTACACCGCATGGCACTACGGATGGTCTCTGGTGTCGGTTCGCATGGAGCACTCCGGACCTCAACATTTCTACAAGCTCCAACGCTCCAAAGCAAATTCTCCAAATGCTTATGAATTGGCTTGGGGAGCACAAATTTCCTCACTATTTGTTTTCATCTTTTCTTATTTTATTTTATTTTATTTTATTTTGATTTTTAATTTTTCTTAGATTTTCGTACTTTAGTTAATATTTGTTTTAGATTAATTTTCATTTTTATGCATTTTTTTTTTTTAAATTTTCTTGTGTTTATTTTTATGTGTTTTTGTTTAATTTTTTGGAGCATAAGTAAAAAATACAGAGCTATAGGCTGCGAATTTCTCAAGAACCTACAAAATTTCACATGTCGTATTGTTTGCAATTGGCACTCGCACCATTCACGTTGCGAAATTTTAGCTTTTGCTACACTGTTCATGTTTTTGTCTTTGTGATATATATATATATATATATATATATATATATATATATATGTTATTAACAAAAATTGTCTCTAACACAAAAATTAAAATTTTTAATTAATTAAAAAATTGCACCATTATAAATTCTCGCAGAACTGTTGCACCCTCATTTTGTTTCACTATAATTTTCTAATTAACCCGTTTTAGGCGCTTGCATCATGAAAGCTTAGAGAGTGTAGAATCCAAATATAGTCAGAAAGAATACTTTTGAAATTATTATGAAGCTGTAATTTTAAAAAATGCTCCAATTAGTCACATTTTTCCTCTCTTTTATTCTCCTAACTTGTTTATTTGAAGCCCAAACGGAGTGAATAAGGTGTCGATGGAAAGCTTGCGAAGTCTCCTATCCAACAACTATTACATTTCATCAAAGAGGCATTTCTTCTTTCTAACTTTCAATCCAAGCCCTATCATGACAATGTGACATTTGTCAGAGAGTTAGCTAAGGAAGTATATTTATTTATGTTCTTACATATTTTGAGCAAGCCCATTTTTTTATGTTCAATGGCTTGCTAGTTTTCCTTTTTTTGAAGTTGTTATACTATACAGCTTACTTTTTCAATTCAAAACTTGCACCCATTTTTACACCCATTTTTTTTTTTGTGTTTTGCCTAGCTTGCAGTTTGAAAAATTGAAACACTGTCCAATTCTATTGATGTTAGATTGGTTCCATGCCTGGTTGAGTGGATGATCAGTTGAACTCTTGTTGCTTTCGACCACTTTTCTTCCACCTTTAGCTAACCACACACAGTGCACATCAGTTTTCAATAATAGGTTGAAGAACTGCTTACCTCCTAAACTTTGCAAAACCTACCCTAGTTTCGTTGACCACCTATAATAGGTTAAGGACCCCCATGAATAGAAGGCCAATGTGTCTTCCAAAAGAAAATAAAAGAAAAGGAAAAGAAAAGTTAAAAGAAAAGAAGAAAAAATTTGCAACGCTGGGTTTTAAACCCGAGCACGGTCCGAGGGTATATGGCAAAGTCTTTGGAAGCCTGCCTCTAAGCCAACCGGTTGGGAGACACCGACTTAGTGCTCAAGTACACCGGTGGATGGGTGGAGTTTAGAGACATAGGTGCTGGAGTTTCAAACTATCTCAGTCCTAGGTGAAACCTAAAAAGTTAGTGGCCGAAAAACCCTATGACTTGATGACCGGGGCTCAATTAGCTGGGAGTCACCAGGATCCTCACATGGACTTTGGTGAGGCTCATCTTCAAGATTGCACCCTACAACACAAAAAGAGTTGTGAATAAGAGATGGTCCCCGATTCATTTAGCTCGGGGTTAGTGTCCCAGGTGGTGGCAAGAGCTCGTCAGGGGAGAGTGCGCTCAGCTTATTGTTGAGAACCATCAAACAAACACTTAGGTTTCTGCAGTCTCTCAAGTTGATTCACCAAGAACAGGCTCTTTGATACTGAATTCAGATGGCATTCATTCTCTCGAGATAGTTATCGGGCAAGGGTTTCAAAGGGATTCTCAACTAGGTTAGCATTACTCATTCACAAATCCTTGAAATATAATAATTTTTGTGAACATCATTTTGTTAACGTTTTTGTACAGTTTCTCTTTCTTTCTTTCTTTCATTGCTAAGGACTAGTAATGTGTATCGGGGGTGTGATTAATGCTCAAAAAGTGCTATTTTGAACCCTATTTATTATAGGTTTTGAGTGCTTTTTGTGTATTAATTCATTCTAATTAACTGATGGCACATTAAGGTCCCACTATTCCATCGATCACTGCATTTTGTATTAATTTTGTAGTTTTTGCAAGCTATTTATACCGAAATTGTTGAGTCGATCCAAGCACCTAAGAATTCGAAATAAACTCAACATTACATCGTGAGACCATGAAAGAAGAGCGTAAAATACAGCGTGAAATGGAACTTGCGGAATTTGTGCATCCTCATGAAAGCACCGGCTCATGCCTCCAAAGAAGCACTGCTCATCCTCGCAAGATCGTTTCACCCGCTGACGTGCCCCGCTGTTTCACTTTTGCTTTCTTCCATTTTATCCCTTGTGTCAGCTTTTGGTTTTAGTTTTTTTTGTAATTTCCTCGCTCGAAATATATAAGCCTCGATCAAGCCTTTGCACTATGAATAACTTCGCACAAATTTGGACGGAAGTCACGCTCTCGCCTTCTATGTCTAAGCTCATTTATTTCCATTTTTCAAGAACCAAACACCTCCAAGGATGACAACTCGAGGATGGTTGACTACACCCCTTCGTCTTGAAGAGGAGGACTACCGGGCTTTGAAGTGAGGTAAAATTCTGCCTCCCCTATTTTTAACTAGCGCTATAAGAATCTCTCTCTATGTTTCTATTTGTCAATCTAGGTTTAAATCCTCGAGATGCCTGATCGACCAAGATTTTTGCAATCTTTTCAAGCTCAGTGGACTTTCTCATTTTTTATTCCACTGAGATCTCTGCTAGTTGTCTTCTATGAGTCACTATAGGGTATATCAGGGGACATGTTTTTTATTGTCCTATATTTATGCTCAATAAATGCTTTGTTTCAAAAGGAAAAATGTTAGGGTTCAGATTTTAAAAGCCAAATGAAGATCCGATTCAGGAAATGACTATAGGTCATCCTCCCCAATGCGAGGAAAAGGACCCGGGAACCTTTCATTTACCTTAGGACCTTAAATCCAGTAGCCCAATGCTTCAAGGAATTCTTTTTCTTATTTTTTTTCATTTTATTATCAGACTGCAACCATCCAACCTTGACTATTTTTATAAAAACCTTAAATCCAAACGGAAATTCACCATTTTTGAACCTCACTGTAAATCATTTGTGCGAAGAAAACCCATCCCTGTGTTCGACCCTAGAACCGCTTTATATCACACAAGAGAGCTTGCTACGACGCAGGAGGAATTTAGGATATAAATTTTGTTGATTCTGGAACACCTATTGTGGCACAAATCAGTCATGCATCCATGCTCTCAGGAATCTCCATCTCTATGTCACTCAGAGGGCCTCCCGAAATCCGAGAGCCGACAACGGTCCTTACCTATAAGTTACTACTATTAGAACAATTCCTCTATGAACAACACCATTCAAATAAAACTCCAAAATTCTCTAATCCAAGAGATCTCTTTCTAATCATACAGAAAGACCATAACTAACATTGGATCTTTTCCTACCAAGTCGTGTTTCGAAACTAAATCATAGTGAACACTGGAATAATGATCAGGAAATTTCCAATATAATTGTAGTCAACTGAAAGAAATGAATTCCAGCTTTTATCTAGATTTCATTAGATTCAAACAGTAATCGGAATTGATCTTCAACAAGTCAGCTCAACTTCTAAACTTCTTAACAATTCACTGTTTCAGGTCCAGTAAACAAATTTAAAGTCTACGCTAAATCTAATCTACAAAGAAAAGAAAAAAAATAAAAAATAAAAATATAATACAAAAGAGTCCTCAGCTCCTCAGATGCTTTGGTTTTTCCGTCAACCGACTGCCTCACTTTCCTCAAATTGTTTCTATTTACAGAGCCCCAGAAGTTAGGGCCCTAAATTCGAGGTTACATTGTGGATCCCCAAAATTCTAGCCCATATTGCATTTTCTGTCGTGACCTGAAAGTGTTATTGTGACAGAGTTTTAGTTCTTTATCACAGTCTCTCAAGGTAACATGCGAAATGTCTGTCGCAACCTACTCCCCTATGCATCCTTCGACTCAACACAACAAAGTTTCTTTAGTCACGCCAAAGATTATTTTATTCATTTATTTCACATTTTGTCATCGTAGTTTCTATCGCGATGTGATCTTTCTTTGGCTCTTTAACAATCTATCTAGCAAGGTCTGTCTTTCTATTCGTTCTATGTCGCGAGAATCATATGTGTGGTTACTGGAATAGTTATGTTGCGGCATCGATGATTTTGTCGCGACATTGTTTCTATGTAGCTTTTTCAAATTGGTGTAGTGACCCAATTTTTATGTCGCGATAGCATTTCTGCTGGTTCTTGTTGCAATAATGTTTCTTGTATTGTCAGCATTCCTATCGCGGCCAAGAAAGTCTGTCGCGACAGAGTCTTGTCACAACTTAACCTGATTTCTTGTTACAGCTTCATTTTGATGTTGCGACATAGTCTCTTGGTGTTGTAGATCTTTTCTGTCGCGACCAAGTTTTTATATCGCGATAAGACTTTTTGCTTTCAACTCATCTTTGTGTCGTAACCCAATTCTGTTATGTCGTGACAAGACTTCTCTTCCTTGTGTTGAAATCTTTGTCGCGACATGGAAAAGTCTGTCGGGACCTTGTTTATCAATGTTCATCTTATCTCTGTGTCACGACCTTAGGATCCCTATTGCGACATAGAAACATCTCTTCATCTTGAAGTATGTCGCAACATTGGATGCATTTATTGCTACCAGGTCAGTTCATTAAGCAAGCATCACATGTCGCGGCCTTGTTTATCTTTCGCAACCAGCATCTCTTCTTCCTTCAACGTCGTGACATACATCACCTTATCGCGACAGATACTTCTTCTTTCAGTGTCGTGACCTTAAGATCCCTGTTGCGACAGAGGTCTTTCTCTGAAGCTCTCCTTCTATCTCAACAAGCTTTTCCATGTTGTAATAATCAATGTCGTGACAAACGATCCCTTGTCATGACATAGTTTCTGCTTTCTATCTGTTTCATTTGTCGCGACAATAGCTTCTTTGTCGTGACAGATTCTTCCCGGTGTTGACATCCTGCTGAAAAACCTTGTCACAACATAAACTTTCTTTGTCTCAGCTGAATTGTTAGATTCTTCCCATTTTCTGTCGCGACACGCTGTCTTATGTCGCGATTGCAGTTCCTTTGTTATTTGTTGGGCTATTCACACACGTAAAATTTATCGCACATGGATCGCTACAATTGCTCTTTTTCTCTTCTTTCTTACTTGAATTTTCTCCTTTTTGAATTAAAACCTGCAAAACACAAAGTTGGTGAATATTCCATAATTTTGCATTAAAACAGATCTGATTGTACTAAAAATAATCCAGAAAAATGGATTAAAAATAGATGATTTTAAGACTCATCACCTAGGTGAAGGTTGAGGCATGTCATGACCTTTTTGTGGCCGGGTTTGGGGCCTATTTCGGGGCCGTATATGGCTTGATTTCGAGCTGTTATGTGGATTATTTTGTGGGAATTACACATGCAACAATGGGTCTTGAAGGTGAAGGATGTTATGACTTGCCCTTGTAATATCATGCTTGATTATTGTTGCTGGATTATATGTGTGTTATGTATTGACATTGAAATGATTGTTTGATGGAAATTATATGTGTGTAATATAGTTATCCATGATACATGGTTTAATGTATGAGTTAAGTGTCCATATGGAATTCAACACATAAGAGGCATTACATTGACATGCAGTGGCGCATCGCATTGCATTATGCACAAGGACATCCCATATCATGGGTGTGAGTGCATGGTTGGAAAATCAACATTGTGTTTGGTGATTGATTAGGTAGACTCGGTATCATTGGAAGAAGTCCAATAGAGCCGCACAGTTGAATAAAAATAGTGAAAAAAACTCATGTCGGGTAATAGCAAGAAGGGCTAGATACTCCCTCGAATGAACGACCCGCATTGGTTCGCATAATTCTACCGTGGAAAGTCTAAAAGGTGTCGAAGGCGTGCCGTTTCATCGGGACCTCAAAAAAATTCGCTGCCCACAAAAGACACATGGTTTTGTATATTAAATGTCATTTAGGGTGTAACATCCAACGAGTTTTGGTTTATAAACAAAAGACTTTTGTTTTGAAAATGATCATTGGATGTAATCCATCAATGATTGATTTTTCACACATTGGGATCACATTGTGTGGAGGGAGTCCGTAAGAACTCGGGGCTTGGTACATGAGTGAGTCTTCATTTCATTTCATGGCATGGATTTAGATCACACATTGGCATTACATTGTGTGGTGGGAGTCGGTAAAGACTCGGTGTATGGTGCATGGATGAGTCTCACCTCATTCCATAGCATGGCAAGTAGGATTCCAATCTAGAATTGCACATTCTACTTGGAATTGTTGTCAATAATGTGAATTTCCAAAGGTGAACTGTGACATCCCAAATCCGGGGGTCCCATTGATAACCCGTTAACTGCAGAATTCTCTGTGATTTCTGGTGACCACACACATAGCTGTGTCCAAGCATCTAATCCATATTAATAAAAATTGGGGGAGAGTTTCCTTGCTTGAGTTTCACCCCAACATACAACCTGTATAACAGTATAATCATACCCCATCCAGGGTCTTAACATAAGTAGTATTGACCCCACAGGGTCCATCTAACCATATCCCCAATATACGTCCCTTTACCAGTATCCATTCATTCACATTTAAATCTAAAATATGAAAATAAAATGTTTAATTAAAGTCCATAAGAGTTTGATCACGACCCTCTTACCATAATTACATACCTGACTATTTATACAATAGTCCAAAAGAATTTAATTACAATTCTTTTTACATAAATTACTTTTTACAAAAGTATTGTCAAGGCCACATCGTCTCTTCACAAATACTACACGTCGAAGCTTCGTCCCTATAAACTCTACCGAAAAGAGGTTCTCTGAGACGGTGAGCAATGCCTCTAGTAGTGATAATCTCCCACAGCAATATTCCACCAAGTGCTCATACAATGATCAACCAACACACATCCTAGTGAAAATGTCTACATGAATGTCGTATGTCATGCATGGAATGTCTTCATGCCCATATCCCGAGTCACTCACCGACTCCCTCACACATGCTTATGCCAAGTGTGACAACCGTCACTGGTAGTACCAATGACACACATATACCAAGCCCTTACCGGCTCACCAGTACCTAATGCAAGTGCCAATGGGCAACTAATCTCAGTCACCTTAATTCTATCATTAACCTCGAAGTCTATGTGATAACCATGACCGTGTGTCTTCTTTGAGCAACAGAACTTTTCGGCTTACGCACACCCATACGTAATCCTCGGATCACACCGTCGGTCTCATGAACCATACCTGGCATTTTCACCTAAGGATTAACTAGCCTCCCTTCTTGCTCTACCCAACACACATATCGAGAATACCTATGATTCGAACCTCGAGTCATTTATTCTACGCCGCCAAAAGTATGACAATAACAAATCATCAATAACGATGATGGATGATCATACCGTGCACACCCATGTCATGCGATGATCGTGCATATGAAATGCAATCATGCCATTTCATGCTATGTCATGCTACATGCAACATATATAAATTCCGGATAATTATATTTCATACATATAATTTCCATTCATCACAATTTCCATGTTAATACATAACGCAAGAACATATTAACATGATTTTGGCACACAACGGCATATTATTTATTTTTCTAACAATACACATATGGCCCAAATCTCGGACCCATATAAAACAGGCACCTCGTCCTTCACCTGGTCACCAAATTATCAAGGTGGATACCAAACACACCCACAAAACCCGAAAAACATAAGTCCCGATCAAACCAAATCTTTACACGGGCCCGAGACTCGCCAAAGTCTCAAAATTTAGCAAGGACTGCCCAAAAACAATCCCGAAAAATTTAGCCATAATCGCCCAAACAATCTCGAAAATTCAAGACTTTAATCAGTCTAAAAATAGTCCCAAAATTTTCTAAAATTTCATACACCGCCCCAAAAAATTTGGGACTGAAATTTACTACCTCTTACGACCTCTAAGAAAACCCCCAATACATTAAATGGCCTTTAGGTTAGAAATAACCCAAGTAGGAAAATTCCTACCTCGGGTGGAGCTCACGAAACCCAACACCTGGGTACCCATCGTGTGCTTCGACGCTGACCAATCCTTACCTTTTGTCTCGACGACAACCTAAGGTCCGATTTCCGTAGATCTTAGAGATAAGTTTTTCTCTCTCTACCCCTCTCTTCGCTCTTTCTCTCTCTCTCTTTCTCCCTCATTGCCGGTTTGTGCCAAAAAAATAGCATTTTCCCTTTTTGTTTTTTTTTTGTTTGACTTTTCTTATTTCATTTTCTTTTCTTTTATGTTTTTTTTTTCTTTTCCTTTTTTTCTCTTTTTTTTTCTTGTTTTATCTTTCCCATTATTTCCTCCACTTGACACTTGGTTCAATGTGAGTCATTTACACAAGTGCACCACATGTCATGCCATGTGTCATCCGACACCCGATGCCTCGAAAAAGGTGAAATTTTGGCTATCTCGGAATCCGACGAAATTCAACAAGTTAACTAGATTTCGCGAGACTAGTTCAACGGTGAAATCCATTTTGTCATCCGATATCTAGAAAATTTCCGATTTTCAACCAAAATTACTGTTTTACCATTTTTCAGAAAAATTTAAGTTTTCTCGGGTTTTACATTCTTCCCCCCTTAACAGAATTTCGTCCCCGAAATTCACCCATACTAGCACATACAACCACATGCATATGCTTTAGTCATTCTAGTTCCAATATTATATTTTCAATAGTAAACAACACACCTCCATCCTCAAATAGGAAAGGATAAGTGGCACGCATCGTGTCCTCACGTTCCCAAGTTGCCTCCTCCACTCCTCAGTGTTGCCACAACACTTTTACTAGCCTCATGGTCTCGTCGCAAAACCTGATCCCGACTATCCAAGATACGCCGCCGGTCCCTCCTAAGGTCCATCTCAGATTAATGAACAATCTCTCCCCAATCCACTACATGAGCTAGATCTGGGGTATACTTCCGGAGCATGGAGACGTGGAACACCTCATGGACACTTGATAAACTCGATGGTAGCGCCAACCGACATGAAATCGAGACCACCTTCGAGTATCTCTAAGGGCCCGACATACCCTGAGGTAACTTCCCCCGCTGTCGGTCTGACATCATCTCTTCTTAGGCATCACCTTCAAGAAAACGTGATCACCCACCTCAAACTCTAGAGGTCGACGTCGTCTGTCGGTGTAGCTCTTCTACAAGCTTTGAGTCGTAAGAAGATGCTTCTGTATCAAACCCACCTTCTCTGAGGTGTCCCTAATCGTGATCCGATCGTTGGATGAACTCTCTCCCACATCCGGTCTAACAAATCTTGGGGATCACATGGCCTCATATAAAGCCTTATAGGATCCGTATACTCGCCTCGATAACCGTTGTTGTAGACGACCTACTGCGTGGCAAGTACTCCTCCCAAATACCCTTACATCCGTGACGATGCCTCAAACATGTCCTCTAAAATTCATGGTCCTTTGGTGTTTAAACCACTCCGCCTTCCGCTGCATGAAAACATAGTGCTTATCGTCAATTGTGTCCCCATGGCCTTTTGGAAACTCTTCCAAAAGTGAAATTCACCCTAAGGTCCCCGGTTGATACGAGCAGAAAGGGCACTCATGTAACCAAGTTAATCTCATGAATATACAACCTGGAGATTTCAAAGTGAAGGTCATTCGCACCACTAGAAAGTGTGCCGACTTAGTGAGCCGATCCACTATAACCCATACTACATCATGCCTCCACTGTGTCCGTGGAAAGTGGGTCACAAAATCCATCGTGACATCCTCCCACTTCCACTCTGCTACCTCTAAAGGCTGAGTGTTCACAGCTTCTCGTCACTTTTGCATTGTCGACATGTGAGACACCTTCGAACAAAATCCCCAACTTGTCATTTCATCTTGCTCCAGTAATACTGGCAACGAAGATCACTGTACATCTTCATGCCACCTGAAGGCACAACGAATCGAGAGCGCTGGAACCTTATGATTTCTTCTCAAATCGGGCCGGGCTTGGGAACCACGACCCGTCCCCTATACTGAAGACTACCATATGTGTGGATGGCCCAGCCTTCGTCACCCGTACTTGACTGTACCCGGTCCCTGATGGACAATATCTCCGCTTCCTGCCATCGGGACTCAATCACCCTGCTTACTAGGGATGGCATAGCTACCAAACTCCCTAGTGCTCCCTGAGTCTAATCATTGTACTACAGCCTAAATTGTCCCACAGTCTCAAGCATCTACCACTTCCGGGAAGCTACACTAGCAAGTACTCCTCAGATCTCCGACTAGCATTATCAGCCACTACATTTGACTTTACCGTGATGGTATTGGGTAAAGTGAAGTAGTGGCGCCTAAATATTTAAGGCAAAGACTATGGCTCTAACCTAGATCATGTGTAGGGTACTCGCTTCACATCTCTTTAGTCAAGCCTAGAACCATAAGCCACAACCCTCCCGGACTGCATCAAGACACATATAGTCAAATGACATATAGTCATTTCCAAAACCGGATCTTTGTTTAATCAGAAACCAACCCTTAGTAACCTTCCTATTTGAATCAAAGCATTTACTAAGCATTTAATGTTTCAGCAGTTGAAAATATAGCATTTAACCTACTTTCAGTGGCTCGTAAATGACATCTAATGAATGTCAGTGTATCTACCATTAAGAATACACTGAACCCTAAAGCATGCCAAGTATTGACCAAAGAAAATACATTAAATAGCATTTAAACCTAGTTTGGAAAGTTTGAACACAAATATGCACTCGCTTTCCATGAAAACAGGAACACTGCAAAACCAACATCAACCACCTAGCAACCCTCCTCGTTGTTCAGGTTTAGGCCAAACACCCTTTGAGTTGTCATCCGTAAGGCAGTGTTTGCGCCTCAGAAAATGAGAGAAAGAGGAGAGAGAAGAGAGAAAATGGGAACCAAAAAACAGTGGACTGTGGTGAAAAGTCATGTGAAATGAATAGTTAGGGTTACAAATGTTCATAATATGGCTTATATAGCCTCCAAACATGTGAAAGTACTCAAACTAACTCTAAATAATATGGTAAATATTGCTTAAAGAGAGGAATTAAACAAAACGGAGTCGTTTGGATCACAAAATGTGAGTAGGATTTTGCTATGCACATGAATTCTCACATGATAGAGAAAATTATGATAATGTAATTTTCTTCTATCATAGCGAAAATTCAATCATAGCGAAAATTGAAATTTTCGCTATGCACAATAATTTTCGCTATGATAGCTAAATTTTCGCTATGATAGGAAATCATTATCATAGCTTAAAATTTGGCCATAGCTTAAATTATCTGCTAGGATCATTTAAAATTCGCCATACATAGCGAAATTTCCAAGCCAATAATGTCGCTTCCCGCATCCTCCAAATTTCACATTCTCTTCCAAATTTTGATATTTCTTTCTTTCATCCCAGTTTGATGAAATCACCGAGAATTCATAAGAACTCAGCATAAATCAGCACAATTACGATGCCAAGCTTGATATGATGGTGGAGGCTTACGAAACCTGCAAAACTACCAAAAACAACCTCAAAACAAAATATGTAATACCAATGACCGGGCACATGTCAATCTACAATAATATGATTAGTACGCAAAAAGCACTCAAAACCTATCTTAAATAGGACTCAAAATAGCACTTTTTGGGTACTAATCAAATATGAAAATTAAATTCTCAATTACACTCCATAAGAGTTCGATCACGACCCTCTTCCCGTAATTACATACCTGACTATTTATACAATAGTCCAAAATAATTTAATTACAATTCTTTTTACATAAATTACTTTTTACAAAAGTATTGTCAAGGCCACATATCAGCCTTCAATCACGGCCCGTCTGAGCGTCTCCTTAAAAACTTCTCACAGACTAAAAGGGGTCCCTCGACAAGAGCAATGCCCAGTAGTGATAATCTCCTACAAGGGTTACTCTCCACCTAAGTGCTTATACAATGATCAAACCAACCCATACACATCCAAGTGGAAATGTCTACATGAATGTCATATGTCATGTATGGAATGTCTTCATGCCCATGTCCCGAGTCACTCACCGATTCCCTCACACATGCATATGCCAAGTGTGACAACCGTTACTGGTAGTACCAATGACACACATTTACCAAGCCCTTACCGGATCACCAATACCTAATGCAAATGCTAATGGGCAACTAATCCCAAGTCAATCCCGACTCCAATCACACAACTTGAATTTTATGTGATAACCATGAGCATGTGTCTTCTTTGGGCAACAATGTAAAACCCACGAAAATTCAATTTCTGAGAAAAGGTAAAACAGTAATTTCAATGGGAAAATCTGAAATTTTCCTAGCATTGAAATCGTCTCGCGAAATCTAGCTACCACGTCGAATTTCGTCGAATTCCATGACAATCAGAATTTCACATTTTTCGATGCACCGAGGGTAGTATGGGACACTTGACACATGTTGAGTGGCTCACAGTGTGCTATGTGTCAAGTGGAGAATAAGTCAAACAAAGAGCTCAGGTGGAACCCATAGGACACTTGATTGGATGCAAATCCAAGGAGCCAATGGGTTATTGACATGTGGAAAAAAGTACTCTCCAAACTTGACCATCTTGGACCAACCGATGGAATGGAGGAAGGAGAGAAGAGAAAGAGAAAAGGGGGAGAAAGCTTAGAGAGAGAAGCTCCACCTTCTCTCTAGGTTTCCCGGCGATCGGACCGGCGGATCAAGAAGAAAAGTGCTTCCCTACGCCAAGAGTTTCAAGTAGAGACCGAAAACGGGGAGTTTCAACAAACTCCAAGAGGTAGGTCTTCTCCTACTTTTGTTATTTTCTACCTTAAGGGTTGTGTGGTTGTGTTTTGCCCCAAAGGGAATGTTTGGTTGCATTTTGAACCATGGGAAGCTGCCCTAGTTTGATCTATGCATTAGCTAGACTTAGACTAGTTGACGTAAATAAAGGAATTTTGGTAATAGCCCTCAAAGAATCCAGAAATCTACATCAATGAACTTGATGTTAGGCTTTTGAATTTCCCAAATCAAACCTCTATAGCCCAAGTTATGGTCCATTTACTCCGAACAGTTTAAGTGGAAATGTTGGTCGGCTAGGGTCAGCCGACTGGGTTCATGTGAAGCCTCCAACTCTGGAAGACCATAACTTCTTCGTTCGAACTCCGTTTCGAGTGTTCTTAGACTCTATGGAAAGCCCATTGAGTCAAGATTCCATACATATGCCTGTGGAGAATAGTGGGTGAAAATAATTCTCTTAAATCTATGTTTTTTCTGGGGCTTCTAGCAGGTTAGGACTGGCCGGCTAGGGCTGGCTATTCATGTGAGGCCTCCAACTTCGGACGGCCATAACTTCTTCGTTCGAACTCTGTTTTGGGTGTTCTTGGACTCTATGGGAAGCCCATTGAGTCAAGATTTTATCTATATGCCTGTGGAGAACATTGGGTGAACATAACTCTGATGAAAGCTATGTTTTTCCAGGGCTGCTGGCCGGCTAGGGCTGGCTATTCATGTGAGGCCTCCAACTTCAGACGGCCATAACTTCTTCGTCCGAACTTTGTTTCAGGTGTTCTTTGACTCTATGGAAATCCCATTTAGTAAATATTCCATCCATATTCTTTTAGAGGACATTGGGTGACCATAACCTTGCTGAAATCTATGTTTTCCACCGAGTGTGCTAGTTGCTTAGTTGTGTCGATGTGAATAGCCGGGTTTTAACAAGACCATTGCATGGCATGTTGTAGGCTGTTGTAATGGGTAGGAATTACCATGAGTTAGCCTATGGAAGCCTGTATGACATTATTGTTTAGTCATGGATTGATGAATGCTAATATGCTTGAGACGATATCTTTATATATATTGCCATGAAGTATATGGAATTTATGTGCTTGTAATATATGTTTGCATAGAAATTGACATGAAGTATAACTGATGTGAATGGTTCATGTAGTGTGCATCATACATGTAACATGAGAATTTCAGTGGCATAATTGCATATGCACTAGAACATCGCTTGACATGGGTGTAAGTGCATGGTAGAGATCAACACTGTGTTTGGTGTTCGATGGTGTGTTATGGGTACATCATATTAATCAACACCGGTGGTTCGTGTTGATCATGGCTCTGCACGGGACAACGTCCAAATGAGTTGCACGTAATGTGAAAATAGTAAAAGACAATATGCGTTGGGTATCAGCAAGTTGGGATAGATAACCCAGGTTGAAAGACCCAAATTTATTAAGGTTAGACATGATCACCCCACAGAAAGCTCACAAAGTATAACTGGCTTAGAGTCCAGAGTTGAGACACCAAGAATCCACTACCCACTATAGGAATGGAAATGAAAATATGAATATAAAATGTAATGAGTCAAAGAAATGATCATTGGATGTCATGGAAAATGACAGTTGTTCACACATAGGTTTAGGCATTGTGTGAGGGAGTCGGTGAGGACTTGGGACATAGGATCGAGTGAGTCACATTCTCATCCATTGCATGTAGACATTCGAGTAGGAATGTACATATTTTTACTTGAATGTGTGTCTGTTTGATCTCTGCATGAGCACTTAGGTGGGGAGTAACCCTTGTAGAGAGACATTTTACCGGGCTTTGCTCACCCCGCCATTGACCCCTTTTTTTTTAGGTACACTAAAGACGACACTTTCGAGGCCGTGAGGCAATGTATAGAAGGCCTGCCAGGCCTCAGAACATTTTGTAATATATTATAATAATCTAGTTTTAATATATTTTGGCATGTAAAAGTGTAAAAGAGTTGTACATCAAACTCTTGTGAAATATTATAAGAAATTGGTTATTTGTAAGAAAATTATACAGAAATGGGTCTCAATATATGAGACATGTGAGTGTGATATCGGGGCACCCGATATCTACAGGATTCCGCGGGTTGACAAGTTGTCAACGGGACCCCCGGGATAGGGGCCTCACAAACATAATTTTTCGGCTTACACCGCGGGTCTCTTACACCCATACAGAACCTTTCGGATCACACCGCGGGTCTCTTACACCCATGTTCTAGGCTTTTCACCTGAGGGGATTAACGAACCCCTTCTTGCTCCGCCTAACACACATTAATTATATTTCACTTTGTGATTTGAACCCTGAGTCATTTATTGGACGTCGTCAAAAGTACGAGCTCACTACCCGTTCATCAACACTGATGATAGATGACCATACCCATGCACACACACCCATGTCATGCGACAACAGGTATATGAAATGCAATCATGCTATTTCATACTATGTCATGCTACATGCAACATTTATAAATTCCAGATAATTATATTTCCTACATATAATTTCCATTCATCACAATTTCCATGTTAATACATCATGCAAGCACATATTAACATGATTTTGACACACAATCGCATATTATTTATTTTTCTAACAATACACATAAATGGCCCAAATGTTGGACCATAAAACAAGGCACCTCTGTCCTTCACTGGGTCATTACCCGAATTACCGTGATACCAAACACACCACAAAAAACCTAAGACATCGGGCCCCAGATCGAACTATCTCAACACAGCCCGAGAGACCGCTCGAAATAATCCTGTGGCCCAGCCCGGATCATCCGAAAAACAAGGCTCGAAAATTCAGCCCCGACCGGTCCGAAAATGCTCGAAAATTCAACCCTGATTGTCCGAAAAACAATCATAAATTTTTTTGGTACCCACACTCAGTCCCAAAATTTTGGGACTGAAATTTACGGCCTCTCACGACCTCTAAGAAAACCCCAAGCCATTAAATGACATTTAGGATAGAAATAACCCAAGTAGGAAAATTCCCTACCTTGTGGAGTTTGACGAAACTCCAATATTTTGGTACCCAAGCGTAGCTCTCGATGCGTGGATCCCGACTCGCTTTTCTCCGATGAAAACCTACGCCCGACTTCCAAGATCTTAGAGATAAGTTTTCTTTCACCTCTCTTCTCTCTCTTTCTCGCACACTTTCTCTCCCTCACTACTGGTTTGTGCCAAAAAAAATGGCATTTTCCCTTTTTGTTTTATTTTTTTGTTTGACTTTTCTTATTTCATTTTCTTTTCTTTTGTTTATTTTTATTGTTTTTTTCTTTTTCTTTTTTCATCTTTTTTTTTTTGTTTTATCTTTCCCATTAGTTCCTCCATTCTACACTCGCTCACAGCTTATCAACAAGTGCACCACATGTCATGCCATGTGTCACCGACACCCAATCGTCGAAACATGTAGAAATTCCTCGACTTGGCTCCTGGTCCCGATGAAATTGAACAGTTAACTAGATTCCGCGAGACAAATTCAACGGTGAAGTCCGTTTCGTCATCTGAGATCTAAACATTTCCGATTTTCAACCAAAATTACCGTTTTACCATTTTTAAGAAAAATTGAATTTTTCCCGGGTTTTACTTTAACATTGGCGTTACATTGTGTAGCGAGAGTCGGTAAAGACTGGTGTGTGATACATGGATGAGTCTTACCTCATTCCATAGCACATTTTAGCATCAGAGCATAGGGATACAATAACCTAGGTTCATGATCCGACACAAGTACAACTTGCATCGTGAGTACAGTAGACAATTACCTAAATGGCTTGTATGTCGATACCAACGCCATAGTCAGTATCGAATTATTATGTAAGAATTGCATGCGATTCTAGCGGAGAGTGAATTTCCGTAGAATTTTACTCTACTAGGCGTGGCTCACCGTATATGGGAAAAACATTTCAGGTGCAAGGCAAGCGCCAATGGGCGGCTCTCATCCAGGACCGCGAGTATAAAGAAAGCCAAGATGTGGCTTGTGGAAGAATTTTTGTAAATTAAATGTTTGGAACAAACTAGTTCAAGTAATAAAAGATGGCAGAGTTTGGTAATTTAAGAGAGCTATTGTATAATAACCTTGTATGTTAAATCATGGGACTCAAGTGTTGGGTTACGCGTAATATCCAACTGTCGGGAACATAAATGAGCTGGAATTTATGATTTTTATCCCTAACCCACCAAGGATCACATGCCATAAAAACCGGAAGAAAGGCAAACGAAACTTACCTCTTGTAGATCAATTCACAAATTCTTCAAAGTCCTCAGATCTTGGTTTATCTTGATCTCTGGGTGCCGCCTTTCTCCAAAAGCCACCACCCTGCAAGTGATCCAAGCTGCCACTAACAAATAATGAACGATATTGTTGAATGCTAGTTCAGTTCGCTCTTCTCTCAAAACTAAATTAGGTCTCTCTGGCTTTGGTTTGTTTTAGATTAAAGACGCACTACAACTAAAATATATATGTCTCACATATATATATTTATATAAGTCTGCTAGTGTTTTAAATCAAAAAACGACTCCTTTATTATTATATATTTAAACTCTTTAAATAATAACAATTTAAATTCAAATCCTATCGATAAGGAAACTAATTTATATTATTATATATTTAAAACTCTTTTAAATAATAACAATTTAAATTCAAATCCTTATCAGATAAGGAAACGAATTTATTTATATTATTATATATTTAAAACTCTTTTAAAAAAAAACCATTTACAGATTATTTCCTTATCCAATAAGAAAATATAAAAAATTAATTATTTGTTATAATTTAAATCACAAATTTAAACTTTCTCAAAATTAAATTCGAATTTAAATAACAACTAATTGTTATTTGTAATTTAAAATAATCATCATTTTTAATTACTACGAGAGGAAAAACCATAACCAAGTATTATTCGTGCCTAATGTGCGATCTACAGGTTCATTAAACACATGTAGGTCTAAACCCACATTTGATCCTACAAGTCATGCGGCCTTCTAAGAAGACATTATGACTACCCTAAATGAAAAGCTCATGATCCGAGACAACCTTAATATGCTTAATGACATAATCCTTTTGTCTCATGATATCTTTGATAATATAAGGCATGGACAAAGTCAACCTTATATCGTCTATCTTTGATTACTCAAACTCCAATTAGGATCGACTCAACAAATGACATTAATCTCCATCAATTCATTTGAGCACGCCATGCATTTCTTTAGTCTCAATTGTCGAGGGGACCTGCAGATATCTCTCTTATAATAAGAGATAAATTCCATTTAATTCGCCATATCTCACTACATAATTTTTATTATGTTCAAGTATAACCTTTTATAAATATCCGATTAAAGACAACATTTGATTATATCAAAACACAATATTCCTTATGTTGAGAACTATAGCGATCTCAGGTCAAATGATTTAATGACACAACTATTAGAGATTAACTTATGACTTTGATCCATTTATTAATCTCAAGACGGGTCTGTCTAATATTTGTTCTCAACAAATAGATATAAATTTATTTGTATCTCATACACATATTCATCCCATGAATATCAATCAAACTTATACTATCTTAATTCATTGTTATTCCCATAACAATAACCGATTAGAGATATTTAGAAAAATAATTAATAATATTATTCAAGGACATTATATATAATAAACATGCAAATCATCATAATAATTAATTCTCATAAATAGTCAAAATATCATGTCCATACGATAGGCCTAGAGCATTATTACTAACATCAAGGGTGTGTTGTCGGGTTATGCGACGTCCATGGATATTTCCTCAGGTTGATGTGGCGTCTTAATTCTATCGATTTATCAATCAGCCATTCCATGGTTGATTGTGGTGTCTTCATTATCCCCAACTTATCAATCAACTTTTCCATAATTAATTATGGTATATTCACTCTCCCGACTTATCAATCAATCTTTCCATAGTTGATTGTGGCGTCTTCATCTCATCGACTTATCAATCAACGCTTATATAGTTGATTGTGGGGTCTTTATACCATTCACTTAGCAATCAACCATTCATAATTAATTGTGGTGTCTTCATTTTTCCCCTTCGAACCTGATCGTAGAACAATCCGAAAGAGTATCCTGTTGTAGGTCTCGTCAGTCTGGGACTACCTTGCATCGTCTAGGGAAGGGAGCGGTCTCATGTTTGAGTCATAACAAAGACAGTTTACTAAATTATAGCAAAGTGCTTGGTTGTCAAAAATAAAGTATGTAATACTTAATTAAATTGGTACAATTTTTATTTTTATTTTTAAATTAAATAAAATATATTTATAGAGAATTAATTTTCAAGACATAAATGATATTTAAAACTATTTCTTTATTTTGAAGATATTTAGAATTATTTCATTCTTCTAAAGAAATAGATATCATTTAAAAACAAATTATTTTATAAAAAATTAATTATCAATATAGAAACGATTTAAAATAAGGAACCACGTGATAAAATGAAATATTATGTTTGAGATTTTCTATTATTATGAACAAATTATCATTTTTTTTTGTTGACCAGAAAAAAAAAATTATTTTCTAGCCAAAAGGTAAAATGTGAACGGAATTTGTACATGACATTATCCAGCAGAATAATCGATGAAACCGGGAGACTGAACAAAATTCATTGTGCGATAACATGCTCAATTATTCAAATGTACAAATAAAAAACACCAAGTGTACGAAGGAAGGTAAACACTCTGATCGTTTTTTTTTTTTAATTAATGTTTTTGTTTCGACTAATATTTAATAGGATTAAGTATTTAGTAGGTATGTTTTGCTTTAAAAAAAATCAATTTTTTAATTTTTTAATATTTTTTTATTTAAATAGTATAAAATAGATCATGAGAGTTTTTAGTAAATCATAAATAATAAAGAATATGATTTTCTTATATTATATTATATAGTTTTTTTCTTAATAGAAAAAACTTTAAAAAAAAGTAGTACGAAAAATAAAAAATAAAAACTAAATATTTAGGTTTTTTCTATTCAGTAAAAAGTTTAAAAAATTCAACATAAGTCATGAAGCAGTTAATAAACAAACAAACAAAATGTTAAAAGTTATTTAACTTGAGCAAAAAGCCAAAAAACAAACGCCATCTCATACTCTCAGCTTTTGAACTTTTCGAGTCAATGATCGATACCACGATTTTAAACTATGGACTGTAGACTTCAGAACTTTTCAACTCAATGATCAATACCGTAATTTTGAACCATATATTTATGTCGACCTCGTCGAGTCCTCTTTCTTTAGTTCTTCTCATAATATCCCAATCTATGTATTACCCGACCACGAGTCTCGACCCTTGTGTTTTGAATCTAAGCCCTAAGCATTAGCATCCTTTTTGCTCTAACTACATCATTATCCGTCTGATAGTTACTTGCTTGCTAATGTCCACAGGTACTACTTTTTTCAGTTACTTCCTTGCTAATGTCCACATATTGTTATAGCGAATGCCCCGTAAATTATGTTATGTTTAGTCCCTAAAAATGTTAGGAAAAAAAACTAAAAAATAAGGAAATTTTTTTTTTTTTTTTATACAATGAAATACTTTGTAACAATGTAATAAATTGTCGAGAGAAAAAAACTCAACAAAAATCATTTTTTAGAGTTTGAATGATATGGAAAATAAAAAAGAAAATTTTGATTCCCCCAAAAGTATAAATAAAAGAAAATTCTTATATAAATAAAATTATTTAAAAACTTATAAATTTTTAAATGATTTAATTTTTATATTAATAAATTAAAATAAATAAAATTTATTTGAAATAATAAACAAATCTTCTACTTTTCCTCATTATCTTTCCCTTTCCTCAAATTTTACAAGAACCAAACACAACTTAAACTTTAATGAACAGAAAAAATACTAAGTTTGTGTTGCTAAGGAAAGAAAGAAAGTGATAAATGAAAATGATTTTCTTGCGATTGGTTGTTTGATGAAAACTCTGTACTTACATATTTTAAAAATATTTAGATGAATTAGAATTAATAAAATGAGTTTGAAGAAACAAATAAAAATAAACGTTGGATTTAAATTTATTTTATTTTTCTTTCCTTCTATTTTTCTTCTCTGTTTTCTTTTCCTTACATTTTCTAAAAACCAAACTTGATCTAAAGAAAATTTAGCAATATATTTCAAACTATGGTGGAGTGTGTTTTTTTTATTTAATGTTGAATAGAACTTTTATTTAACTGAATGTAGAATAAGGCTTAATAGTATTAAGTATTAAATCGTTTATTTTTTTAATATTGTAATTCTAGTAAGTATTACGTTGTTTGTTTTTTATATGTTTAAAATCAATATCTTAAATATATTAAAAAATAATTTAAATGAATACTTGTTTGTGTAATGATAATATAACTTTGATTTTTTAAAGAATAGAAATATTTGGTTAAAATACCTTAAATAACTGAAAATTTGTAAATCTAATCATTTTTATGTTTTTCCTTAAAGAATAACTCATAATGGACAAAAATGTCTTTTGTCATTTCATGTATTTACATATATTTTTAAAGAAATGACCATTTTTACAAGAAAACAATAAAGTTATTTTTGTCAAAATGAGGTAAAAAATTAATGAATGATTAGATTTTTGAAATTTAGTTTTTAAAAAGGTCTTTTCATCAAATTATCTTTATTATTTTGATAAAATAAAAAATATTTGTATAATATATGTATAACATATTAATATATTTACAAAAAATTAAGCTATAAAATTATTATGATAAATAATTTATTATTATCATTCTTAAAAAAATTATCATTTTATTTATTTATTTTATATAACTAAAATACAATATATAAAATTAATAATTTTAAAAATAATAAATTGCTGAAAACAAAAATAAAAATATTTTGTATTTTAAAAATATTTTAAAATAATTGACTTTTTCTATTCAAAAGAAAATTTCAAAAATAGAAATAAGTTATGGAAAAAATACAAATGAATGAAAAAGCAATTTGCTTTCAGAAATAAGCCAAAAAAAACAAGCGCCCCTAAGTTCCTTAAAAATGAATGAAAAACACGGGAGCCAAATATATTTTAGGGTTTTATAGCTTACAGCTCATGCATTCTTCTCCTCGTGACTTTTCGAGTGGAATGAAATAATAGGCTAGCTTTTTGTAGGACCTTTTGCTTATAATTATTTTAACCATTGAATTATGTATGAACACGAAAAAGGAAAGTAAATAGAAGACATATAATAACAATAATTCAACGCAGGCATGTACATTAATTCATCAGCATACAATAGTAGAGAACTTTCTATATTGGAACCGAATAAGAAAAGTAAAAAGGAGACTGAATAGACAGATAATAAGAATTATTCCAACTCGTGATGTACATGATTAGTGGGAATGCAGCTAAACAATTAAACTTTATCAACTTTATATGGATGCAAAAAAAGGAAAGTAACATAAAAAAATGAAGACATAATTAACAATCGTTCAACATAAAATTCTACATTATTTCATCTCCATAAAAATGCTAGCTATGGAAAGGAAAAGAAAATTACTGTAAAAAATCATTTTCTCAAGTTTGGATGGCAAGAAAAGTATGAAGGAAAAAAAAAGTGAAGGAAATGCTAAGGAAATGATTATAATATTTTCCCTACTACTTTCCTTGGAAATTAATGGGGAAAATGAGACAAAAATGAAAAAGAAAAATAGTTTTGCACTATATCTATGTAATATGGTTCACAATCATGTACTTATATTTTATAATTTTTCATTCATATAAAATATGAAATAAAAGAGATAATTATTAAAGTTGCCAAAAAGGAAAAATATAAAAAAAAATTCTTTTTTTTTTTCTGTAAAATTTGCATACACAAGCAAACAAGAGAATATTTAGAACAAAAGTAGCCTAAGAGAAATGTCCTGAGTGAAACAAATTAGGGCATCTTTCTCTTTCCCCCTTTCAACATGAAGTCTTTCTTCTTCACTTTGGTAGTCATCTTCATCATGACTCATTTCTCAGAGCACTCTCATGCAGAAACCAAAATAGATGGTTTCACCACAGATCTCATTTCCACGATCACTCCCTGCTCCCACTTTTATAATCCATCGGAAACCAAATACCAACGCTTGCAAAAAGCCTTTCACCGCTCCATTCTGCGTGGCAACCATTTTTCGGCTATGAGGGTCTCTCCAAATGATATCCAATCCGATGTAATCCCAGGGAGTGGAGGATATTTCATGAATATATCACTCGGAACTCCACCAGTTCCAATGCTTGGCATTGCTGATACCGGAAGTGATCTCATATGGAGGCAATGTCGTCCTTGCGATAATTGCTACGAGCAAGATGAAACTCTCTTCGACCCCGAAGCGTCGGAAACCTACAAAACCTTGGCCTGTGACAATGAATTCTGTCGAGATTTGGAACAAAAAGGCTCTTGTGGAAATGACAACACCTGCAACTATAATTACGCCTATGGAATAGGTGAAACATTCACCATGGGGTATCTGTCTTCTGATACTTTCACAATCGGGTAGGGTCGAGGCGAACCAGTTTCGTTTCCAGGCATTGCGTTTGGGTGCCCGCATAGAACTGCTGGAAAGTTGGGTGAGAAGCATGTTGGATTGATAGGCCTTGGGGGAGGCCCTCTTTCACTAGTCAAGCAATTGGATTCCCAAGTGGGCGGACAGTTCTACTGCTTGGTGCCACTATCAACTACTGATTCCACTGCATCAAGCAAGATCAACTTCGGTAGAAATGGAGTTGTGTCGGGTTCTGGGACGGTGTCTACGCCTTTGATTAAAGGACGTCCTGATGCCTTATACTACCTTAAATTGGAAGGCATGAGTGTGGGAAGCACAAGGGTGGAATTCAGAGGTGTTTCAGCTGGGGAGGAAGGCAACATTGTCATTGATTCTGGGACGACCCTAACCTATCTCCCCCCAGACTTCTACAGTGAGGTGGAATCAGCTTTAGCAAAGGCCATCAACGGCCAGACGACTTCAGACCCAACCAGGACTTTCAGCCTTTGTTACAGTAGCGGAAGCAATTTACAAATCCCCACCAGAACCGTTCATTTCACCGGTGCCGACGTTCAGTTGCCTGAATTGAATACATTTATCCAAGCGGAGGAAGATTTGTTTTGCTTCACTGTGGTTCCTCTAGCTTAATTGTTCATCTTCGGCAACCTGGCTCAAATGAATTTCTTGGTAGGGTATGATCTCAACAACAATAAGGTTTCCTTCAAGCCTACCGATTGTGGTCTCCTGAATTTTCTGAGTCACTGGATTGTCGGAGCATTAACTTGTCAGCATGTACCTATAAAATAAACAAGAAAACGGCGGTGGTGCACCACACACATCCGATACCTAAGTCGATCCTAACTGGAGAGTGAAAGAGTCGTCTTTTCAAGAAAGAATGCCTGTGATATCTTTGTCAGGATTCCTCCTTCCTTTAATGAGAGGAAGATTATTCATTTTCATGGAAAGTTAAGTGATTTCTCCAAACGAAGGGAAAGAGGGCGCAGCGCCATGACCGTTTTTCCTTGATGCCCAATGTCGCAACTGCGTCTCTAAGAAGTGTTTGACCACCTTCAAAACGGTTATGTGTGTGGGGCGTCTTTAAACTAAGAGATCAGTCGGGTAATCATTAGTCGGCCGTCTTCTTAGAGATGGCTCCCGGCTAAGAGATGATAAGTCTAGGTGTTGTATCCCATGACCAGCTATAAGGTGATATACTTGGGCCTGGCCTGCGAGTAAAGGTGTTTGGGCCTAGTGAATTGTTGTCGGCTCTGTTCTGCACTAATAATGCCCCCTTTTTCCTACAGGAGGTTAGTCTTCCTCGATCGAAAAAAGAGAACTATCAGGATTGGCTTGGTGGGAACAAGGACTATTAATGGTCGGTAGATGTCCCAATGTGCGTGACACGGAATTTTCTATTTTCGGTGTCACATTTGATGAAGCTATTTGGGATTCCTCAGTTTCTGAGGTCTCTATAAAAGCTGTAGAGTGTGGATCTTGTGCCATCACATTATTGGTTTTTCTGCAGGGGAGATACGGGTTAGGCGTCGCCGCATTGTCGCGTCGTATTTTTCGACGCTTCATGGAAGAGGCTTATGAAGGGGGCTTGGACGTGACTTCCAACCATGGATTAGGCCGAAGGCCGCAAGGACTGAGCTAGATCGGGATTGTTTGCATTTCAGAGAATATTTTCAAGCCTCATCTATCTCCATATATGCCCCCCTGCCTTGTTATGTCCTTAGGTGGTTCGAAAACTGGAATGGAATCCTCTGTAGCTAAGAACCTCCCCTCCTAAATCGATGAGGCTCTTTTTTTTTTTTTTAGGACCTCTTTTTCTTTTTCTTCTTCTTCTACAAGTTTCTTATTCTTCTTCTTAACCTATATTGCTATGTAACGCTCGAAGTGTGATCGCTTTATTGTGTTGTTATGTAATCAGAACGCCTTTAGCATAATTAATGAAATTACATTTCCCGATATTTTTACGCCCTTGCATAATTTATTCTTTTTGCGCCCGGATTCTCGGTTAGAGGTAGGGACCGACTCCTCGGATCACAAGCTGTGACATTTGATAAAACTTGGAATGGATCGGCCCTTAGTGCTTCTCATGAACGTAATATAATCAGCCGGCCCAAACTCAACAGTTAGGATGGCGTAAGGGCCCACAAGCCTGGCCCACACTCGTCTTCTGTGCCTTAGGAAGTAAAGCGTCGCCAGGATTCAAATTGCCCATAGAGGTGATGAGTCAACAGTGCATTTAATCCATCTGTAGACTCTAGACGCGATATATAGGGAGTCATCATTAGATTTTACATGTTCCTCTTCTTTGTTCCATTGCCCTGCTTACCCCCGCCGAGAGCTTCACTAATCTGATTTTCTAGCATATCGACCGCTTTCACTGTGCACTTGTTTCCTCCTCATTTTTCAGGTGAACATAGTTTTTTCTCTAAGTACGTTTAGTTTCGGTCGTCAATACGTTTCCGGTGACAGAGTCGTAGGGGAGTGTCCTTAGGGCATGTTAGAACTAGGTGAATCTTCCCTGGGTTGAATGGGTTCACATAGGTTCTCGTCTTTTACCAGTTTGGTATTGTGACTTGAGGCTGATTTTCATCTTTTTGCCTCCTCTATTGTTGTCTGCTTGCAATATGGTGAGAGGTCAGAAAGAGACTTCTACTAGTCAAGCTGGGCGCACCCCCCACCCCCCGAGTCGAGAGTCGCCTTCTGCAAGCAGCATCATCTCCTCCCTCTCTATGGATGAAGCGAGGTCTTTTTGTCAAATCCCCAAGGATATTGACTTTGAGTTGTCGGAGGGCCTAGCTAAATCTGATCATAAGAATAAACATGCTGTTTTTCCCCGAGCAATCACATTACTCGTGTCGCCCTGGTCAAGCAATTTCAAGACTCACCACAAAGCGCCACCCTCCTATATTCACCCAAACATCATTCGGATTCTGAGTAGATGTTACGTACTAAACCTTCTTTATCAGCTAGACCTTTCATTGATGGAAGTTTGCTTTGCTTACACCTTGGAGGCTAGGCGCACTCAAGGGCCGACCATCCACAATGATCTAGAGCCCCCATTACACCAATACAAGGCTCCCCAATCTCGCCCCAAGTCCGAGGTGAAAGGGGAGGATCCCGGGCTCGTGGGACCTTAGATGAGACCCTGCTTCTCCTAACCTTCCATTTTTTGTAAACTGATCAACGTCTTTCCCAGGTGTGTAGTGTGTGTGCTTATAAGCCTACTTTCTGTGTGCGCGAACCTTATTATTGTGTGCCACTTGTGCAGGGAAAAGCCGACGGGGTAAACCGGTCAATTGGGTGGAGAAGGCTAGTTTTTAAAAAATTCTGGAAGTTGCTGGAGATTTTCAAACGGAGCGACATCAAGAAGTCCTTCTTACTTTGAAGAATCTGGATGATTTGAGTCACAACCCGGCTCCCTACAACGTTCCGATCATTCCGCGCCCTCTACCCACAGAAATCGTAGAAGGGGAGCACTACGTTACTGCGGACCTTTAAATTTACTCCCGGGTAGCTCATCTTCAGGTAGGGAACAGGAGACTGAGGTGGCTGGTTGGGAATTAGTGATCCGCACTACCGGCAACCTTCCTCCTCACAGTGAGGATCTCGCCCTTACCCCACAAGCATCCATGAAGGCAAAGGGGTAGCCGCAGAAGGCCTTTCCTTTTAGCAAAGAAGGGCTTCTCGTCCCGCTCCCAAGCATTGAAGAGAAAGAAGGACGTCGGGGCAACAAAATTTCTTAGCCGAGGAATATTTCGGGCCCCTCGGTCTCCCATATCCATCATCCTCCCGATGGGGAATAAGAAGAGAGGAGGGCAAATGTCTAACCTAGTTTCATAACTTTGTTGCTCGAGTTTTAAACGCTACAAGGCCAAGTGGTGGCTGACATGGTCCCCAAGGTGGTCGGAGAAAGGCCCGATGTGCGTGCAATAGTCATCTTAGGTTCGCCATAGGTTCCAATGACCAAATGATCCGAAAACACCAACTGGTGGAGTCAAGGAGGCCTCTCGATCCCCGCAATGATCCGGGGCATCCTATCCTCCCGAGTAGGCTCTGGCCGGCCAGAGGCTCTTGCACACCCAGCCGAACGTAGCAGCCACCGGCCTCAACCGTGTGCTCTTGAATTCTGATCATCCCTCCATGTATCTCGGTACCTACTTCTACGAGGAGGCTTACTCTCAGCCGAGGGTCAGGATCATTGATCGTCGAGGCCTTTTAACATAGGCGACCTTGCGCACCACTTAATATATCTATACCCGCCTTGGCTACGATGCCCATGACTGTGAGGGCCAAGGAGCAGCAAAGAAAGATGCCGCCTCACCGCTCCACTGCAAAAGCAGGACCCCCGTTGCATGGTCAAGACGTGGATGCTAATCCGAAACCGTAATTTTTCCAAATCGACGGAACTAGTACGTTTGTAACTTCTATGATGTTCTAGCATTATTTCCTAGTCCTATCCGATCCTTAATATGTCCATTCGTAGGCAATTACTCGCCATTCAACACGGTCATCAAAGACGAGTTCCTATCCAGTCAGATGCAAAGATATTACTTTACTCACGCCAAACTGCTATTTTCCTAATTCTAAGGCCTTGAGTGCTTCCTTGATGAGGTATCGAAGTTCATCAAGGCTAGAGTCGGAGGCCAAGGAAGTTTCGCAGAAGGGCGTCCTGGGTCGAGGCGAGAGAGATGCCTCGATTACGAAGCCGCGATGGCTAGATTAGTGTTGAAATGGTGAGGAACGCCGACGTTAGGGAACTGAGGTAGCTGTGATCCAACATGCCTTGGTTGTTTCAGAGGATGCCCGACAGAAGGGGGAGTCTGCATTGACCGAGGCTCAGCACATGTTGGCTGCTTTAGAAGAGGCCTGGCGGAAGGTGGAGGACGAGGCCAGCCGTCTAGCAAATGAACGAGTTTCTTTACTTCTAGAGCTCGGGGCTAGCAAAGACGAGTTGACCGGGGTCCGGGCATAGGCTTCTAAAGAGAGAAAGGCTATGAATGAGGCTTTTGACACAGGCTTTGACGTGATCTTTCACTATTTAAGCATACTGCCAGGCCTTCACACACAACACTTGTAAGTGGAGCCTTGATTCAATGGATGCCGGACACGCCAAAGCTCCTACCTCCGAGTTCTTCATATCAACTTCGATGCTCCCCCGTGCCGCCGTGGGTTCTTACCACCGATCCTAATGCACATGTTAGAGAGGCAGGCAAGAGTCTTCAAGTCGTTGAGGTTGGGCTAGGCATCCAGTATGATTCTCCCATAAGAGTAACTAGGGGGAATGATGAACCTGATGCCTTTGGCGGGAATTAAGGATTGTATTTCGTTGCCGTCAGTTTAGCCTTATGCCTTACGCTTTATGTCCCCGGATTTCATTGTCATGCAACTGAGTTTCTTAATAAAGCATGTGTTATCTTGAAAATCTCATTGTTGCTTCATCGAGTCATAATTTACTTTGTTTAGTCGAGTAACATAGATGGATGACCCCGGATAGATATCAACCTTCCCAATTTCCATAGAAATGCGAACCAGTCGTAGCATCAACCATAGTTTAGGCTTAGACATCAACCTTCCCCGCACTTGTAATGAACTACCGCATCAACCATACCGGGTCAACCACCGGGCATCAACCATACTGGGTCGGATAGACATCAACCTTCCCCGGACTTTGTAATGAACCAGCTGGGCATCAACCATACTGGGTCGGATAGGACATCAACCTTCCACGAACTTTGTAATGAACTAGTTAGCCATCAACCATACTGGGTCGGATAGAACATCAACCTTCCTCAGGCATTGCAATGAACCAGCTGGGCATTAACCATACTGGGCCGGATAGGACATCAACCTTCCCCAAACTTTGTAATGAACCAGCTGGGCATCAACCATATCAATAATAGGGACATCAACCTTCCTGTACTTTTAATGGTCCACTGGCATCAACCATACTGGGCTGGATAGGACATCAACCTTCCCTGGACTTTGTAATGAACAAGCTAGGCATCAACCATACTGGGCTAGATAGGACATCAACCTTCCCCGGACATTGAAATGAACCAGTTGGGCATCAACCATACTGGCCGGATAAGACATCAACCTTCCCCGAACTTTGTAATGAACCAACTGGGTATCAACCATACTGGGCTGGATAGGACATCAACCTTTCCCGGACTTTAAAATGAGTTAGTTGGGCATCAACCATACTGGGTCGGATAGGACATCAACCTTCCCCAGACTTTGTTAATTAAAATTTGAGATGGAAACATGGTTAGAGAATCAAATTTTTATTGATAGTACCTTTTAAGGTGCATAGCATTCCACATTCTAAAAATGTGTGTTCCGCCTAGTTTATCTAGTGCATACAATCCGATCACTGCCTCGTGTTACAATATATATGGTCCTTCCTGCCAGGTCAGTTCTTCACACTAGATTAGTTGTGTCTCAAGACTTTCTTTTAGGACCGTCCCCCCTTTGCCTAGAATACTGGTTTCACGCACTATTGCATAAGTTTTCCAATCTACATGGTAAGATGATATCCGTACAATCGCCGTCTTTCCTCGCAAGTAGCTCATTTACCGTGTCTAGTCCTCGACTATAGATTCTCAGACTTAGTCGCCATTACATTAATTCGGAGCGTAAGCATACCGATTTCTGTAGGGATTATAGCTTCTATCCCATAGGTAAGTGCGAAGGGAGATATGTCGGTTGGTCTTCGAGTGGTCGTTCTATAAGCCCATAGTACCCTGTAGTTCGGTCACCCATTTGCCTTAGCAGACTCCAACTATTTCTTCAATGCACCAACAGGTTTTGTTAGAAGCCTCATTAAGCCAAGAGCTGCAGATACCTGTGGGTGGAGTATAGACTTTATTTTCAACTGAAGAAGTTTCGTAGACCCTGCCATCATCTAGGGCACGTTTGTCTGATACAATTGACTGGGGAATACCGAATCGGCAAACAATATTCTTCTTAAAAAAATTGAGTGACATCCTTGTCTTTGATTGATGCGAAAGCCTCGGCCTCTATCCATTTGCTGAAGTAATCAGTGGCCACTAGCAACAACTTCTTCTAAGCTAAGGCGATAAGGAGCAACCCTAGTATGTCGATTCCCCATTGAGCGAAAGGCCATGGGCTTGAGATGGAAATTAGGTCTTGCCACCGACCTTAAGATCTAGAGCCCGACAAGCATCGGGTCAAGATTTTCACTTAATCGCGCCGCCGTGACTTCATGGTCACAATACCCCAGTGTGATTCGGTGTGCTAGAGTTCGCCGCCCGATGATTGCTACATCCCTTCGCAACTCGGCCAACACATACCAGCCCCGTTCGCGCTACATTTACATATGGCCCGTCCAGGGATCATTTGAACAACTTCCCATTGATCAAGGAAAATCTAGCCGACTGGATTCGGACCTTGTGAGCCTTGTTCTTCTCATTAGGGAGTTCTCCCATGTTGATGTACTGCGCTATGGGGTCCATCCAAGAAGGGGAGGTTTCGCTTCACTGGCTTATCTGACAAAGGGTCGAGAACTTACCTGGTACTAGAGGCGTAAATATAGTTTCTATTACTCCAGAAAGATGCATATGGGAACTAAGGCGTCACATTGTAGTCCTCGAATGTGTTCTAGCTTCCAAGCTAAAACTACCTAAGCTGCTGTTTAACTATATTATTACTGCCATTCTGGGAATCCCGACTCAGATTCGTGATTTACCCGCCTCTACCACCAATTGGGAATCACTTCGAATTATAAGTTTATCGGCTGATATCGCAGTTGCCAGTTCAATCCCAACTAGGATGGCTTCATATTCTGATTCATTATTTGAGGAGCTCAAGCCCAATCAGATTGCTTACTTGATCTTGTCCCCACTTGAGGATTTTAGTTGCAAGCCAATGCCAACCTGATTAGTGCCCAAAAAGTGCTATTTTGAACCCTATTTTTAATAGGTTTTGAGTGCTTTTTGTGTACTAATTATTATAATTAACCACCCGACATGTTCGGGGTCCCTATTGCACTTCTAATTGCATTCTCGAGGTCGCTTTTTAAGCTTTGCAGAATTGAAGCCAAATTATCGTGTCAATCCAATCATAACCAAGTCTAAGATTTCCATCAATTTCATATATTCTATATCAATTTCAACAAGCCGAATGAAGAATTTCAAAGCAGAAGAAAATAGGGAACAAATGGCAAGTCACAGATGCAGATGAAGCAGAAAACAAGGCCACGTGAACAAAGAGGGGTCAGCAGGATCCAAGAAATACGCTGCATTTCGCATGGGCATATTAAAATCTCGCAACCTAGCGAATCGGGAATTTTCGTCACTAGCTTAATTCTACAGGTTAAATAAATTTCCCAATTTCGCTTATCTCACAAACTCATACAATAACATAGCAGTCCATTGATAGCTAAATTTCAATTTCGCTATTCGTAGGAATTCGCACTAGCTTAAATTCTCGCTGTTAAGAAAATTTTCGCTGATGCTAGCGAAAATTCCTCGCATAGCTTAAAATGGTCGGCCTGTTTTTGATATTTTGATTCCAAACGACCACGTTTTGATCAATTACCATTTTCATTCCTTTTGTAATCTCATATTTTAGGCATTTTTTCATTTCACACTGGGTCATCATGCTTCACCTTATAAGTTTGTAACCCTAACTTTCAATCTTTTCAAGACATACGCAAGAGCCATTTTGCTCTTCTCTCTCCTTTCTCTCATTTTTCTAAGAACCAAACATACCTCGTGATGACAAACCAAGGCATGCTTACTAAAGCCCCTTTCCTTAGAAAGAGAGGGTCACCTGGGGGCTCGAGGTAAGTTTTCATGCCCTCTCATTTATCACACCGCATTTATGAGCATTTAAGCTCCCCGTATCTCACTCTAGGTTGAAACCTCCTAGATCCAAAATGCCTCAGCCAATGTGCATTTGGCAAGTTGCGGGTCGCAAAGTGACGCTAATCTTAGATCCATTGTCATCCATTTCAGTTGTCTCCTTATTAGTTGCCGTAGGTTGCCTTTTTGAGGCCATATATACACTGTTAGGGACTTGAATGCTCACTGAATGCCATATCTTATGAGGGAACTGTCCTCATGTTTTTCAGGCAAGCATTTATTCCCTTTTACTGTTTCTGTATTTCACTTTTTAGGTTTGAATCACTGTGATGTACCCTGAGTGGCTAGTACTTGGCAAGCTTTCAAGGTTCAGTGGATGCTTACTATTAGATCCACTGGAGGTCTATTTAGTTGCTTCGTCATGAGCTCTGTATGTTAGATCCAGTGATGGTTTTAATTGTTTTGAAACATTAAGGGGTAATAAATGCTATACATTAGGAAGGAAATAATTTTAGTGGTTTAGGTTTTAATACAAATGAAGAGCCTACTGAAATGACTATATGTCATCCTCCCCAACGCGAGGAAAAAGACCTAAGGACATAAGTGCAATGCCCAACCCTAAAACCAAAGGGGCCCGAGACTTCAAGGGGTCTTTATTTTACATTTTATTTCATTTAAATTTCAGTTTGCAAAACCACCAACCCACCTGCTTATCACCACCTTAAAACTAAATTTAATTCACCATTTTGCTTCACTAAATCATTTCGTATTTAAGAAAACCTACCCTCGTGTTCACCCTAGACCGCCATACTGCAGTAGCTTGACTACGGCAGTAGGAGGAACATAGGAATATAAATTTTTTGATTCTGCATCACCCTACCGTGGCACGAATCACAACCCCGGTTTGCCGAGACGCCCCGTCTACACTGAGAGTCCACCAATTCAAACTATCTGGGCATGTTTCAAGTTGGGGGATTTCTACTAGGAAGTCGGCCATAACCTGTCTCTTCTTAACTAACCTTGGCTTATATTGGATGTCGCATTCGCTTAGTTCGACCGCCCAACGAGCCATTCTCCCATATAAGTCAGGCTTGTGAATAGTATAATTAGCGGTTTTACCTAAGAAAGGGTCTAAAGACCTGGGTCACCGCTTCTAATAAGCCTCCGGCATTCTTTAATCCAAATGGCATTACATTGTACGAGAAGAGTCCCTGTGGGGTTAAAAAAGTTGTTTTCTCCGCATCCGGTGGGTACATGGGGATTTGATGGTATCCCGAGAAGGAATCTAGGATCGACAACATCCCATGCTTAGATGACTCGTCGACAATCTGGTCTATGTGGGGGTAAAGGGAAGTTGTCTTTAAGGCATGCGTTGTTGAGATTGGTATAGTTTACACATACTCTCCATTTACCACCTTTCTTTGGTACCACCACCACATTGGCCAGCCATTCTGGGTACTTGATTTCTCTAATGAACCCTGCTTTCAAAAGGTTATCTACTTCAGCCTGAATAACCTTATGGCGGTCCAGGTGGAAATGCCTTACTCTTTATCTGATCGGGCCCCAAGCAGACTGGCGCATTTAGCTTATGAGAAGCTCGCGCGGGCTAATGCCACTATATCGATGTTAAGAAGGAAACCGCGTGAATTACTCTTTCCCTCTTCTGACAAGAGGGAGATGACATAATGCCATCTCTCTGGCCTACCAGGTTATTGATTCCAGGGGATCCATAGCCAATTGTTCCCTATCCTCCGAACCCGCCTGTGCAGTGAGCTGTGATTGCTATTCCGAAGCTAGGTCCTGAAGCTGCTTGGTTTGAGCTTTCACCTTTCATGCTCTTGTACCGGCTAACCGGAGGTGACATGAAGCCGTTAATTGGTCGCTTAAGAGGTCAATCCGTCCCAGATCGGTTGAGAACTGATTGTTTGATGGTAGGTCGAGGGTACTGCTTTCATAGCGTGCAGCCAGGCTCGACCAACGATGGCATTGTATGGCCCTAAGTCTTTGATAATTGAGAATAAGACTTGTTGAATAACCGGCCTTGCCTTGACGGGGAGAGTAATATCACCGGTTAGCGTGGTTGCCCCATTAAATTCAGACAAAATTATGCTAGTCGAACTGAGCTTGTCAAGTGGAACTTTCATCTGCCTGAAGGCTAGAAGCTGTAACAGGTCGACCGCATTGCCAGGGTCAACAAGCACTCTATGTACATCAAAATTGTTAATGCATAAAGTAAGCGTAAGTGCATCGTGGTGAGGAGTGATGACACTGGACGGGTTAATGGATATGGGGCCGTCAACCGGTTGTATTGCTTTACTGTTGTCCGAGGTACTGATGGTGTTCAATTGGTTCGAATCGTACATCAGAAAGTTTTCCTCCGACGCTTGATTGATATCGTCATCGGGCCGTCGCCTAATATGTAATTGATGATGGGCCAGGGTTCGGACGGGAGCTCTGAGTTGGACGCTATTCTTTCAACTGTTGGAGCAATTTCTACTCTACGGGTCAGCTCCCGAATATATCTTCTGAGGTGGCCAGCCCGGATTAGTTTCTCCACTAGGATCTTTAGGGTTCGACATCGGTTAGTTTCATGCCCATGGTCCCTGTGATAATCGCACCTCAGAGATCGATTGCATTGCTCGATCCGACCAATTGGTGCAAAGTACGTGAAGTCAAGGTGATCCCGGGATTTGAGGGGAGGAGTCCCTGCCGAGAGATGTTTAGAGAGGTAACCGGGAGGTTCCTCTTTATCTCTTAATCGCTTCCCGAGATCTTCTCTCGGTTCTTACCTGCTCCCTTCTCGCCGAAGGTTCTCTTTGTGTCGCGTTTCGCTATTTTGGGCGGTAATCACATCGTCTCTGGGAGGCCGCCGATATCGCTTTCCAATGTAGAGTATTTGTCCACCCGTCTGTATAGTTCTTCCATTGTCGTAGGCAGATCCAAAGATAGCGATTGGAAGAAAGGTGTAGTCGGCCCAAAACTTCTTCGAAAGTTCTAGAGGACCGCATCCATGCTGTATGCATCAATTTGTTAGACAGTTTGTCTAAATCTTCTGGTGAAATCCCATATAGATTCATCCTCCCACTAGAAAATGGTCTATAGTGAGCTAATGTTTCCCTTTAGTCAGACCGAGAATAAGTACTAGGAAACACGTGCCTGCTAACCCATCAACGAGTTGATGGATCCTTGGGAGTTTGTGGAACTAGCCGCGCATCCTCCAGTCAGTCAAATCATTTGTATATATTCGCCATTTCCCGCACTTAATCATCACTTGCTGAAGTAAAGATGTGGTCATACTTGTCGAGGAGTTTACTACACTGCAATCGACTTCGTATGAAAAAGCTGCAGGGAGGCTCATAACTAAGATGTGCTGACCTAGTGGGATTATATAATGTCCCCAGTCTCTGATGCCAGAGTGCATAAATATACGAGGCCAAAAACTCCAAATGGGACACCTAAACTAGTTGATGAGCTACACCCCTTGCCACGTGGGTATGTTTGTGGGTGTGCTCGACTACCCGCCTTTCTTTGTTGAATTTTCCGCACTGACGAGGTGGCGTTTGACACCACTAGAATCAATGGGGCTCTTTTCCTTTGACTCCGGCCTCGAAGATCACCCTTTTAGTAGGTGGTAGATCTCGCTTTCGGATCCGCTCAGTAAAGATAACTCACATCCGCCGTAGCTGCCGCTGTCGCCAGCCATATAGGCTCCTACCTTTATTTTGTTTAACTGGGTGCGGTATACTCCCTCGTGCATTTTCAACTGCCGCCTTCCCGACGAGCCCGTAGTGCACGCTTTCATGGAGATATGGTCAATATGGCCTTACACCTGCATCTCGTCCCAGCCCTGCCTTCCTGCTTTGCCTCCATATCCTAACGCCAATGAAGGAACTGGTCTTCCAAGGATTGATTCAATTAGCTGCTGTCATGGTGATTAAACCCAACGGTCCGGTGGAGTGGATCGAACTACCAAAGCTTCGGGACGGAGATCACTCAAAATAGACAGCCAAGCCTCTACAGTCTTCATGGCTACAGCCACTCCCACAAAGTGCCCAATTGTGGTCTCTCGAATTTTCCGGTCACTGATCATCTAGCATTAACCTCGCAAAAGCAACATGAAAACTACTTGAGGCATCCGCCGCCTCCGATGCCAAGCCCATCCTGGGAATCTAGAGAGTGAAAGAGTCAAATCTTTTCAAGAAAGAATGTCGTACCTTCTTACGGGATTCCTCCCTTATGGAGGAGGAAGCATGATCCGATTTCGAAAGTGGGTGATTCTCCCAAAACTAAGATATAATGGTAGTTTTACGCCCATAGACCTGCTTTTCCTTTGATGGGTCGAGTTTCACTAAACTGTGCTTTAAGAAGTGTTTGACCACCTCCAAAATGGTTGTGTGTGGGGTAATCTTTAACCCAGAGATAGTTGTAATTATTAGTCACACTTTCTTAGAGATATTCCATTATAAAAGGATAAGTCTAGGTGTCAGGATCCTCATGACCGGGCCGGGAAGGTACCACTTTAGGTCCGGTTTATGTGTGCCAGCCCAGCAGTAGTCTGCTGGAGCTGGCTCTAGGCCTGATACCCACACCGATTACACTAAGCACCAGTTTAATTAGTTGGACTCTAACTAGTCTCTATATCAGCTTGTCAGTTTCATGCAAGTAAAAAGTCAGATAAAGCAGATATTTGTTAATGTCCTTTTCACTGTCCACCTTTTGTTGCTTGTATTTCTAGTTTGTTGGATTTGATTCCAATTTGAATTTTCTATAATGTGATTGACTTCGCTTTTAACCTAGAATGGTGTTCTTTGCTTTTGAAATTCTATTTTTGTTAGGCTTATATAAAGCCACTACATTTCTCATTCAATAAAAATAATTACTTTTGGGTTTTTAGTACATTACTTGATCAGAAAACAACAATTTGGTATTAAAGCTTCCCAAGAGGCCTGATTGAGTGAGGATTAAGAACTGCAATTTCCTAACTAGAAAGATAAGAGGCAAACGTACGTCTTGAAAGTATCTAATGATGGGATTCGAGAAGGCAATAAACAAATATGTTCAAGTTGTTATCCCTTACTTCGATGGTAACTAAGACAATTGGGATATGCCCATGGAAAATATTCTTTGATCCAAAGAGTATTGTAAAACCCAAGAAAAATACAATTTTTCTTAAAAATGGCAAAACGGTTATGACACCCCAAATCCCGGGGGTCCTTTTTTTTTTTTTTAGAAATTGCGAATACCGTTTCGTGAAGTGTCCATGAACAGTGGTAAAAAACAATAGCTCAAATGAATAGATTTAAACATAGTGCAGTGTGCTACCGATAGCTCTATCGCTGAGTGCGGGTCGGCAAGACCCAAGGCCATCCGGCCGCATGCTGGCCTCCCCTGTCAGCCGCGACAAAGACGTGTCATGCGCCGTCACTGATACGTCGCCATGTAATCGTCGTGACATGGGAAATCCCATATTTCAGGATTCTCTATCGCGACAGAAAGCCTTGAGAAGTCTATCATGACAGAACACTGTAGGAAGTTTGTCGCGCTAGAGAATTCTCTGTCAGCGACAAAACTCACGGTCGAGCGGCAGCTTCAGTCGATTGAATGCTGGCCCAAAGGTTCGCTACGCGTACGCCCGCCCGTGGTCGCGATAGAAAGACATCCTGTCGCAACACCACCCTTGGAATTTATGTCGCGACAGGAACGTCCCACCCCTAGGAAAACTCTGTCACGACATAAGGAGACCCTTGTCGCGACCCAAACCTAACCCAGCCCCAAACTCTATCGTGACATCAATTCTGTCGCGGACACAGGCCAAAAATCACGCGATAAAGAAGGCTCGGCGACCTAAACCACCCAAGATGCCTAGGAACTGTTACATGGAGACTGGCCGTGAGAGACGTGAGCAGAAAGCCTGCCAGCGAACGCATAAGCTGCGATGTCGCGAACGCATCCCACCCACACGCCGATCGTGCCTGCCGTGCAGCGCCTAAAGCCTGTCTTGCGGCTGGCCTCAGAACTCCTATCGCCACGTGGCTAGAGCAACCCTCGGTCATGTAATGTGCAGGACCCAAAATGGGCAATAACCTCTCCTGTCCTCCGCACCCGCTTTCCCTTTTCTTCCTTTAATACACCCTAATCTCAACACGCAACAACTTTTTTTATTATAAAAGCAACATGAAACCTGGAAGACTAGCCAAAATGTATTGAAATGAGTTCAATTACAACTTTATTCTTTTTACATAACAAAACTGGGTTTTCCACCCGAATTTTACAAAATACAAAACCAAGCCAAATCTGGGTTTTTCTTCACCACTAAGGTCTTGGATGCGTTCCATCCCGATGTACCTCTAGTGCCTAAAAATATTTTCCCACGATGGGGTGAGCAATGCACAGTAAGGAAGTTTTTCTACAAGGGCTACTCCCCACCTAAAATGCACATGCAATGGAAAACACACACATTCAAGTAAAACTATGCAGGTTCCTACTCGAATGTCTACATGCCATGCCCTATGCCTCGAGTTCTCACCGACTCCCTCACACATGCACTCACCATGTATGAAAAAAAAAATTGTTTTCAAAACAAAAGATTTTTGTTTTCGAAAACTCATTGGTCAACCTCCGATATAATTCCATTGGACAACCTCCGAATAATTCCGTTAGACAAGCCTCCGATATGATTTTTTGGACAACCCTCTGATACAATCCATTGGACAACCTCCGATATAGTTCATTGGACAACCCTCCAATTTAATTCATTGGACAACCCTCCGATGTGGTCTATTCTTTGGTTCAAAACCATTTCATGAACTCACACCCGTTTTGACGCGATGTTACCTTGCATATGGAATGCAAGTATGCCATGTTAAGTTACATGCATTATTTCAATTGGCGGCAACACCTATTCATCACATCATGTCAGCGGCATATATCAACATCAATTTGCACAAATTGCATGTTATTTAATTATCAAAACAATAACACACAAGAGTCCCTTTGGAATTAGAACTCAATCCAACGAGGCATCATCCAAAATTTCAACATTCAAAACACGCAACACATCAAAATAAAAATTTTCTTTCTTTTTCCTTTTCCAAACTCTTGTTCATCGAGAATAGCCATGTGGCTCGAGGTGCGACATCACGCCGCGGCTTAGCCTCCCTTGGCCGTGAGTGCACCTCTTGTCGCATCTCATTATCAGCGGTCACGTAGATAAGTATGCATTGCCGAGCGTGTTTCATTCGGGGTCGGGTCACAACCTAGTGAGTCGTCGTGACTCGGGCCAACTAACCCATAAATTTTTCATTTTTTGTATGGGCCTTAGACTCGCCCAAGCAAATTCCGAACATTTCCATCCCAAAAATTTTAGGACTTAAAGATTCAGGCCACTCACAACCCCGCGATGAAAACCGGTGTCATTAAATGAAGCTTTAAGCTAGGAGTAAAACCGAGTAGGAAAATCCCCTACCTCTTGGAGTTTACCGAAACTCCCGACGATTTTGGTCTCTATTCAAAGCTCTTGCCATGAGGACGAACTTTACCTCTTGCTCTGACGAATGCCGATGGCCGGATCTCCAGGAAAACTAGAGAGAAGAAGGAGCTTTTCTCTCCTCTTCTCTTCCTCTCTATTTTCTTTCCTTTTCTTTTTCCTCCACTCTTCCCCACTCGGATTGTTTGGTCCAACAAGTCAAGTGGGATGTCCTCTCTTGCCACATGTCACCCTCTCATTGGCTCTCTTAGATTTCCCTTATCCACTTATCCAAAACTTTGATTTCCATCCTCTTAGGTTGTGACATGTACCACATGGGTCCCACTTAGACTTTGGTTTGACTTGTTCTCCATTTTACACATGGCTCATTGTGAGCCATCTAAACAAGTGCCAAGTGTACTGTTAATTCTGGTGCCTCAAAACGTGGAATTCGACTCGCCTAGAATCGGATCAGGTCTGATTCGCTGAGATTTATCTCCAACGATGAAGTCCATTTCATCATCCGATATCTAGGAAAATTCCATATTTTCAACCGAAATTACTGTTTTACCCTTTTTCAAAAAAATTGAATTTTCTTGAGTTTTACAACGGTAATTTATCGTTGTATTACAGGTTGAAAACCTAAAATTTTCTAGATCTCGAATGATGAAATGAACCTCACCGTTGGATTCGTATCGCGAAATCTAGTTACCCAAACGAATTTTGTCAAATTCCGAGATAGTCGGAATTTTCACATTTTTCGAGGTGACGGGTGTCAGATGAACCTCAAAAACGAGAAAATTAAAGAAAATCTTGGAATTTGTAAAATAATTTAAAGAAAGTTCATAGAATATAATTTGAACTTAAATCGGGACGCAATAAATTGTTTCGGGACGAAAACGGACTCGAACAAGTGGGACATGTGACACGACGTGAGCCACGTATCCAAAGTATAAAAAGAGGAAAACATCTCATTTGGGAAAAAGATCTCCCATTTCCTGATTTTTTTAGCATAGAGAGAGAGAGGGAGGAAGGTTTCGACGATTCAAGGATTTCTTTATCAGTTAAAATTGGTCAAGTTAAGAACTAAAGTTCACCACCTCGACGAGGGCTACGCTTTAGGTACCAAAAGGGGAGAGATTTCACCAAAATTTAAAGAGGAGATTTGGGGGAAATCAAAGTTTTCGGGTTAAGAGGTGTTTTGAAGCTTCCTAACAGTGTTTCCTATGTTCCAAGAGGTAGGGGTTCTTCCTTTTTTGATTTTATTCCTACCTTAGGACTGAGTTGGGATTGTTTTGAAGCTGATTTTTAGCTGAGTTTGAGACGGTTTTTGTGCCATGTTATGGTGGCTTTAATTCGGACGGTTTTGGTGGCCGGTTTTGTAGTTTTACTTAGGAGGGGGTTAGGGCATGTTTAATGTGACGGCCCACTGGCTGCATCTTAACCCGACCTGCAGGCGAACCGGTCTCTGGATACGTCCTCTCTTTGTTAACTAAATACAATCTATTTTTCATTAAAACACATTTCCAATGCTCATTTTGGAAAGGATATTTATCTTTATGAAAATATATTTGTATATACTAATTCAACTTAAAGGGGGCCCATTATTTTGTTTTCAATACACATTTTTCATTTAATATGGCATTACATGCCCATTTGGTCAATCTACCACCTTTATACCTTACGACATTATAAGCTGTTTTCAATACCAAAATATTTACAAAAAAAAATCAGAGTTCGTATAAAAAGTGTCAAATACATTTCATGAATGGCTGGCCTGACTTTACTTCAACCCACGAGGCCTCGACGTTGACTCAATCGTGGATATTTTCCTTCGACCTATTCACTCTGGCACATGCGTGACGATAAAATAACGCGCTTAAGCATTTTCATGCCTGGTTCTATACGCTCTTCTTCATTTCCAATTTTTAAGTAAATCATGCATTTTTCTAATTTGTATAATTTTCAATGACCAATGCTATGATAATACATATATGTATATATTTTCATTTCGTATACATTCAAATTACAATTCATTGGTCATTTTAATCATGCAGTTTCATATGCAATAAATCATTCTAACACAAATCATGCATTTCAAAATTTTCTTTTCATTTTGCCCTTAAAAGAATTTAACCAATGCTTTCGATGCACAGGATAACGAATCACCGGCACGGTCCCGCTAGGCTGCAGGCCGGTATAAAAAAGGTTTTATAACACAGTACGGTTAACATTCTATTAAGGGTGCTCAAATCATTCATAGCAATTTACAATAGTGTATATACATTGATTAGAGTGAATTATGCATGCATTTCAGTAAAATTTATGTGTTTTTATAGCTCAATTACATGATTCACATTCATGACCACTAATATCAAGGCTAATCCCCCCATACTATAATGTTAAGGTGACACGGCGATATAGGAGCAAAAAGGAAGTCTAACAACAAGAAAATAATTCGAAGCAAAGAAATAAACAAAGAAGTGCAAACAGATCTCTCGTACGCACCGCGAGGGACTCCACGCTGCGGCGTAGCGCTTTGCAGTAGTGTGGAGGCCCTATGCTACAACGAACCAGTGAGGCAGATTCTAGTAGCCTCGAATACGCCGCGGCGTAGCCTCCTTCGCCGAGGTGTAGCGAGGTCTCTTTCCAAAGACGGAGCACAAAACCTCATCTCCTGATGCCATTAATGGGCCCTGATCCCGATATGGTATGGAAGCAATTTCGAGGCAAGAAGGGGGGATTCAGAGGCGCATCAAGACAAGGAGAGATGATAGAGAGAGATTGGGCCGGGAGACGGATTCCAAGAGATCGCGAAGACGCCTTCTTATGTATTTCTTTTCCTGATTCGTTTGATGCTGAAAATCTTTCAATCTGTAATGAAAATCACTATGAACTAACTTTTCTCTCTAGGGTTTTGTCAACCCTAACCACACCATTATGGATTAATGATTAGTGCTCAAAAAGTGCTATTTTGAACCCTGTTTATTCAAGGTTTTGAGCACTTTTTGTGTACTAATCAGCGTAATTAACCCAATTTACATATTAAGGTCCCTACTATTCTACTGATCCCATTTTGTGGCTAATTTTGTAGTTTTTGCAAGCTATTTATGCCGAAATTGTTGAGTCGATCCAAGCACGAAGACTTTGGGTCAAACTCAACATTGCAAATCAGAGACCAGAAGGAAAGAAGAGCAGAAATACAAAGAAAATGGAAGTTGCGAAAATTGCATCCTGCGAGCACTGTTCATGCCTCCAGCCAGCACTGTTCATCATCCAGTCACTGTTCACCTGCTTTTTGACGCTCTGGCTGTTTGTTACAAATTTTTGTTTCTTCCCATTTTATCCTTGTAATAGCTTTTGGTTTGGTTTTTGTAATTTCCTATACACTAAGCACCTATATAAGCCTCAATTGCATAAACTTTGAATCAATATACAATTCGACGGGAGAAGCTAAATTCTCCTCCTGTTTTCTTCTTCTCTCTCTCTCCCTTTTCTCTCATTTTCTAGGCACTTTCGAGCAATAAAGACCCTCCTAAGGATGACAACTGAGGATGAGCGGCAAACCCGCCTGAAGCTTTAAGGTCAGTTACGCAGATTCAAGGCCAATTGAGGTCCCCGCTCTTCGCGTGTGTATTCACCGCGCTTGTGTTCCTTTCTAAATCAGAAGTTTTTATCTCCCTTCAAATCCCCTTGAATGGCTATTATTTGGTCAACTTTTAGGGTTCAGTGGATGCCTATTGCTAGATCCACTGAGATTCATTAGTTAACCTCTATGACCCATTGAAAGGGGAGTCCATGAGACTTATTTTTCACTGTTGGTGACCACTGATGACCAGTAGATGCCATTTTTCAAAAGGATAAATATTTTTGGGTTAGGGTTTTAAGGCCTAAATGAAGATCCCAGATCGGAGATGCTATATGTCATCCTCCCCAACGCTGAGAAATGAACCTGAAACCTCGCCTGTCGAGAATCCCAAGCCCAAGATCCCGACACTTCCAAGGAGATCTCTTTATTCTTTTCTTATTTTTTCTCCATTTTTTATTTCAATCAAGCCTCACCATCAAAATCCCCCGTTTAACCAAATCCTATAATCCAAACCAAATTCACCGCTTTATTATCATCAAGTCATTTTGTACAAAAGAAACCATCCCAAGGTCCCATCCTGATGCACACTAGTCCATCACGGGAGGACATTTGCATACAACTTGTCGATTCACGACCCATCACCAACACCACTCACCCGGCATCAGCATTTGACCTGGTCATAACGACTTGTATCCCACGACATCACCATTCGCAGGTTTCGCTCAAAAGACGGTTTGTTTTATTTCGCCCGCTTTCGTAACATTTCGCGGATTTTAGTAATTGAGCAGATTTGTGACAGTTCTGTATGAAATTTGACAGACTGAATAACACCTATAGAAAGAGGTAATAAGTGTCTATGAGAAACCGGAGAGCATATATGCTACAGGATCATGTGAAGATCAGGAGGCATGATCCGCGGAGAGAAATCCAAACCCAACAGTCTAACAACACAATGGATGAGTGCACCCCTGCCTGCTTGTTCCTCCACAAGATATCTCCACATCCACAAGATGCCTCTTCACCTCAAATTCTTTAACCACCACGCTAATTTCCTCCAATGGAGCAGCAATACCGAACTTGAGCAAACTAGTGGATAACTTCATAAAATGTAGCAGTAGGTAGTGAATGTCCAGGCCAATCAAGAAATTGACACAGTGGAGAGCTCCCTAAACAAGGAATTGGATGGATTCCAGAACGAAATTGATCAGAAAGTTGACATTCTGCAACAATCCATCTCAAAGCTCACCAATCAGCATGGTCATCAAGAGGAAGGGAGTCAAGAGGAAGAGTGCCTAAATGAGACCATGGTAGAGGAGCAAAGGTCACCGGGGCACGACATAATCTTCGCATTGGTGCCGATGTTCACCCATGGGAGAAGAAGGAAGTAATCCTCATTTGTCGACGAGGAAGCAGCTGAAGAACACCAAGAGAACACTTACTCCTCGCCCTACTCGACTCACTACACGCCCACACCAGCACAATCCACACCCAAAAACACCTACCATAAAGGCCTTCACCTGATTCGCACCGCGACGTGGTCGCACAACATTAGAAAATTAGTGGCCACTGTTAGAGCCTTTGCCACTACATCCAAGACTTTGGCAACTGCTGATGTTGCATGGCATAACAGATGGTTCGGGTGCTGGTTCGGATTTGGAGCACCTGAATCTCGCATTCAGCCCACGCCCAACAAATTTCCAAAAAGGCCTAAAACTGGGAAGGCCTGGGGGGAGAAACACAAATTTCTCCCACTTTTTGTTTTCATCTTTTCTTATTTTACTTTATTTTATTTTATTTTATTATGATTTCTTTAATTTTTCTTCTTATATTTCCTCTAATTTTTAGTTAATATTTGTTTCTAGCTTATTTTTCAATTTTCTGCAATTTCTCTTAATTTTTTTCTGTGTTTATTTTTACAGGTCCAGAAGCTAAAAATTTCGCAAATTCCGAATTTTCAGCTCGTGAAATTGTACTCGCACCAGAAAGGCAAGCCTTGACTTTTGTTCCACTGCTTTCATTTTTGTCTTATTATATATATATATATATATATATATATATATATATATATATATATATATATATATATATATATATATATATATATATTAAAAATTTGTCTTCACACAAAATAAAAAAATAAAAAATTATTTTTTTATTTTTTATTTTATTATTCAAAAAAAATATTTCACAAGGCGAATTTTCGCAACCCGTTCCACTCCCTCAGCCCCATTTTGTTTTGATTATAACTTTTCATCCAACTCGTTTTGCTTTTGTACCTCATGGAAACTTAGAGAGTGTAGAATCCAAATATAGTTAGAAAGAACACTTTTGAAATTATTATAAAGTAGTAATTTCCAAAATGCTCCAATTGGTCACTTTTTTTCTCTATTTTCTTCTCCTAACTTGTTTATTTGAAGCCAAAACGGAGTGAATAAGGTGTCGATAGAAAGCTTGTGAAGTCTGCTATCCAAAAATGAGCACATATCATCAATGAGGTAGCACTTCCTTCTCTAAATTTCCAATCCAAGCCCCATTGCGGACAATGTGACATTTGGTTAGGGGGAGAGTTAGCAAAGGAAGTGGCATTTATTTATGTTTTTGTTTTTATTTTGAGCAATGATCTTGTGATGTTCAAAGGCTTGCCGGTTTTCCTCAGAAGTCGTTATACTATACAGTTACTTTTCAAAATCGACCCATTTTGCACCCATATTTTTTGTGTTCGCTTAACCTATAGTTTGAAAATTGAAACTCTGTCAAATTCCTATTGATGTTGATTGGTTTCACGCCTCGGTCGAAAGTGGATGATTAGCTTGAACTCTTGTTGCTTTCACCACTTTTCTTCCACTTCTAGCTAACCACACACCGTGCACACATCGTGCTCTCTTCAATAAGCTCAAAATCAGCTTCTCTACCTCCTAAACATTGTAAAACCTACCCTAGTTTCGTTGACCACCTATAATAGGTTAAGGACCCCCATGAATGAAGGCCAATGAAGTCTTCCAATAGAAAAAGAAAAAGAAATTAGAAAAGAAATTAGAAAATCCGCGACGCTTTGCCTTGAAACTCGAGCACGGTCCGAGGGATCTACGGCGGAAGCCTTTAAAGCTTGGTGCCCTAAACTAACCGGGTTTGAGCCACTCGACTCTAGCGCCGCTACATGGGGTGAACGGGGTGGAGCTTGTGTTGTAGCTGGAGTTTCGGAGTCCGGGGTGAAACCTGAAGAGTTAGTGGTCGAAAGATCCTTATGACTTGGTGCCCTAAGCCTTAATTGATTGGGAGTCATCGGTAGATCCTCACATATGGACTTTAAGTGAGGTCGACTCTCAAGATTGAGACCCCCTACAACACAAAAAGGCAGGAATAAGAGGGTCCTAATCTATTTAGGTTGGTTAGTGTCCCAAGTGTAGATGGGAGCTTATTAAGAAAGGCAATGAGGCGTATTGTTAGACATCAAAACAAACACTTAGATTTTGGTGGAAGTCTTGTTGTCTTTGAGAAGGGAAGCTCTTTGATACTCAATTTCGTATGGCATTCATTCTCTCAAAATAAAGGTTACTGGAAAGGCTGATGATTCTTACTTGTGGTTGTAGGGCATTACTCATTCACAACCTTTTTGAAATAGCATTTTCGGTGAACATAATTTTGTTATTGTTTTGTATGCTCTCTGTCTTTCTTTCTTTCTTTCATTGCTAAGGGACTAGCAATGTGTCTGTTGGGGTGTGATTAGTGCTCAAAAACTGCTATTTTGAACCCTGTTTATTTAAGGTTTTGAGCACTTTTTGTGTGCTAATCAACGTAATTAACCAAATTTACACATTAAGGTCCTTACTATTCTACCTGGACGATTTCAGGCTAATTTGTAGTTTTACAAGCTATTTATACCTAAATTGTTTGTTCTGATCCAAGCGCAAGAATTCGGTCAACCCAAGATTGCATCGTGAGACCGTATGAAAAAAAGACCAAAATACAAAGAAAATGGAAGGCGAAATTGATCCCGTAAGCACTGCTCATGCCTACCAAGATCGTCCGTCCTCCAATCAATTGTCTATCCGCTGACGCTTTGGCTGTTTGTTACAAATTTTTGTTTCTTCCCATTTTATCCTTGTAATAGCTTTTGGTTTTGGTTTTTTTTGTAATTTCCTATACACTAAGCACCTATATAAGCCTCAGTCTGTACAAACTTTGAATCAATACAAATTTGACGGGAGAAGCTTTCAGCTCTCCTGCTTTTCTTCTCTTCTCTCTCCCTTTTCTCTCATTTTCTGCACTCTGAAAGTGAACAAAGGACCCTCCAGGATGACAACTTGGAGGACGAGCGGCAAAACCCAAGCCCTTGGAAGCCGGAAGGCCTGATGCAGGACCAAGGCTACCGAGGGTCCCCTGCTCTTCACGTAGGTATTCACCGTCGCCTGTGCTCCCTTCTAACTAGGTTTTTATCCCTTCAAATTCCCTTGAATGGCTATTATTTGGTAAGCTTTTAGGGTTCAGTGGATGCTTATTGCTAGATCCACTGAGATTCATTAGTCATTGAAAGGGGAGTCCAGGAGACTTATTCTTCACTGTCAATGACCATTGATGGCCAGTAGATGCCATTTTTCAAAAGGATAAATATTTTGGGGTAGGTTTTATAGCTAAATGAAGATCCGGCTTCCTGAGACGATCATAGGTCATCTCTAATACGAGGAAATGAACCCTAGAAACCCCTCAATTGCCGTAGAACCCAAGCCCGCTTCCTCTGACATACTTCAAGGAGATCTTTATTCTTTTTCTTATTTTTTCCATTTTTATTTCCACCAAGCCACCATCAAAATCCCCCTGCTTTTACTAAATCCCATAATCCAAACCAAATTCACCCGCTTTTAATATCACCTGTAAGTCATTTGTACGAAGAAAACCTATCCTCGTGTTCGACCCTGAAGCCACTATACTGAGTAGCTCTTACTACAAGAGGATTTAGGATATAAATTTTGTTGATTCCGTAACACCTATCGTGGCACGACTAAACCCTACAACACAAAAAGAGTCAGTGGAATAAGAGTGGGTCCCGACGATTTAGGCTGGTTAGTGTCCCAAGTGCAGTGATTTGGTTGGGGGGGAGAGGCTCGACAACTTTATTGTTGAGGACTCGATCAAACAAACACTTAGATTTTAGTGGAAGTTCTCGTTGAGTTCGAGAAGGAGCTCTTTGATACTCAATTTTTGTATGGCATTTATTCTCTCAAGATAGTTAATGGGCAAGGCTTTGATGATTCTTACTTAGTGGTTAGCATTACTCATTCACAACCTTTTGAAATAGCATTTTTGAACATAATTTTGTTATTGTTTTGTATGCCTTCTTCTTTCTTTCACACTCGATTCCTGGTCCGACCCGAATGGCTGATCCGAACCAAGTTCGGGGCGCCGAGACTATAAAAGCCTCTTTACCTTTTTTTTTTTTTTTTTTTTTTCGTGAACTTGAACTCAGGTATGATGTCAATTTCTGTAATAACAAAAATCATTTACATTCACAAAAGAACTACCACCGGAGTGGTGTCTATCAAAATCTATGCACATATACTAAGTCCCATTTACTTATACAAATACTTATACATGTACATATCTAATTTAAACATCGAGATGGAAACAAAGGCTGGTGAGCACACCTATCTCTCGGGTGATGGCCCGTGACCGATGGAATGTCCCGTCCTTTTATCTCCTCTTCGCACTCACACGGATTGAACACTCATGGTTAAACTTTACGCTTAAGTGGGAACATATAATGTATGAATCGACCAATGACAATAATCGCCGTCACAATATTTTTACATTTACTTTTTCTTATGCATATCACGAAACCTATTCTTATGTGACTTCTAACTCATATCATATTATGCATGTAGGTTTTATCCTTTTCAGATTCCATATAATTATCTTGTTCGTATTACTTCCCTGTGTCCTGTATTTTACAGGTTGTAACTCATATCTTCTACATGTACGATAGATCAGATCATATTCAAAGTAAACTTATACGTATATACAATGGCAACAAGCCTGAACAGACTTCAAGTCATATCAAATACACATGTGGTCAAACCGTATCGATACTATACATATTAGACTCATATCATTATCACGCCGGCCATTAATCAAACTCCTTTTAGCAATTACATTTCAAGATTCTGGACGCCCGCTTAATTCTTTAGTTATCGCTTTATTAAATTTCGCTTCAAAAGTGTCACGACCCGAATCCCCTACTGATCCGGGTCAAGTGGATCCAAGCCTATCTCGGCTTATCTCGACATTTTCAATTATAATCTCAAAACCCTTTGCTTGGTTTCCATTAAATTTTATTTTCAAAGTGTCGCGACCAATCCCCGACTGAATTCCCATGTCATGATTAGTTCTGGAGTCTCACATTTCGACATTTTCAATTATCATCTTAAAACCTTTTGTTTAGTTTTATTAAATTTTTATTTTCAAAAGTGTCACACCAATCCTAAACTCACCCGTCGAGGATCTAAGCCAAGCTCCTATTATTCCTGATGTTTTCATTTATCTCATAAAACATTTTATTATGTCTTTTCGTTGTGGAAGTGATTTCGGGCCAGGAAAGCCCCATAATCATTTACAATTTCGCACTTGACATGCATTTATCATCAAACCATGCCTATTATATCAACAACAAATACTATGCTATTCCAACTGATGCTTCCATTTTATAAGCCTACTATCATATCACAACACGATTTTCAATGCAATAACTAATTCACAATTCACTTACTTAGATTTAAGCATATACATAAAAATCCCATTTACACTTGTCAATGTTGGTTATTTCACTTTGACTATTCAAATCACATTTTTGACGGATTTCGTTTGATGAATCCCGCCCTTATTATCATTCGGTAAGGTACTTACACATTTAACAATTCGGTCTCCCATCATGACGGATGCCGTTTAGTGCACCCCGACATGTGGTATCACGTATTCGGTCTCCCATCATGACTAATGCCGTTTGGTGCACCTCAACATGTGGTATCACTTATTCGATCTCCCATCATGAGGGATGCCGTTTGGTGCACCCCGACATGTGGTATAACTTAAATGTCATACTCCATCATGACGGATGCCGATTGGTGCATCCCGCCAAGTGGGACATTTCTTCAATGTCATACGCCATCATGACGGATGCTGATTAAGCATCCCAAGTGACATTGAAAATTTCGGGTGCTCGCGGACGGATGCCGATTGGTGCATCCCGCCAGGCAGTTCATTCGGTATATCGATTCAATTCACATTTATGATGGATTCCGCTTCATGAATCCCGCCCTTATCATCATTCACATTCATTCTGGGCCAAATATCACATTTCAATTTCATATTCACTTTCGTGATATCTTTCAAAGATATACTCAATCTATGTACTTATTTCATATACTCATTCACGTACTCATTTCATATACTCATTCATGTACTCGTTTCATATACTCATTCATGTACTCATTTCATATACTCATTCATGTACTCATTTCATATACTCATTCATGTACTCATTTCATATACTCATTCATGTACTCAATTCATATGCTCATTCATGTACTCATTTCATATACTCATTCATGTACTCATGATCACATCTATACATATTGCATTTCCTATATATTTCCTGTTCCATGCCTGTGTGGCATATGGCATTTCATATACTTGTATGTTTTATTTGTACTTTATCAGACTGTCCTATCTCCCATAGGAGTACAAAACCGAGACTCTTCCTCTGATACCCTTAGGTACTTTTCTTATCTATGCTCCTTTACATATCAAATCTACATATATTGCTATTTCTTGTTCATATCAACATCCTTTCTTACTATGTATTCCAATTAACTTTAACCAAGCAATTAGTACACTTGGTACAACAATTAAATTTTCAGAAATGATGGGGGCACCAAATTCCATTAAATGGTATATGGTTAGATTCTAGACTCAATGATCTTTCCATAGAGTCCAAGAACACCCATAATGGAGTCCCAGTTAGGAGTTATGCTGCAAGCCGTGAAGAAATCAGCTTATCATAGCTACAGCAGCTAAACAAGAAATTTCGCTGCCTTATCATTTTGGGGATCTTAACTCTACATTATTCAGTTCTTGTACTCAATTTGAAGCTTAAGCTCAAGGGTCTTTCTCCAACCTAATCACCCAAACTCTGGAGAACCCAAACTCAAGCAGTGTCCTAAACAACCCCGGGACTATTCTATGTTCAAAACAAAAACTTAAATTGGCTTGAACATAAATTTCCACTTTTGGAAAGGAATTTTTGGTCCTCATAGAATCAGAATTTGAAGGTACCTATTTCCGGATGTTTGATTCTCCTTGAAGTCTAGTTTAATTAGAAACTTGAAGCACTCAAATCGGATCAGAAATGACCAAGTTATGGCAAAAATACGAACACTGGTCAAAATAAAGCAAGGTGAACATAACACAATCGGTACCGGTACCGGTACCACCCCTCGAATTTTCCCCATAATGGTGGTTTTTCTCCCATTTTTCCATACTTTGCTACCCAAATCAACTCAATAATCAATATACACTTCAAAACTACTCCATATTCATCTTGTAACCTCAATTATACTCAAATCATCTTTCAATACATATCTTTCATCAAAAACCTTTCATGATTTTCTCCCAAAAACAACTCTAATATGGGTCATAACCATACACAAACCAAATACAAGGATTTGTTAGGGTTGTTCTAACCCAAACTCCTTTACTTTGCAATTAAACATGAATCCAACCTCAAAGGGAGGGATTCCACTATCTTGTACCTTTACTTCGCTTTACCACTCTATTTCAAGAAATCTAGGTTGTGATGAAATCCTAACAAAACCCTAGAAAGATCAAATGCCAAACAAGAAATCCATATATCAAAGGTTGCTCCATACAACCCAAAACATGTATCCATACTAGTAGTCATAGTTCCATACAAGAAATCCAAAGATCCATACCAAATCTTGCTAGAATCCATACAAGAATTCATTCTAGGGTTAGGTTTCTTACAACCCATAACTCACAAACATGTATCCATACAAAACTATACAAACTTCCATACCTTTTTGCTCTTCGTTTCCTCTTCTCTTCTCTTCTTCTTCTCTTCCTTTCCCTCTTCTTCTTCTTCTCCCCTTCTCTTCTATTCTCTACGGTTTGTTCTCCCCCAAAATGAGACCAAATTTGGTCTTAAATCAAACATCTATCCTTAGGCCATGTTTGGCTCCCAAAAACCCATTTTTTTGGGTTAAGTTTTCATTATTTCACTTTAGTCCTTAGGTTCTTCTCTTTTTGCAAATCAACTTATGCCATATTCTAATTTAGCCCCTAGTCTTTCCCTTTTATGACCACTAGGTTCTCAAGTAGTAAATTACATATTTACCCTTTTGATCTCATATTAATTTCCGGGTTTCTCGTTTTATTTCCCGAAAATTCATATCTAACTTTCATTAAACCCTAAACATGTCCGAAAACTGCTATGGTATATTTTGGGGTGTTACACTTTCTTTCATTGCTAAGGGACTAGCAATGTGTCGGTTGGGGGGTGTGATTAGTGCTCAAAAACTACTATTTTGAACCCTGTTTATTTAAGGTTTTGAGCACTTTTTGTGTACTAATCAGCGTAATTAACCCAATTTACACATTAAGGTCCCTACTATTCTACTGATCGATTTTGTGGCTAATTTTTGTAGTTTTGCAAGCTATTTATGCCGAAATTGGTTTCAGTCAATCCAAGCACTAAGAATTCGGTCAAACTCAAAGATCGCGATCGAGACCGTATGAAAGAAGAGCGTAAAAATACAAAGAAATGGAAGTCGCGAAAATTGCATCTGCATGGTATCTGCTCATGCCTCCGTACCAAATTGCTCATCCTCTTAGTCACCTGCTCATCCTCCAAATAATTCGTTTCATCCTCCATTTAACGCTTCACTCCGCTGACGTCCATTGCTTGTTAAATTTTTCTTCCCATTTTATCCTTGTAATAGCTTTTGGTTTTGGTTTTTTTTGGTAATTTCCTATACACTGAGCACCTATATAAGCCTCAGTCTGTACAAACTTTGAATCAATCAAAATTTGACGGGAGAAGCTTTCAGCTCTCCCGCTTTTCTTCTCTTCTCTCTCCCTTTCTCTCATTTTCTCGCACTTTCAAGCAAACAAACACCCGAAGGATGACAACTCTGAGATGAGCCAAACCCGTTTCTCCTTGAAGTGAAGGTCACGGCACAGATCCTAAGGCACCGGAGGTCCCCTATTCTTCACGTATTCACCGGGCTTCATTTGTGTTCCCTTCTAATCGTAGGTTTATATCCCTCGAATCCCCTCAATGACTATTTGCAAGCTTAGGTTCGGATGTTTATTGCCATCCACCGAGATTCATTAGTTACCCTATGACCCATTGGAAAGCGGAGTCCAGGAGACTTATTCTTCACTGTCGGTGACCACTGATGGCCAGTAGATGCCATTTTTCAAAAGGATAAATATTTTTGGTTAGGTTTTATAGCTTAATGAAGATCCGGTTCGGGAGATGACTATATGTCATCCTCCCCAACGCAAGGAAATGAACCCTGGAAACCCTCAGTTGCCGTAGAATTCCAAGCCCAGTATCGTGATACTTCAAGGAGATCTCTTTTATTCTTTTTCTTATTTTTTTCCATTTTTATTTCAATCTGCTCACCATCAAAATCCCCTGTTTTTACCAAATCCCATAATCCAAACCAAATTCACCAGTTTTAATATCACTATAAGTCATTTGTACGAAGAAAACTCATCCCTGTGTTCGACCTCAGAGTTACTATATCGCACAATAGCTCGCACGGCAAAGAGGGATTTAAGATATAAATTTTTATTGACCTAACACCCATCATAAGACAAATCAATTAATACTTTAATCGTATTATTTAATATTGGTATGAATTTGTATGGTTGCTTTACTCCCGAATTTAATCACATGTTATTATTTACTAATTGTGGCATGCTAATGCTAGAGTCCGATATCGAGAGAAGATGACCCATGTGGACATGTGGGGTGTTAAACACCGGTCAATCAAGGAATAGAGATATCCTGTGTTCCAAGTGTAGCACTAGGGTTTGCACATTTATGCATCTTGGAGTCGAGGGGTCGAAGCTGTAACACCCCGAAATATACCCTAGCAGTTTTCGGACATGTTTAGGGTTTAATAAAAGTTAAATATGAATTTTCGGGAAATAAAACGAGAAACCCGGAAATTAATATGAGAGCAAAAGGGTAAATATGTAATTTACCACTTGAGGACCTAGTAGTCATAAAAGGGAAAGACTAGGGGTTAAAATAGAAATATGCCTAACTTGATTTGCAAAAAGAGAGGAATTGAAGGACTAAAGTGAAATAAATGAAAACTTAACCCAAAAATGTGTTTTTGGGAGCCAAACATGGCCTAAAGAGAGAGCTTGGATTTAAAACCAAATTTGGTCTCATTTTGGGGGAGAAGAAACCGTGGAGAAGAAGAAGGGAAGGAGAAGAAGAAGAAGAAGAAGAAGTCAAATTTAAGGTATGGAATCTAACATTGAGTATGGATCTTTGGAGTTTTGTATGGAACTATGACTATTAGTATGGATACATGTTTTGGGTTGTAAGAAACCTAACCTAGAATGAATTCTTGTATGGAAATCATCACAAATCCCTTTGCTTAGGTTTGTTATGAGAGGATCTAGAGTTCCATTACATGTTTTTGGGTTCTAAGGGTTATGTAAAGTATGGACATGTTTGTTCTGCTTTCTATGCTTTGATAGGAACTTTTCAACCCTAGATTTCTTTGGGTTGAATATGATAAAACCCTAGGACTTGTATAAGATATGAATAGAAAGTATGTTTGAGTTCAATAGAGTGTATAAGATGTGTATTGAAAGATGATTTGAGTATAATAGAGGTTACAAGATGAATATGGAGTGGTTTTGATGTTTATATTGATTATTGAGTTGATTTGGGTAGCAAAATATGGAAAAAGGGGAGAAAAACCACCATTTATGGAAACATGCGGTACCAAGATCAAAAAGAGTAAAATCGTACCATAAGTGTTCCGTCCACTCGGTATCGGCTTTCTGGCACAAGCATTCAATGCTCTATTTCAGACCAGTGTTTGTATTTTGTCCATAACTTGGTCATTTCTTATCCGATTTGAGTGATTCAAGTTTTTGGTTAAACTAAACTGTAAGGAGAACAAAACACCCTGAAATAGGAACCTTCAAATTCTGACTCTATGTGGCCCAAAAATTCACCCAAATTGGGGTTATGTTCAAGCCAATTTCTCTCGGGTTCCGTTTCAAATACAGAGAGTCCCATTTGTTAGAACATATTCAGTTTTTGCTCGATTTGAAAGGGATTCCAGTTGGAGAAGAATCCTTAGAACCTTAGCTTCAAAGGAGTACAAAGAACCAGTGTCAAATATGGAGTTAAGACCCTGAAAATGGGTATTTCAGACTGTTCCTAGTGTAATATGGGCAAATTACTAGTTTGGCATGAGAATGCCATAAATTTGAGTTCGATGATTCAATCGAATGATTCCAATTTCTAAGTAAAGTAGAGATTCATAAAGGAACAAGAATACATGAATGATGTGTGAATACATAGGTGTCATACCGTACAAGTATCTGAAATGTCGTATGCAACAGACATGAAACAGGAAAAATATAGGAAATGCAATATGTATAGATGTGTTCATGAAACATGAAAACGAACTGAAACATGAACATGAACATGAAAGGCAATATGTTATGAACACATAATGTGGTTAAGTTACATATGATTATTACTACATATAACTTAAAAGATAACGAATGATATGAAATACATGAATGAACAAGTGATAGCCCATTTAAGAAGGCTATGAATAGATAAAGACATACGATAGTATGGATCTAATTCAGGACCGAATATACTAACAATGAGTGCACGCTCGATCGGGTGCTTCGCACTTCGCTTAGTGCTACGACACTTCTCAAGCACGCGGCAGCACGCTCTAACTGCTCCATGCGAAATCACATTGCTATCGATCGACAAATGTGACAGGATTCAACAATTGAACTGTCAGAATGCCTAATTTCTATAGTCATATGTGAGATTGCAATATTGAATGAGATCACATTGCCATCGAATGACAAACAAGACAGATTCACCAACTCACTATGTCGGAATGTTGACTTTTATAGTAATACGTGAGTATTGTAATATTGAATGAGATCACATTGCTACCTAATGACAAACAAGACAGATTCAACAACTGAATTTAATATCGTGAATGCCGACTTCTATAGTAATATGTGAGATTGCAATATTGAATGAGATCACATTGCTAATGACGACAAATGTGATGTGGATTCAACAACCGAATCTGTCGAATTTGACTTCTAGTAATATGAGATTGCAATATTGAATGTGAGATCACATTGCTACCGAATGACAACAGACGATTCAACAAATCGACCTATCGTGAATGTTGACTTCTATATTAATGTGAGATTGCAATATTGAATGTGAGATCACATTGCTACTGAATGACAAACAGAACAGGATTCACCAACTGAATCTCTCATGAATGTCGACTTCTATAGCCATATGTGAAATCACAAACTGAAACACGAAAAGAAAAAGAAAGAAAATTATTCGAGAAAAGTATTTGAACAGGTATAAGATACGAAGTACCAGTATAAGTTCTGTAGTACCTACGGGTACTTTTGTACAAGTGAAATCTCTGTAGTACCTACCCGTACTCGTATCTGGGTAATATAGTATGAAAGCCCTAGACTACAAGACTCAAGTCTCATAATACAGACATAAGATCTGTAATACAAGTATAAGATCCGGAATACAAGAATAAGATCTAAAATACAAGCATAAGCTCCATAATACAAGTATAAGATCCGTAAGACAAGTATATGCACTATAATACAAGTATAAGATCCGTAAGACAAGTATATGATCCGTAATACAAGTATAAGATCCGAAGTACAAGAACAAGCTCCGTAGTACAAGTATAAGATATGAAGTACAAGTATAAGTTTTGCATTACCTACGGATACCTTAGTAAAGGTCTAAGCTCTAGCCTCCTAATGAGATCCGATAAGTACCGCCTGATGTAGTTCAAAGTGATGTCCTTGGTAGATCTCGATCACTGGTAAGTCCATGTATTAGTAGCAGTCCGATATATATGCCCTTTGGGGAGATCTGAATACGTATACGTATGATACAAGTACAAGTATGTGTCCTATGAGAGACCTGAACAAGTATAAGATAGATAGAAGTATGAGTATGTGGATAAGTACCTCCATCTAAGTATATGTATAAGTTCAGTACCGTATACGAGGAATCTATATAAGTATGTGTCCGCCCGAGATAAGTATAAGTATGTGTCCTACTTCGAGATATGTAAATATGTGTCCTACCTAATGAGATTGAATAAGAACAAGTCTCGCCATAAGTGTAAGTCTCCAGTAAGTATAAGATTGCTATATAAGTTCAGTACCGTATAATGAGATTCGAAAGCATAAGTTGGTTACAAGGATAATTATGTATGTAAATGTGTTATATGAATTCATGAAGATTCGATATTCACATAGCTTATATGTTTATTATGATTCAAGATAAATGCACGTGTACAAAGATAAGTTATAAATATGTTTCACTAAGCGAGAAGCTTTAGCACGGGGTTTTTAATCTATGTAGGTACAGAGGAGGACGTCCGCGATCTTTCGCATACAGCTGGGCCAACACACTAGTAGGGGCTCATCACACGCATGTCCCGGTGACTGATTTGTAAATGTAAAAGGCGCTTTGTATATGTAAATGGACTCGTATATGTGTATAGATTTTGATGGACACCACCGGTGGTAGTTCTTTTGTGTATGTAAATGATTTGTTATTGGCGTAAATTGTTTGTATACCTATTGTACAAGTTCGCCTTTAGAAAAAAAAACAGGTAAAGAGTCCCAAGATATAGCCCGCGCTCGAACTCGGTTCGGATCCGCCATTCTGCCTGACCGAATCGGGTGTGAGCCGTGGCAGAGATGCAATACACCTCACTGGTGAGATAGGCAGCTATATCTCAAGAGAGAATATCTTGTAGGCACGATCAACCCGCTAACATAAATCATATGAAATATTAAATAAATACACTATCTAGGTAAGAATCCATCGTGCAGAGCGGCTACAAAACCCTAGTTTTCTCATCATTATCTTAAATCAAAATTTTAATATTAGACTTTCCTTAAATTAGTTAATTTAGTCATAATTCACTATAAAAATGGATCCAAATATTGTTGTTGAATACACAATTGAGCAATAATTACAACAGAACTTAGCACCTTCAAGTCACATGTTGCTCACATTTTGCATGAGAATAGGTACTTTAATCGCTTCAGGCTTCGACTTGTGTGTTTTTCAAACAATGCATAATTATACAAGGATTTATGTCCGGGAAGCAAATATGGATCATTGAGGATGATGGCAACCGATTGGTGAAGCTTCGGGAAGTGCAACAATGCTGGAAAAGCACCAGTGAGCAACATGTACCGGTACACCTTCAACATGTACCGGTACACCTATGCAGAAAAGTGGCAGTGAGCAACATGTACCGGTACACCTATGCAGAAAAGTGGCAGAAAGCAACATATACCGGTACACCACTAACATGTAACGGAAAAGCACTGTAGAACCGCGGAATTGAGTTGGCATTCGATCCTAACGTGGTGGCACGTCATTAATCAACTTTTAATGGGGGATCACATTGGAGAGGGTATAAAAGCCTTAGGATACAAGGAGAAAGCAATTTTTTGATTTTAGGTTTAGGTTTTCAGAGAAGTGTTTTTTGCCATAGTTTTGGAAAAGTTTTTTTATAGATTAGGTTGAAGACTTTATTTTCCGGGAGATTTTTGATTCAAGCACATGTAATCTTTCAAGAGGGTCATACATCTCGTTTTCATTCTTAGAATTTTATATTTTTCATTCCTAGATTTCACAATTGAATTCTGATTTTCTAAAAGTTCCTTTTATGAATAAATTCTCGTCAATTATGAATTACCTTATGATTTCCATGGAGTTCTAAATTTCTATGCTGGGATTCTACGATGGAAACTCACCCTGATCAAGGTATATTCCCTCGATTCCTCTTTTATACTTCAATGGATTGTGTGATGTTATTCACTCTTGTAGAAACTTTGTAAAACCTTTAGTTAAGATCCTCTTGACAACGTGTGAACGAGAGACCCTCCGTACACGTTGTGCTTGAATACAAATGAAAGCTAAGAGTCTGAATTAATTGGGAACAAGTGTTTAACATCGTTCAATTATCTTTCCTTTCAAAAAAGCATTTAAAGAAAAATCTTCCATCGAAAACCATTTATCAATGGCTCCTAAATGAGACTGTAAAACTAAGAGGTGGGAATTACGTGATCATTAGTGAGTGGAAACCTAAGAATTCCAGCAATCATCCTTCTATTTTAAAATAGTCAATTTAATCAATCCCTAAATCAACAAAACACAACCCCATAATTTCTTTCAATTTCACACTCGAGAATAGCTCCTACGAAACAAACAATTTGTGACCACTCGTGAGATGACCCGTGGACTCACGTTACTATAATGCTAGACAACCTTAATTCCTACGCTTTGGGAATAGAATTCAAGATACCTAATAAGAACTTAAGCATTTTCAAGCCGTTGTTTCAGGGAGTGGCGACCAATCTAGTTGATCTCGAGATGAGGATTAGAGGTAATGGTAAATTGCATTGCAAACTGCACGCTCTCTACTTTTCTTTTTAATTTGTTTTTGTGAGAAATCTCAGTGGGTGTTTTCTTGGACGAAGTGGGTTTAGTGCATGTCGGGTTGGGCTCGCAACGAGCAACGCCGACTTGTAAGAATTGCACCTCCTAGAAATTATGAGGAATCCATAATAAGTCAATTGTCTCAAGATAACGTTATACCTCAAATGGACCATCCTGGGAATCAGCAACCTCTGTTTAATGAACATGCTCAAGGGATTCCTGTTAACCCACAAGGACTCCATGAACATCCACAACATGGAGATGGTGCTACACTCAAAGAGTACCCGCACGAGTGGGGAAATGTTAACTTCTAGCGAAACCAATATAGGGGTCCCCCTGCTCCTTTACTTAATGTGGAAAGTGTAACACCCCGAAATATACCCTAGTCGTTTTCGACATGTTTAGGGTATTTTGTAAGCATAATTTGACTGTTTCGTGAGTTAAATGCGAAACACGGGAACGAGAGACCCGGAAGTTACAAACTTAAGGACAAAATTGGAATTTGTCCAAAAGGGGCTTAAAAGTCATAGTTGACGAATAGAGGCCCAAATAAAATATTGGAAAGTTGAAACTAAATAGCCAAGAGATGGAGGGACCTTTACAAATAATGAAACTTAACCCAAAATGGGTTTTTAGAGGGCCAAACATGGCCTTAGAAAACATGGATTAAAAAGACCAAAGTTGTTCTCATTTGGAGGAGGAGAAAATCTGAAGGAGGAGGAGAAGAGAAAGAGGAAGAGGAACAAGACGTATGAGCCAAGATCAAGCCAACAAGGTATGGAACTACTGTCCCTGAAGTATGGAACTTTGGATTTTGTATGGATCTTGTTTTGTATGGTTATTATCTTGTCCAAAACCTAGGTTTTGTTAGATGAAATCCTAACCAAAGATGTATTGAAATTAGGTTGTTAAACCTAAACGGCACAAGATAGATTGTAGAATCCTTTCTCTTAAGTTGGATTCATGGTTAATTGTAAGTAATGAGTTAGTAGTTTAGAGTAAAACCCTAATTAATATTCATGTTTTTTGTTGAGGATGGGTCATAACCTATATTAGAAGGGTTTGGAAGAAATTCAGAAAGAATTTTAAGAAAGATATCTAATTGAAAGTATTTGAATTGTGTAGAAAAGAGTTTACAAGGTGAATTTGAAATGGTTTTGAGGTGTATATGGAGTATAGAGTTGAATGGGGTTGAACATATGGAAAATGAGAAACACACATTTTAGGGCATTTCGGGTGACTTGTACTGGTACACTTTGAAAGTGTACCGGTACACTTTCGTTTCTGGTCGTTTTTGGCCAACATGTACCGGTACATGTTAGACATGTACCGGTACACCCTGTTCTGCTTTCCCAGTTTCGACCAGTTTTCGTATTTTGGCCATAACTTGCTCATTTCTTATCCGATTTGAGTTATTCAAGTGGCTACGTAAAATAGACTTCAAGGAGAACAAACTTAAAGAATAGGAATTTCAAATTATGATCCTAAGGGCCTAAAAATTCACTCAAAGTGGGGCCATGTGCAAGCCAAATTCTGGTTCCAAGTTTTTGAACATAGAGTAGTTCGGGTTGTTTCGATCGTGACCCTGAGTTTCGGTGTCTAAAATGGGGTGATTCCAGTTGAATAGAACCCTTAGCACCTTATCTTTAAAGAATACAATGACCTAGAGTCAAAACATGAAGTTAGGATCCCGAAAATTAGTAATACAAACTGTTCTAGTGTAATCCGTAAACCACTAGTTTGGCATGAAATGCCATAACTTTAGTTTGATGATCCGATTAGATTAATTCCACTTCCTAAGTAAAGTAGATACATAGAGGAATAAGAATATATGAATGAGGTGTGATTCCACATACATTATACTTCACAAGAATATGAATTTCCATATGTAATAGGCATGAAACAAGGAAAATGTAGAAAATGAAAAATGTAAAGATGTGTTCATGAAACATGAAAATGATTATGGAAAATGAAATGAAAACGAATTGAAACATGATTGTGAACATGCGAGGCAATATGTCATGAACACATAATGTGGTTAAGGATATATTATTATTATCACATATAACCGTAAAATGATAAATAAATGAACGAAGTATACGTAAATGAGCATATGAAATTCAGTACACATGAATGAGTATAGGAATGAGTATACGTGAGTGTACATGAATGTTATACATAAAATGAGCATACGGAACAGAGAATATAAACGGTACATAAATGAGTATATGCAATGTATATAGATTGAGTATATCTTTGAAAAGATAATACGAAAGTGATATTGGAATTGTTGACAGATCGGTTATGAATGCTATCTTCAGAAATATATATATAAGCATATATATATATTGATTTGAATGATTGTTATTTGAAATGTTTGTCATACATAAATGATATAAGACAAAACATTGTGATCGGTTATGAATGCTAATTGTAAAATATATATATATATATATATATATATAGAGTATATATATATATATATATATATATATATATATATATATATATATATATATATATATTGATTTGAATGATTGTTATTCGAAATGTCCGCTACACGTGTGCATGTGTGCATGTATTTAAACCATAAGCCGAAATTATCGATAAAAGTAAATTGATTTGAAACGTATCATTGAATGACCGACATGACGGGATTCACCAACTGAATTCGTCATGAAGGTAACCGTATTTGTCTAAAGCGAAATCACATTGCTACTGAATGACAAACAGGGCAGGATTCCCCAAGTGAATCTGTCATGAATGTCGACTTCTATAGCCATATGTGAGACGGTAATAATTGAATGTGAAATCACATTGCTACTGAATGACAAATGCGCGTGATTCCCCAAGCGACCCTGGCCGTGAATGTCAACTTGGCGCCATATGTGACGATAATAATTGAATGCGAATCACATTGCTATCACGACAAACGTGGCGTGATTCTCAAGTGAACTGGCCGTGAATGCCGACTCTATAGCCATATGTGAGACGATAATAATTGAATGCGAAATCACATTGCTACCGACGACAAATTGTATGTGATTCCCAAGTGAACTGTCAGGAATGTCAACCTCTATAGCCATATGTGAGACGGTAATAATTCGAGTGTGAAATCACATTGCTACTCGAATGACAAACAGTATAAGATTTAAGTGAATATGTCAGAATGTCTAATTTCTATAGCTATATGTGAAATCACAAACCGATGTTTAAAAATGACATTAAAAATTGTATTGTTTAAGTATCTTTACATTACACGGACATAGTAAAAGGCATCATTTTGTAAATGCATTTGTTGAATGTAAATGTTAAGGGTCTTTTTGAAATTATAAGTGTTTATGGATTGCCCTAAAAGAAGTGTTTTCGCACTGCAGTCTAAATGGAATAACATAAACAAATGTTTGGAAAGATAATTGAAATGTCGGAGTAAACTGTGCTCCAGCCTTGATCCACAACCGGTCAAGTCGTGATTCGGTCGCTACATGTTTGAAAAAGAAAATTTTAATAAGACGAAATAAATGTTTCGATTGAAACCGGCCGGAGTAAAACCGGCTCCAAATTCTTGATTCGCTAACCGGCCAAGTAGGGATTCGGGTCGCGACACTCTTTGAAAATGAAAATTAATAAAACGAAACTAAAAGGATTTAACTGCATCCCATCACGAAATGTAATTTCTAAAGGAGTTGATTAATGGCTTCTGCCGTGATAATGATAAGAGTCTAATATGAATTGGTATTAGTCTGATTGACCCAATATGTATTTAATATGACTTGATATGTTTCGATTTACCATTGTATAAGTATGAGTTTGTTTTGAATATGATCTAATATGACATACATGTATAAGATAATGATATGGAATCTGAAAAAGGCAAAATCTACATGTATAAAATGAGATGAGTTAGAAGTCACATAAGAATAGACTTCGATATATGCATAAGTAAAAGTAAAAAGATAGTGATGGCGATTATTGTTATTGGTCGTTACTGTCTGTCTCTTACCTTGCTGCAGTTTAGCACCCGTGTTCAATCCGTAGGTAATCGAAGAGGAAATAAAGAGGACAGGACATTCCACACCAAGAATAGGGCCATTCAGTAGAGTTAGGTGTCACCAAGACTGCTCCGCGATCTCGATGTTTGTATTAGATATGTATATGTATGTGTATTTGTGTTAAGAAATAGATTGAGAAATAGAGTAATTTTAATGAATACTCACTCCCAAAGGGTAGTTCATTTGTAAATGTAAATGAGTGTTGGTTACTACAAAATCGCTTGTACACCACGTATATAAGTTGAGCCTGAAAATAAAAAATAAAAAAAGTCCCAAGATATGGTTTCTGACTAAACCGGCCGGATTCGCCTAATCTGCCTGACCGGTGAATCGGGTCGTGACGTAAAGAACTCTAAGAGATCTTGCAACCAGCCAACGAACCACAACAAACCTATGTATTCGCCATTCGAAGAGGCCAATCAATTCCTCATGAAGTCGGAAATGATCCGTCTTTTACTTGTATATCACGGGGTCGAATCTGAGAACCCCTACTCATTCATGAGAGACTTCGAGGATGTTTGCAGTGCATTTCTCTCTACTGGCTCACCTCTCCACATAACTGCTTATTTTATTTTTGCTCTAAAGGAGAAAGCCAAAATTTGGTTTCATTCTCTTGCACCCAACTCATTCCATAGGAAGACATGCGGAATGAATTCCTTAACAAATTCTTCCCTCCCGCACGTACCAATGCTCTCATGCGAGCAATTCAGAATTTTTCTGAAAAGCCGGGTGAACCTTTTGTCGCGGTATGGGAGAGATACAAGGATCTCCTCCATGCTATCCCTCATCATGGTTTGGATGTGGGACAAATCTGTGCGTACTTTCATCAAGGACTGTCCTTGAATAATAAACAATACATTCAAATGATGTGTGTGGGAGAATTTTATGAAAAGAGTGCTAGGGAGGCAATTCAACTCTTTGACACCATAGCAGAAAATGCTCGAACATGGGAGACCAACACCTCCGTAGACACTGCTAAAGTGCATAATACACCTATAGGGGAGGAATCATCACTGAAGAGAATGATGAATTGCAAGCAAAACACAATTTAACAAGAAAGTTGGAGGCCATGGAGATGAAAAAGGCGAACAAGGTAACTAGTGTGCCCTAAGTACCCTCGGCACCTATTGACCTAGAGTGATGGAGCCATGGCTAATATAAACCCTACACACTCAACTATTAATTCTCCCCAAACCTTCCTCAAGCAAGGGAGCAATTCAGATAGAGTAAGCTAATGCCCTTAACTACCAAATAACCTTTCAATTCTCCATATTCTCAAAACATATAATCCAGACGGGGTAAGCAATCCCACCTTAGTTGGAGAAATGAGGGAGGCCCACATAACTTGCCAAACAACCAAGGCTCCCATTATCAAAACCACTGCTTTACAAATTCCGCTCTTCCATTTCGTAATCAAGGTCCTAAGGATTTCTGCGGAACCCTAAATCCAAGGTTTTCATCCGTCTAATCAAGGGAATCCAAAACCCACAGCCTTATCAACTCCACATAAGAGAAGTTTGAGGATATAGTACACGCCAGGCTGCACCTAACAACCCACAAATGCTGCACTTCAACCGCTCCGAATGATGTGAGATCCCAAATAACTAAGCTAACCTCTTCTATGGGTAATTTTCAACAAGAAAAAGGGAAACTCCCATCTCAACCTATCCAAAACCCACAAGGTCAAAATAGTGTGGGAGTTTCAGGTCCAAGTGAGGGTACTTTTGAACATTGTAAGGTTGTCATTACTCTTCGAAGTGGTAAGGTAATTGACAAAACTATTCAACCTAAGGAACCAATACAAGAGCCACAAAGTGAACCAGTTGGAGATGATGAGGTGTCTGACAAGCCTCATGTTCCTAGAACAGATGTGGTTGATGAGGAGCCAGAACAAGACAAGGATACCCATATCCCTCCAGCTCCATATCCTCATAGGCTGAGAACCCCAAAGAAAGTGAATAACCATTCTGAGATCTATGAATTATTCAAACAAGTGAAATTGAACATTCCTTTACTAGATGCCATTAAGCAAATTCCATCATATGCTAAGTTTCTTAAGGATTTGTGCACAATAAAAAGGAAACTAGGTGTCAATAAGGAGGCATTCATGACTGAGCAATCTACCTCACTGATTCGAAACAACTTACCCCCAAAATACAAAGATCCAGGAAGCCCTACTATTTCTATAGTAGTAGGGAATTCCAAGTTGGGACATGTCTGAGCGGATTTAGGGCAAGTGTTAATTTGTTGCCTTACTCAAGATATATGTGGACCTAGGGTTAGAGAATTAGAGCTAACCACACACCCTCCAATTAGCTGACCGTAGTGTAAAAATTCCTAAAGGATAGCGAAGGATGGGCTAGTATAAGTGGACAAGTTCACTTCCCCAGATTTGTTGTGCTCGGCACTCAACTCCGTGGTGAACCAAGGAACTCGCCCCAGCTGATTCTTGGTAGACCATTCTTCGCAATCGCTAACGCCATCATATTAATCGCCGGGAATCAATGACACTATCATTTGCTAACATGACTGTCAATCTGAATATCTTTAATGTTATCAAGATAGGGGACGAAGAAGATGGGTGTGAGGTCAACATGGTTGATTCTGTGGTACAGAAATACTTGGATAATGTCTCACATGATGACCCTCTTATGTCATGTTTGGTAAGCCCGAGTTGGGATGAGGTAGTGACCACACTAGAATCGGAGTTTCTACACTCCATAATTGAACACAATGAGGTACTGGAAGTGAATGGGTAGGCACCTAAATTGTCCATTACCACCACCTGAGGATAAGGCATTGCCTGAAGAAAGGCCACCTAAGCTTGAGTTGAAGCCCTTACCATCACACCTCAAATATGCCTCTAGGGGCGTAAGAAACTTTTCCGGTAATCATATCTTCCTCCTTAGAAATGAGTCAAGAAAATCAACTTTTGGAGATATTGAGAACCCATAGAACTGCCCTAGGATGGACAATTGCAGATATTAAGGGGATTAGCCCCTTGATATGCACACATAGAATTCACTTAGAAGAGGATGTTAAACCAGGGCAACCACGTAGACGATCGAACCCAATAACGTATAGCTGCAAAGAAGGAAGTCTTAAAACTCGATGTAGTGTTATTTACCCTATTAAGGATGTAAAGAAGTGGGTTAGCCCAACACATGTAGTTCCTAAGAAATCTGGAGTCACTGTGGTCGCCAATGAAAATAATGAGCTTATTCCTACTCGTGTCACTTCAGGTTGGAGAGTGTGCATAGATTATAGGAAGCTTAATGCGGGTACTAGAAAAGACCACTTTCCTCTTCCGTTCGTTGATCAAATGTTAGAGAGCGTGCGCGAATTCTATTGTTTTCTCATGGGTACTCGTGGTACAATCAAATTGAGATAGCGTTGGAAGACCAAGAGAAACTACATTCACCGCCCTTCTAAGATTTTTGCCTTTAAGAAATGTCCTTTGATTATGTAATGCACCCGGAACCTTCCAACGGTGCATGATGGGAATTTTCAATGACATGATAGAAATCATTTTGGAAATCTTCATGATGATTTCCTCGCTTGTGACTCATTCGAGGGTCGTTGAGAATTTACTAAGGTTTTGGAGAGATGTCACAGTAAGAACTCAGGTTAAATCGGGAAAAGTGTCATTTCATGGTGACACAAGGGATTGTCTTAGGCCATATAGTATCAAAAAAAATGAATTGAAGTTGATAAGGCCAAGGTCGAGCTGATCTCCAATTTACCTACTCCTAAGTGTGTTAGAGACATCAGATCATTTTTGGGACATGTTGGATTTTATAGGAGATTTATAAAAGATTTCAAGTATATAGCTCATTCCTTATGTACTTTGCTTGCTAAAGATGTCCTTTTCGCATGGTCACGTTTGTGAAGACGCCTTGCTAAGCTCAAACTATGTTAGTGTCGCTCCTATCATGCGGTCCCTAATTGGAACCTTCCATTTGAGATCATGTGACGCTAATGATTATGCTATGTAATGCTTTTGTGACAAAGGGAAGACAAAAAGGCTTTGTAATCTGGCCATGCCAGCAAGACAATTAGACCCTCAAACTACACAACCATAGAAAAGAGTTTTAGCCGCCGCTCTTTGCCATAGAGAAAGTTCAGTCATACATCAGAGCTCTCCAACCATTTTCACGCATCACGCAAGATCAAGTACCTCGCTTCCTCTAAGGTGATACCAAGCCTCGGTTAACTAGGTGGATTCTACTATGCCTGTAATTCAATCAATTCATTAAAGATAAAAGGTGGTCTAGGAATATGGTAGCTGACCATTTATCTCGATTAGTTCTAGAATCAAATTCTCATTATGCACGATAGCGACGCTTTTCCCGACGAGTACTACTTCGTTCATTGCCCATGGCACGACATCGTGAAATTACCTAGTAACTCTGCAACTCGGTCAAATTCAACACAATGACTTCATGTGAAAAGGTGAAATTTTTGAACATGGCTAAATAAACATTACTTTGATGATCCATATCTATTTAAATACTGTCCAAACCAATTAATGAGAAGATAAAAGTTCAATGATAGAGCATCAGGTCCAACCTTGCATTCCAAGTTTCAGAGGCATTTTCTTTCCGTAAAGAAAAAGTCAAATAGATAAGATTTCTGCAAGCTTTATTTTACTGCTCTACCTATTTAAAGATTGTTTTGAATTGTGAAAACTTGTGCTCGGTGCCAACAATTAGGCGGAATCACAAAGAGGAACATGATGCCTCTTACCCCGATTCCCACTATTGGAAATTTTTTAACGTCAAGATACTTCATGTGGGCCTTTCTTGTGGTATTTTAGATTCGTCATCTGTTGATTATGTGTCTAGCGGGTTGAGGTTATTCCTTCAACAGAATCAATAATCATAAGGTTGTTTGAAATTATCAAAGAACACATTTTTTCTCGCTTTTTGAACACCGTGCAATTATTAAATGATGGCGGACTCCACTTTGTAATCGATCTTTGCAAACTGCTGAAAAAATATGAGTCACCTATAAAGTCTCAACAAAGATAACACTCCATTGCAATAATGGACAAGTCGAATTAGCTAATAAGGAGATAAAACATATTGGGAAAAATTCTGTCAAATCGCAAAGCACCGGTCACTCGACTCACCATGTTCTTTGGGCTCACCGCACGCTTTTAAAACTATTCTTGTATGCTCTCATGCTTGTTTATGAAAAGGTTATCATCCGGCTACCGAAATGGAACACCCGGCTTACTGGCTATTAGAACTTTAATTTACTTAATCTTTATTGTGTAAGGAACACATATGACTAAATGAGCTTGATGAATTGCGGCGAGTCGTATGAAGTTCTATTTACAAAGATGCCTGTTGTTCCATGACAAGACTATTGCTCAGAAAAACGTCACCAACCAAAAGGTACGCTATACAGTCTCCGGTCAGACTTATTTCCGTAGAAAATCCTTGCCTATTGACCGCTGTCTTTCCATTGTTAAGGAAGATGGCGGAGTCGTGGAGATTGAAAACTAATAATCGGAAAGTCTTTCTTAAAGTCAATGGTCAACGCCGTCATTCCCCAGCATTTCAATCTTCAAGAGAATACGAGACTTGCAGATTCGTCTACCGTGATCCCCCTTCGCAGTAAATTGCTCTCAACTCGTCAGTGATATAGTTTTGATTTGTGGTTTTATTTTTTCGTTTGCATTTTATTTCATTGTCTTATTTCATTTGCTTTTCAATAAAATAAAAAAAAAAAAAAGGGGGCCCTAGTTTCTATGTTGCCTCCTATCTCGCGCGGGGTCCTTCGTTTCTATGCATTGAGTGACAATGCTTGCTCTCGGCTGTCAGGTAGGCGCACATCGTCGAACCTAACTATGCCCTTGTTACATGTTTAGTGTATATGTATACTTTCGAATTGTGCTCTTTTAGGTATAATACTTGACCCGCAATGTATATAGTCGCATATTTCACACACTCCACATCATCTCAATGCATGTACACTTTAACAAGCATGCACAAAAAATCTTATATTCATCTTTTCTGACTTATCCTCTTGCATTCCCGCCCTAATCCCTGATGACTGAACCACTGACTGCTCATACTCTAGTCTTGCCCTCGTTTGTGCCCCATCTCGTGTATCAATTTGGCATGTCATGTTAACTACATGCATCATAGTCTTTGAGGAACATCTGCATAACTTTAAAATGATTAGAGGCCATCATTTTTATGTATTACACTTGTGGAATCATTTGTCTTGCAATTTCAACTGTAACATTGAGTTCTTGCTGCTGCTTGGTTTGAACCCTATGTAGAACTCATCACTAGAAACTAGAATACAAGGTCTGCATGGAAAGATTGAAAGTGTCTAAAGAAGGAAGTACAGTTGTCAACTCCATGAAAACACAAGTGCATTATGAGCTAAGCAAAGGGGTGTGAGCATGCAAGGAACCCAGATGGAAGGCAAGGCCGACAAGGAGCAGATTTTGCATCTTGGCACTGAATGTTCTAATTTGCAAAAATATATGGGCCAAGAAAGAAAATAATATGATGAAAAGAAAAATAAAAAAATAAAAATTAAAAAGTCAAATAGTAAACAGATTTGCCAACATGTATGCACATGTTATGGTGAGTTTCCAACATGTACCGCACATGCCGCTTGGACAAATAGGGTTTTTAACCCCAATTTTTTGTGCCTTTGATGAATTAAATAACTATCTGATTTCTTCCAAACAAACAAACCCTAACCCTTTATTGCCCTCTCTCAACACAAGCAACCCTAAGTTTGCCCGTCTCGCCGTAGTTTCAATGCTCAAAGTCTGATTTTCTGGGTGATTCATCATACGTAACGTAGAAGCCTCCCCAAGTCCTTTAGAGCATTTTTTTTGTATATTCATTATTATACATGGACTTCAGTTTGGTTATTTTGGTTGGTGGTTTTCTACTGTGGTTTGGGGTTTCAAGCCGATGATATGGGAGGAAATTTTATTCGATTCGCACAAGGCCACCAGCATTCTGGAGACAAAGCCAGATATTGCTTTACGCGGGCCATCTCGCGCTATCATTGCCATTTTTGCCATATCTATGGTAAAAGATCCAAGAACATCGAAAGGAAAAGCGCCTAGCTCCTCTATGGAGCCACGAAGAAAGAGAGACCAATTCTCACAAACAAGAAAGAAAGGCAAAGGAAAGCAAATAGATTCGCTTTCCAAAGTGAGGAAGTATCGTAGAGGATGATGATGATGAGATAGAGGCTATAAGCTTGCCGAGGGCTCAGTCGAGCAGAAAACGGGCCCACTAATTGCAAATGGATTTCATCACAGAGGGGTGTAAAGTTGGAAATATTTCTATACTATCCAATCAGGGTAATATTCAACAAACGTAACTTTCGCCAGGCACGAGGTCTTGATATTTACCATCGTGGTTCGAGTTTCGGCAGCCAATATGAAAAGAAAATCAAGAAGTCGAGACCTTTACTAGAGACCACACATGATGGTAAGGAGGCGATTACTTTAATTGAGCTCATTCCTCATAAAGATACGTCCCCGCGTCGCAGAACCGACCTACTCCCCTTAGGTCCATCACTATGTTCGACGCCCATTTATTCGCTGAGGCTATGTGCACTCGTCCCGCGCTCCAAGGAGCGGTTTTCAGACGTGAAGAATTTGTGCCAGGGAAGCTCAAGCCAGAATATGCATTATGAATAAGATTATTCATGATAGAACTGACCAGCAATGAGAAATCTCCCAGTCAGAGAACAAACGCAGTTTTTATATGAGGTGATGACCAGAGCTTATCGACTATGCTTTGGTCATATGGTGCGTGATTTAGGACTCTCCTGCAGCCTCAGACGAAAGCAGATATTCCAGGCTCCCATCTCAGACGAGTCTTGTGGAAGCCGCGATGAGGGAGTAGCCATGAAAAGAGGGTTCTTCCTAGGTCAGCCTATTAAGCAAACCAAACGGAGGCAAGAGTCGAGTCGCATCTACTTCACCCCAACCTGATCCCTCCAAAGGGCTATTCCCGCCTCTTCATCTACAAGACTGCACCAGAGCACCTCCCGTTGAAGAGAATGGAGCCGAATTAAAGGATGGTTCAAATGCATTTTGGGAAACAAGGCTAGGATCACAAGCCTCAGCTCGAGTCATATTTTCCACTGAGAGCCTGGCTGCGCATGCCACTCCTCCGACTGGGAGGAGATTCGAGGAGTTCGACGATCTGCCAAGGAGGACGCATTTCTTCGCAGATGATGAGGTGAGGACAATCGTGTAGCAGCATGTTAGGCCAGATAAGGCAGGTTAAGTAATTGGGTAGAAGACCTCAGCCATGTTATGCCAACACCCATTTTGTTCATTTTACCCGTAGCCTATGGTCATTATAAACCTAGAAGACCTTTCTGATTCCAGTTGTGTTAGTTGTTTCTTTTGACTTTTTGCATAGTAGTTGCGTACAAGTGGTAAATGGTTGCTTTTATAATATCGATCATTTCACTAATACTTCCATGGCATCGTTCTTTTCTTTAATCCCATGTTCCTTTTATGAATAGCTTAATTGTAAGCGCCTTGTTGATATGTTCATTGCTAGAGACTGTGGTTGTAGTTTTAATTGAGTCACATGGGTGCATCCTATGTTAGGTCGAAGTATTATGTTTAATATTTGCTCTTTTGAGAAACTTGCAAAGATTAATTGAACCTAGCGCACTTGTTGGAGTTCATAACCAATAGGTATCTTCGGTCTAAATCTTGCTAGGACCAGCAAGATAAGTCGTGGGTGTGTCGAATACACACCGGTTAATAATTACGCAGAACTTAGCACCTTCAAGTCACATGTTGCTCACATTTTGCAGCGAGAATACGTACTTAAAATCGCCGTGTTTCGACTTGTATAGGTTTTTCTTGTAGTTCAATGCATAATTATACAAGGATTTATGTCCTAGCAAATACGATCATTTGAGATGCCAGAACCGACAAGTAAGCCGGGAAGGCAACACGCCGAAAAGGACTGAGCTAACATGTACCGTGGGTACACCTTCAACACAAACGCAGACACCTAGCGCAAAGTGGTAAAGAGGCAACATGCATCTATTGTCTGAACATGTGTTCACACCTATGCAAGTAAAGTAAGATGAAGTAAATACACCCGCACACCACTAACATGTACCTGACACCGTGAAACCCAGAATTAAGTAGGCATTTGATCCAACGCAAGCGGCACGCCTTGTCAATCAACTTAATGGGGTGATCACATTGAGAGGGTATAAAAGCCTAGTATACAAGCAGATGCTTTTGATTCCTAGGTTTAGTTTTCATAGAGAAGTGTTCTTTGCCATAAGTTTTGGAAAAGTTTTTATAGATTGTGGGTTGAAGACTTTATTTTATTTCTTCTGAGATTTTATTCAAGCACATGTGTAATCTTTCGAGAACATACATCTCGTTTTCTTCATTCTCTAAGTTTATATTTTTCATTCCTAGATTTCAATAATTTGATTTTTCTAAAGTCTTCCTTACAACAAATCTCACAATGAGAATACCTTTATGATTTCCATGAGTCTCTAAATTTCATGTCAGGATTCTACTATGGAACTCACCCCGATCACATATTCCCAAATTCCTCTTTATACTTCAATGGATTGTGTGATGTTATTCACTTCAGAAAAACTTGTAAAACTACAAGATCCTCTGACAAACTGCAACTGAGATCCTCCACTGCTGTGTTTACAATGCAAGCTAAGAGTCCAATTAATTTGTAACAAGGGTTAAGATATCATTTCCAATTATTCTTCAGTGTTATAAAGAAAAATCTTCCATTGAAGACACCATTTATCAATGGCTCCCTAAATGAGATTGTAAAACAAAGAGGTGGGAATTACGTGACGCGTTAGTGAGTGGAAAACCTGGCACCTAAATAATCATCCTTCTATTTTAAATAGTCAATTTAATCAATCCCAACCAAAACACAACCCCATAATTTCCTTTTCGACATTGCACACTGAGAATAGCTCCTACGGATCAACAATTTAGACCACCCTATGGGAGGCGCACCTTGTGACCCCACGTTACTATAATGTTGTACAACCTTAATTCCTACGCTTAAATATAACCAGCATACGAATAAGAACGGCTAAATTGTCTAGGTCACTAAGCCGTATTCAAGACGCCTCTTCGTAGGGAATCCATTAATTCTGACTAGCCACTACACTACGGAACTTGATGCGATACTTGCATGTATGGGTCTGCATTTTCTTACCAACTTTTAAACACTCACTTTCGTAGCCATCATACACGCAGATTCAAATACTTGGTTTCCAATTCTCATGCAATTTTTCATGTGCAATTCATTTCACAATCACTAGAATAAATCAATTTAAACAATCAAAATGTAATTTATCAATCATTTATTAATCCATGATTTAATAATCCTTCAAACATTTTAGAACTAGAGAGAGAGAAGTGAGAACAAACCAATTCATTTACGGCTCAAATGGAGCACATGCATATTCATAAAACCTTTGAGACATTTTATCAAACAAAATGATAAATTCAAACGAAGAATAGTAGGAAGAATTAAACCCGTGAAGGTTTGTCGTCTTCAATTCCTATTTCGGAATCCTATTCTTAGGCCAAGCTTCCCCATCACCAACCCCTAATCCATCACAAGATAAACACATCAAAGAACAACCCAAGAAAAAATCGCTTGTGCATTCTAGGATTTTTTGTCAGGTCGATAGTTCACCCACACCTTCACTCTCTGGAAAAATTTTTGTGTGGGACACATACTCATATTTTGCCTTATGCTTTCTTCAAGAACAGGATATCTTCATGAGTCATTTTTAGTAGGAATTGAATCTCACCCATTTGGATCACCCAAAATCGTTACGGCATTTTTAATGCTAAACTGGTCAAGATGCTCCAAATTTCACTGACATTCCACATATTTCTACTTTAGGGTCTTAACCCATAAATTGGTAATGGTTCCTTCTAAGAATTTGAAGTTATGGTTCTAAGGTTTCTTCTTCAATTGAGTCATCCAATTTGATCTGTAAAACTCGTTATTGCATTTTACATCCGCATCACTTAATTGCAAAAGCATAATCATTGTTCTGCACATAGCTCCACTTCATGACTTTAGGCACTGGCAATTTTCACTCCACTAAACTTTACATTTTTCTAAAGTAATCTTGTCATCAGCCGTGAAGATCAAACCTTAATCGAACCTTCCTTCGTAATAACCTACCAATCCCAAACGACACTCGTGACATTTCTCGGTGGTTTCCATTCAATAACACTCACCTTCTTTGGATCCACTTGAATCTCCTTCTCCAATGTCCAAGAAAGACACTTTCTCAACCAAAATTCACATTTTCTCAATTTTTCATCTGAACTTTCCTTTCTCAAGGTTTCTAGCACTACCTGAAGGTGCGTATCATGATTTTTTCGATCCTTTGAATCATGAGATGTCATCTATAAACACCATGAAAATTAATTGCTGATATTTGGTCGGAAAACAATTATCTACATGAGTCCATGAGCTGCCAAGTGAAGAGGTCAACCCAAATGCACAAGTGCGAACCTGGCTAATGTCCATACCATTTTGAGCTGCCTTATGCACATCTCGTATCCTTAATCCTCAATTGATGATAACGGATCAAGTCAATCTTCGAAAGGATACTTGCACCTTTCAATTAGTCTAAAATGTGGTAGAATAAGTCATAACAACCGGTAACTGATACTTGTTTTTCACAAATATCTTGTTCACTTGCCTATAATCAACACATAACCGGTTGCATCATCTTTCTCTAATATATATACCTGATCTCCCATGGTGATACGCACCACGAATAAATCCTTTTCACCCTTGCAACTAAAGCTTCACCCTTTAACCCACCTATCATTTTATAAGGTGTAATGGGATGCCTGAGTGGCACCCTCATCAATGTCACTTGCAACCAAATCTCTCTATGTGGAGTAATCCTCGTAACTCCTCCTGAACACATCCGGAGAAACATCACCAACTGTAGGGATGTCTAAAAACTAGGCTCTTCTCTTTTCTCGCATCTGCGCCCATATACACCAGCAGGCTTTTACACCCTTTTCGAACCATCATTCTAGCAATAGCGTTTATATCACATTAGAGAGGTGGTTCGACCTCGATAAAAGTCACTTTCCTCGGTGTCCTTATGTCACTTTCTTCATTCTAATAACCAACTACCACTTGGTGTCGGGAGAACCAATCCATCCTGAATACCACATCTCAAACTCTAAATGATAACTCGATCAATGTCCTAGAAACTAATACTCAGATTCTCATAACAATCTCTCAGAACCTATTCACAATGGTACTACGCCCAAGTGGATTCATTACCAAGATATCATCATTTCACTTTGCAACCACCCAACCGGGAATGATGCATAAACAAAGAATGGGCTGAACTGATCACTAATGCATATACATTAGTCTCAAAGATAGAAAATTTACCAACTACTCATCCGATGCATCTGCTCTTCCATCGCTTTCATTGCATATGCTTCAACGGCACGAGCATCCCGTTTACCCATAATCATTCCTTTGTCTTGCACTTGGTGATGCAATACTCTGTTGTCCTTTTGTTGTTTTCTATATCACAAAACCGACTCTCAGCCCAGTGATGTGAGTAACAAGCTCTAGACACCCATTCAGTTCACTGATCCACAAGCTGTACCAAGCACCTGTTAGTCTCCAACACCTCCTTGCAGTCCTCCCATAATGTGTGCAATAAGGGGGAACCGCCTTCGGCAACCTCCCGGTGCACTAGCAACTTACTTCGCGCTGAGAATAGTCTTAATACCCGTAATCTGCCGGTCCTCGTAGCCAGAGGCATCCAGAACCCTGCAAGATCTTCTAAACTTATTCTCGTGCTGGATACTAACTTGACCGTCCAGGTGCTTCACTCTTCTTTCTTTTCTTTCATTATTCTTCTTTCTTCAGTTTTTCAACATTTAAAGCACATGTCACAATCTTAGAAAAATCATCATGGTAAAATCCACACACGTCCGACATAATCATCGGTGGCCATCCTCAAACTTGTGGCACTTTTCTTCCGGTCACTAGCATTTCGTGAGCATACTTGCTCAACCGAGTGAATTCCCTCTGATATTTTGTCACACTCATCTGTCTTTGCTTCAGATTATCAAACTCTCATCTCATATTGCTTAGATAAATGCGACCCACATATTGCTTCCTGAATTCTGTCAGGAAGAACTCCCATGTAATACCCTCCGATGGTGCGGTCCTAGTCACGAAAAGCCACCACTGATAAGCCTCATCCTGTAGTAAAGAAGTCGCACACTCTAAGTTCTCCTCTGGTGTGCAAATTTAATGCTACAACATTCTTCGCTTCTTTTGAGCCAATTTTCTGCCATGGAAGGCTCATCATCTTTCTTCCCGCGAAAATCCATGGGTCGATATTTTGCCATCTCTCTCTATGCCCTAATCGCCGAGAACAATCATACTGGTTGCACCGCTTCTTTGCAAAGGTTTGATCTATTTGTCGAGCATATCCATAGCACCTCCCCGTCGCTTTACCTTGGTCGCTCATCTGGAGCATGGACGTCACCACCATCCACACCTATGGCTATCGGGCAACTGAGTCACCCTAACCCTCCCATAGTCCCGACCATCCACATGCTTGACCTATTAAGACCAACAAGATCCGCATTAGAGTCACGTCGTCCTTTATATGAAAATGCAATGCATGTCATAAAAATTTTCAAAATCATTTACAAACAATTTCAAAATCATTTTGTAGAACCGCCTAAACCTAGGCTCTGATACCACCAAGTTGGGTATTTCTTTACCTTTAAAGACCTGCTCATTTAAACACATTTTATATACCCATTTCTAATATGAATAATTAATATTTATTTAAAACATAATTATATATGGGTATTTGATATCACTCTAATCACATTCGACATAAAAGTATATATGTATACATTCGTTAATTCAACAGGCTCCATAACTGCTTCAATAACGCTTTGTACAAATTGGCATACATGCTCTTTTCAAATACCTTTTACAAAATGATATTCTAGACACCTCTCTTAAAACACATTCCACAAATTTCCAAAACAAAATAAGTCAAAATATAATTTTTCTCATGAAGACTTTTACGATCATTAAATTCAATGTGGAAAATAGTTACCAAAAATATCATGAATGGAATGATATGCATGTGACGGAGCATTTACTTATACTCCGCGTTGTTTGAAGGTAACTCCGCTCCCGGCAATCTTCGGTCTTGCTATTTTCTATTTGGTACCTACGCGGTGATAACAACAACACGCCACATTTTCAAGCTAAGTGGTTCTATACGATTCCTCTTTATTTCAATTCAAATCAAATTCGCACTACAAGACAATGCTTTCAGACTTTCTAAATAATACATATACATAGATATATTTCTATTTAATCACTATAATCATTATCATTTTAAGATTCATTTTCATAGTAATAAATAGTCTGTATCATAAATCATGCACTTTTCATCTCCTGGCCTTTATTTTGCATTTTGTACTCTATCTAATTTAATATACAAGCCGCATAGATATGAATCAATGCAAAGATGGTCTCGTTGGTCATGTGCCTGTAAACAATGTTTGCAAATATACTGTTATGTGAGCCATCAGAGCATCGTCTACTGGCTAATGGGATCTAAGATGCCAATAACAATTGTATCGCTTTGTTCGACTCTTATTTGCATAAATTAAATTTATCCTAACTGACTCAACTGTTAACATTCTTTTTTAAGGGCATTAAAACATTCAATACACTTACAATAGTATATAGATACACTGTATGTAATAAATGATTTGATACATCATGTAATTTTTCTTATGCAATTGCTTGTCAAGCAAACACAAATCTCAAGATGCGCTTTTATTAATCTCATTTCCTAAAATTCAAATCATTTCGTAATATTCAAATATTTTAGAAATAGAGAGAGGTTTGAGAACAAATCAAAATTCATTTGATTCCAATCTTCGAATCTCGACTTTTCACATGGCTTGCCTCCCCGCCAACCCCTACCTGGGCAATGACAATCAAGATATTAATGTTATTTCCAGGAGTTTTAGTTAGATCGATGTCTACCCAATGCTCCTTCACTGAAAATTTTTTTAAGGACACATGAGCCATATTTGCTCATACTTCCTTCCAAAAATTATAGCCTATGAGTTCACTTTTAGTAGACTGAAATCCATCTCATTTGATAACTCAAACACAAGTTACGGTATTTTAATACCAAACCCACGGTATGCCCAAATACTTCGTTAACCACGTTTTCACTTGTAGCCTAACTCCATAACAGAATAACCTTACGCATTTGAGACATGTTCAGTAGCTATTTAAAACTGTTATTTCATTTACATCCATACTACTCTAATTCACATCATAGAGCAGTATGGATGTAAATGAAATAAATTCTGAGTTTTCAAAGTAACCAAACTGGACATTCTAATTGCAGTTAAACTCTTAGAACCATGCTCCTAAATGCGAAGAGATACCATTACCAATTTAAGGAGTTGACCCCTTTAAATTGAGAGAAAAACATGATCATTACTATTAGTTAAGGCTTTACACCTTTTCGAACCATCATTCAAAGAATAGCATGGATATCACATTAGAGAGGTGGACTGAATCTCTCGATAAAAGTCACTTCCGGTGTCCTTAAGGCTCACTTTCATTCTACATGTTCAACTACCACTTGGTGCTCCGGGAGAACCAACTGATCTCAATATCACATCAAACCCCAAATGATAACCTCGATCAAGTGTCCCAGAAACTAATACTCTCGCATTCGACTCAATCTCTGAACTCTATTCACAATGACACTATGCCTGCCGATCTGTCACCAAGATATCATACCATTTTCACTTTGGTAAACTACCTAAACTCGAATGAAGTGTAGACAAATAAGAATGGGTCAACCTCGATCGTCAATGTATATATATTCAGTCTTCAAAGATAGAAAATTTCAACAACTATCACATCCGATGCATCTTTGTCTTCCACCGCCTTCATCGCATATGCTCTGTACCGAGCACGAAATCCGTCGCCCATAGTCCGTCCCTTTGTCTCGTGCACTTGGTGGATGCAATACTCTGTTGTCCTTGTTGCTCTTCTATACCGTCGAAACTGCACTCAAATTGTAGTGAGATGTGAGGAACAAGCTCTGTAGACACCTTTATCTTATGCTTCATTTGATCCACAGCTAAATAAGCACCTCGTTAGTCTCCAACACTCTCCTTATGTCTCCTCCCATAATGTGTGCAATAAGGGGGAACCTGGGTTCCTCTTCGAAGAACCTCCGGTGCACTAGCAACTTACACTTGCCGATAGAATAGTCTTACCACCAGAATTTGCCGTCCCCTCGTGGGTCAGATAACTAGAACCCGCGTGGACCTCTAAACTTATTCTCGGGTGCTGGGATACCGAACTGACTGTCTGCAGGTGTTCTTACCCCTACTTCTTTCTTTTCTTTCATTATTCTTCTTTCTTCAGTTTTTCAACATTTAAAGCACATGTCACAATCTTAGAAAAATCATCATGGCAAAATCTTATGACATGGGCCCGAATATAATCATTGAGGCCATCCTCAAACTTGTGGCACTTTTCTTCCGGTCACTAGCATTTCCTGTGGAGTACTTGCTCAACCGGGAAAGTGAATTCTCCGATATTTTCGCGGCCACACCTATCCGTCTGCCTGCATTATGAAACTCTCGTCTCATATTGCTGAGATAAATGCGACCCACATATTGCTTCTTGAATCATGTCATGAAGAACTCCCATGTAATACCCTCCGATGGTGCGGTCCTAGTCACAGAAAGCCACCACTGATAAGCCTCATCCTGTAGCAAAGAAGTCGCACACTCTAAGTTCTCCTCTGGTGTGCAATGCATTTGCCACAACATTCTTTCAGTTCTTTTGAGCCAATTTTTCACCATGGAAGGCTCATCATCTTTCTTCCTAAGGAAATCAATGGGTCGATATTTTGCCATTCTTCTCTATGCCCCGATCACGAGGAACAACTCCGCAGCTTTGGCCACCGCTTCTTTGGCAAAGGTTGATCTATTTGCCGGAGCATATCCATAGCACTCTCCCGTCGCTTTACCTTGGTCGCTCATCGTGAGCATGGGATGCTTGCCCACCATCCACTACCAGCGTGGCTATCGGGCAACTTTCAGTCACCCTAACCCGCTGTCCTCGAACGTCCATGTCACCTATTACACTAACAAAGATCCGCAGATGAGTCACGTCGTCCTTATATGAAAATGCAATGCATGTCATAAAAATTTTCAAAATCATTTACAAACAATTTCAAAATCATTTCAGAACCTCACAAACTCAGGCTCGATACCACTTAAGTTGCTACGCCTTTACCTTTAAAGACCCACATTTAAACACATTTTATATGGCCCATTTAACATGAATAATTAATATTTATTTAAAACATAATTATATATGGGTATCGGATATCAATACCTAATCACATTCTTTGACATAAAAGTATATATGTATACATTCGTTAATTCAAATAGGGCCCATAACTGTTCTTGAATAACGCTTTTGTACAAATTGGCATACATGCCTTTTCAAATACCTTTACAAAATGATATTCTTAGACACCTCTCTTTAAAACACATTCCACAAATTTCCAAAACAAAATAAGTCAAAAATATATTCTTCATGAAGACTTTACATCATTGAATTAATGCAAAATAGTTACCAAAATATCATGAATGGAATGATATTTATGTGACTGAGCATTTACTTATACTCCATGCCGCTTGAAGGTAACTCCGCCCCGCAATCTTCTCGGTCTGCTATTTTCATTTGGTACTCTACGCTGTGATAACAATAACACGCTAAGCATTTCATGCTTAGGTGGTTTGCCACGATTCTCATTTCAATTCAAATCAAATCATGCAATTTACAGACAATGTTGCATTTTCTAATGAACAATACATACATAAAGATATATTTCTATTTAATCAATACAATTTATTGGTCATCTCAAACTATTCATTTTCATGTGCAACAAATCATTCAGATCATAAATCATGCACTTTTTCATTCTCATTCTCATTTTGCATTTTAGCCCTTATCGAATTTAACATATGCTTTCGGTGCATAGGATAACGAATCACCGGCATGGTCCCGTTGGGCTGCAGGCCGGTGTAAACACGGTTTTATAAAAATATGTACTCGGTTAGTGTATACTACCGATACTGTCCCGCTGGGCTACGGATCGGCATGCCACAATTGTACGTTTGTTCGACTCTTATTGGTATACCAATTTATCCTAACTCACTTAACGGTTAACATTCTTTAAGGGCATTAAAATCATTCAATACAATTTACAATAGTATATATATACATTTGTATGTAAATAGAACATTTATACATTCATGCAATTTTCTTATGCAAATTGTTTCACAAGCAACATAAATCAAGATGTTTTCTTGTCAATCATTTCCAAAATTCAAATCATTTCAGAATTATTCAAATATTTTAGAAATAGAGAGGTTTGAGAACAACCGTAATCGTTACTTTGATTCCAATTCTGACCGGGATTTCAATGCGGGCTTGCCTCCTCGTCAACCCCTATTCAAATACAATGACAATCACATATTAGTCGGTTATTCTAGGAGTTTTTAGTTAGGATTGATGTCTACCCAATGCTCCTTCACTTGAAAACTTTTTTAAGGACACATGAGCCATATTTTGCTCATACTTCCTTCCAAAAAATTATAGCTCTATGAGTCTACTTTTAGTAGGAATTGAAATCATCTCATTTGGATAACCCAAACACAAGTTACGGCATTTTAATACCAAACTGGGATCGGTATGCCCAGCCACTCGCTTAACCACGTTTTTCTAATCTAAGGGGTCTTAACTCCATAAATGGTAATATCTCTACGCATTTGAAGACATGGTTCTAAGGTTTCTTCTCCAATTAGAATCATCCAATTTGGATCACCAAAACTCAAGTTATTTCATTTTACATCTATCTTACATATAGCTCCACTTTGACAGATTTCTGGGCACTTTGGGGTAACATTTTGCATACACTTCCTTCAAGTATATTATTCCCCTAGAATTCTATTTTACCCAGAATTTTGAATCACTCAATTTGGATGAGTGAAACTCAACTTATGGCAAAAACACACACAAAACAGAGCATACCCATGAGCTACCCGAACTCACCTTTAAGCCCGTATTTGGGAGCCTTAGAGCTACAATTTGCTCTTGGTACCTTCTATAAATTTGTAGCCCTATCTCTTATGGTTCTTTAACAATAAGAATCACTTTATTTGGATGATTATAACTTAATCTATAGCCAAAACAAGAACAAGGGGTTTTGACAAAATTTGACAAAGATTTCCTTTGAAACCCAACATTTTTCCCTTTTACAAACACTCCTCCAACCAATCCAAACCAATCCTAACCACCAATACAAAACATCCTCAAACTGAACGAAACCATCCAAGAACACTCCTTTACACAAAGCAAGGGTTTTTCCAAACCCAAACACAAGAAAATAAGGGAGAAAAAGGTTTGTCTCTACCTCAAATCTTGACTCTTCAATACCAAGGTTCCTTCTTGTTCTTGATCACCAAATTTGTTCAGTGAGAAATCACCAATTTTTCTCCCCAACACTCAACCGGATGATGCCTCTAGCTCTCCCACACGAATGCTCAAAATGAGAGTTTTGTTCTTAAAGACAAAAAAATGTGGTCTTAAATCCCCATGTCTCTATAAGGCCTCGCTTACTACACACAAATCCCCATTTCTCATTTTTTCTCACTTTAACACTGATTTAACTTCATTTCATTTCATTCATATTTTTAACACTACACTCTTATTTAGGGACACTCGGGGTCCCCATTTGGACATTTTTACTAAATTTATTTATTTCCCATAAAATTTCCAAGCTGTATATTTTTTTTGTTCTATGATTTAAATTCAAAAATTTCATTTGTTTTATTTTATACCCTAAACATATTCTGAAACCGTTAGGTATTTTATATATTACAAATTTGACTAGTGTTCTGCATGGAATTGCAGTTGCATCTTTTTAAACTCTGATGTGGCTTGAATCACCCACCAATCCCAGATAGCCTGCCATGGTCCATTTCCTGACTTCTACAACTTAAGTTGCTTAATGGTTTGTGTCCAATTTTAGATCGTTAGTGATCATTATAGAACTAAGTTCAAAACTATTTTGTGGTCTATTATGGCTTGATTGTGAGGGTGTTGTTGCATAATATGGAATGACACGTTGTATGTTGATGTTGATCTATGCGTGCATGATATATTGACATGAATAAAGTATTGTATGGACATTATATGCTTATTGATATAATTTTTCATGATGCATTGGTGATATGCATGAGTAGAGTTGTCCATATAGAATTCATCATATATGTAACATGGTATAAACATGCAGTGGTATTTTGCATTGTATATGCACGGGGGCATCGCATTGAGTTGGTTGTGAGTGCATGGTTGGTAAATTGACACTGTGTTTGGTGTTGATCACAGTTTAGAATGGGATTGCACGCTCCACCAGTAGCACTGATTGAAATGATAAAAAAATATGCTCGTATCACTGGGTATGATAGATCCTCCTCGGGGTCAAAAGCCCGCCAATTATGGTCGATACCCCCAAACGATGAAAGGCAAGAAATGTGCGCTCAGGAGCCCGCAAGGGAGACACCAAAAAATGCTACCCACAAAAGATCGCCACGACACCCCAAATCCCGGAGTCCTTGGATATATTTTTCCACGTAACCTTCAACAAGCTTGCACAGCCTAATTCACGTGATATTCACGTGTCACTCTAATTATTAAGAATGACACATAACCTGCCTTCTTCATTCAAGTGATTCCAGACGAGTGCACTTGGTGCAATGATCAACTTTTCAGAAACTATGTGGGCACTAAATGCCATCCACAGCATATGGTTAGATTCTAGACTCAGATAGATTTTCCCATAGAGTCCAAGAACGCGCAAAACGGACTTCGGACAAGGAAGTTATGGTCATCCAAAGTTGGCACCGCTGGCCATTCCTCAGACGAGGTCCTGGCCAAAGGAGGTCACCGGCCGTAAGAGGTCTCGGCTATATTTGAGAACCAAATGCCATCCACAGGCATGTGGTCATATTCTAGACTCAAGTATCTTTCCATGGAGTCTAAGAACACTTTGGAAACTGGACTTGACGAGAAGTTATGGTCATCCGGCTGGCGCTTCACATGAGCGATCGACATGCGTAACCGACAGTACCCCATCGTTTTTCTGCTCCTCTTTTTCTGAACACAATATGAGCTTCAGATTGTGTATTGGATCCATATATGGATGGATTTAGACTCAAAGGGATTTTACAGAGCTCCATGAACGCATGAAACGGACTTTGGACGAGAAAGTTATGGTCGTCCGGTTACACAAACCGAGCTCAGCTGCTGAGCCCGGCCATCGAGCTCAACCAAAGGAGGTCAGCCGCCTCACGCTCATCCCTCGCTGAGTCACAGCCACAATAACCATCCTCGCTGAGTTCGACTTCAATACGCCATCACACTTGAAGCCGCGAAGAGCTCGCCCCGCCCAAAGATGTCACTAGCGAAGAGCTCTGGCCACAACTCATCCCTTCCCCTGCACTTACAGCAAAAAAGGTCATAACTTGGGCTATAGAGGTTCGATTTAGGTGATTCGAAAGCCTACATCAAGCTTACTGATGGGGCTACAATATACCAGAAGGCATTAGTAGCCAGCCTCTTCATTTCCCAACAAAAATCTAGTCTTAAATTTGGCTAATACATAGACGACTAAATGTAGCAACTTCCTATGGTTCAGACAAGAACTAAATGATCCCCCTCAAGGCAAAGACAGCTTCCTACTAAATTGTATTAAACATATAACTGGAAGCTTAATTACAATTTATTTATACTACAGTACAAAATTTTGACAACAGTTCAGTTTTAAACAAAAACTCGGGGTTTTCACCCGTAAATTTTACAAAAGAACACGATAGGCCATCTTAGGATCTTTCCTCTCATAAGACCCTCATGAAGTGCCTTCTCTTGGTGTACCCCACTGAAATTTTTCTCACAACTAGCGAAGCATGCCCGCAGAGAAAGTCTCCTACAAAGTGGCTACTCTCACCTGGGAGTCAAGACACGCACCAAGATAATCCACAAAATCACATTCACACTCATTCATATAAAATATGCATATCTCATATGAAAGTCTATGTCATGCCCAACCACCGACTCTCTCATATTATAATACATGGGTTAGAAAACCTGGTTTCAAACAAAGCTTTTTTAAACCCATTGAACAACCTCTGACATCAGACAACCCTCTGAATATTTACACACTGACAACTCTCCGAATAGTAAACCACCGGACAACCTCCGCCAGTATCGAAACGACCGACCATCTCCGAGAACCCCTTATTGAAAAACCTGGAGGATTCACTGGATAAACTCTCCGAGAGTAATTTTGGCTTGACAACCCTCCAATCACTCGCTACTAGACAACCCTCCGAATACCCATTTTATTCATGCACTACACCCGATTCACACGATGACCCTGCAATGATAATGTCATCGTATTATATCTTCATGTTACATGCATGATGGGAACTACATGCAACACTCATAATATATGCTTCACTACACGTTAATATATAAATAAGCATGCATATATATTAACATCATTTTTCTTCACACACCCGTATGTTATTCAACAAGCAATAAGAGGCAAAACCGGATTTCACCCTCCAATCTGTAAAACATGTACAAGACACAACCAAAGATCATCCACTGATCCCAACCATAAGAGTAACACCGCTCCAAAACTCCGCACTTAAAACTACACACTCCAAAACCGGTCCCAAACCAATAATAATTTCTTATAGAAATTATTCTTAAACCAGCCCACCACTGGCTAACCCTCCTGCCATTTCATGGCTCTTAAACAAAGACTAACCAGAGTAGGAGAGAACCCCTACCTCTCAAAGTGCAGATCTGTTCGCTGTTGCAACTCCTCTATTTGTTAATTAGAGAACTGCTGGTTCTCTTTCCTTTCCATTGTCTTTCTTCTTTCTTTCTTTTTCTCTTTTCTTTTTCCCTTTTTCTGCTCTTCCACCGAACAAATTGATTTAGGTGGAGAATACTTATCTAGGTGTAGAACACCTCTTCCTTCTCTCCTCATGACACGTAGCATTCCACATGTCATTCATGCCCACTTTCCCACCACTATCCTCTCATGCAAGATAAAAGTGTGACACTTGGCTTCCACAGGGAGTGCTAAAGTGTCCCTCTCCCTCCAGGTGCCACATGGCATGCATCTTCATGCCACATGTCGCCTTCCCATTTGTCCGTTAGTCTTGAAATACGTGCAAGTCCGACCTTCTCCGAATTCGCGAATTTGACTATGTACCTAGATTTCGCGAGACAAACTCAACGGTATGACCCGCGTCGTCATCTGAGATCTAGAGAAATTCCCAGGTTTGCAACCCGTGTCTATCATTTTAATTTATCCAGGATATATTTCTTCCCCCCTTAAAGAATTTAGTCTGAGGAATTCACACACTATATACATTACAATCACATGCATATGTAACAGTCATTTAAATGCCCTCCTCTGTGTTTCCACAACACTTTCACTAGCCTCACAGTCTTACATCGCAAAACCTGCTCTCGGCTATCTATAATACACACAGGTCCCTCCTCGAAGGTCCCATCTACATCAATAACAAGCTCGCCCCAGTCCACTACATGAGCTAGATCTGGAGTGTACTTTCACAGCATAGAGACATGGAATACCTCATGGACACCTGATAAACTCAGCGGTAGTACTAAATCAGCCTGCAACTGCCCCACCCTCTACAGTACCTCGAGGAGCCCAAATAAATGTGGCGATAGTTTCCCCCGCTTGCCGAATCTGACGACTCCTCTTTTAGGCATCACCTTTAAGAAGACATGATCACCCGTCTCAAACTCTGAGGTCGTCGCCGCTTATCGGCGTAACTCTTCTATCGGCGGAGTGAGAGGCGTTTCCGTATCAAACCCACTTTCTCGGTGGTGTCTCGAATCAAGTCAGGACCCGTGGTGGAGCTCTCTCCCACCTCCGTTCAACAAATCGGAGATCGACATGGCCTCCCATATAAGGCCTCATAGGGTGCCATCTGTATGCTTGCTTGATAACTGTTGTTGTAGGCGAATTCTATCAAGGGCAAATGCTCTTCCCAGCTACCCTAGAAATCTAGGACACATGCTGCAGCATGTGATTAGTGCTTAAAAAGTTCTATTTTGAACCCTGTTTATTACAGGTTTTGAGCACTTTTTATGTACTAATCAGCGTAATTAACCCGATTTGCACATTAAGGTCCATGTTATTCTACTGATCGCATTTTGTGGCAAATTTTGCAGTTTTTACGAGCTAATAGTGCCAAAATTGTTGAGTCCATCCAAGCACGAAGAATTCGAGTCAAACTCAACATTGCATATCAGAGACCAGAAGGAAAGAAGAGCAGAAAATGAAAGAAAATTGGAGCTATTGAGAAATTGCATCCTACATGTACTATTCACAGCACTTAGCACTGTTCATGTCTCCTGCGACCCTTTGTTCACCGTTTTGGCGGCTTTCATGTTTTGTTGCAATTTTGTTTCTTCCATTTTATCCCTTCTAATACCTTTTGAATTGGGTTGTTTTTGTAATTTTCCCTTGTTCTGTGCATATATAAGCTCGATCGAGGCTCAATAGGTATAGCTTTTCAATCAATAAATTTTGAGGGAAGCTTTCAGCTCCCGTTTTTCTCCTTTTCTCCCATTTTCTTCCCCTTTCTCTCTTTTTCTCTCCTGCCAAACACCCTCCGAAGATGACAACTCGGAGGATGAGTGGCTAAAACCCCTCTCTTCCTTGAAGAGGAAGGCTATTGGGCAAGGGAACTAGGCGTTATAGGGGTTCTCATGCTTTAAACGCAGGTATTCACTATTATTTTTTGTTTTTCTCTTCACGCTAGGTTTAAATCCCCTATATTCACCTTGAATGACCTGTATTTGGTAATCGTTTAGGGTTTAATGAATGCTTATTGCTAGATCCACTGAGATTCATTAGTTACCTTCTATTAATCATTGTAAGGTGAGTTAGGGAGGGTATTTTTCCTTTAGGGACCATGAATGATCGATCAAATGTTGTTTTTCAAAGGGAAAATTTTAGGGTTTAGTTTTTTAAAGCTAAATGAAGTCAGGTTCGGGAAATGACTATAGGTCATCTCCCCAACGAGGAAATGGCCAGAGAACCCTTCGGTGAACTTTAGAACCGAATCAGGCTTTGACATGAGGAGACTTCTTTATTTATTTTATTTAAATTTCAGTTTGCCAACCATTACACCTTGTTTTTCACAAAATCCCAAAATCTAAATTAAATTCACCATTTTGGCCTTCACTGTAAATCATTTGTACGAAGAAAACCCATCCCTGTGTTCAATCCTAGAGCCGCTACACTGCAATAGTTACGCTACGGCAGTAGGAGGAATTTAGGTATAAATTTTGTTGATTCCAGCACCCCTACTGTGGCACGATTCAAATGGCGCCGTTGCCGGGGATGGTGCATAAGTGCATTTGACGAGCTGTGGAACACTTGTGATTCTCATCACAAATCCTTCAAGTGTTTCTTTACTTTTACATTTGCAGTTTCTGGCCGGTTGCCAATTTTTTTCTCTCTGTTAATTTTTTTTAGTTAACAACATTTTTTTTTGGTAGAATTGTTATCCTTTTTTTTTTCTTTTCCTTTGTTTGGTGTCTGCCTTATTTGCTGCGGGGAGAACCGTTTCGATTAGTGAGGATTATGAAGAGAAGCTGAGGTTGATTAAAGCCAATTTCCCACATAGCCTAGGCGAGCTTGGTGTGATAAAATGGGAGGCGAAGCCCCGTCACAGAACCTCACCAAGCTGAGTGGTGACTTTGTAGAAGCGGGGAAGACAATCAATGCTCAATTAAGTCGAGGAAAATTGACACTATGGAAAACATTATGTAAACAAGAGAATTAGTGGACTTCAAAGTGAAATGGAGCATAAATTTGACAACCTGCAGTACTCCATTTCAAAGCTTGCCAGTTAGCAACATACTCATCAAGAGGGAGAAAATCCAAAAGGAGAGTGCTTGAGTGACACCATGGTGGAGGAGCAGTGTCAACAGCAGAGGTTATCTGAATCCTCATATATTTGTGGTGTTGTTTGTCCATGGGAGAAGAAAGAAGAAACACTTGTCTTGATTGAGGAGGGTAGTGGAAAGGAAGAAATAGAAACCCCAAAGTCCTTTGCCAGCCATAAATGACCGCGCGAAGCACCCTCTCGACCTAGTATATACCTTTGCTGCGGCCTGATAACCACAGGCACCCAAAGCTAAGGCCAGCCTTTACATTACTGCCATCTGAAACTTCAAAGAATTAGTGGCCACTATCACAGGAATTTTGCCACTTACATCAAAAAACAATGTGTTTGCTCACATCCAGCGTGGCCGGTGGACAGTTGCGGATGTGGATTGATTTGGAGCACTTTCGAACCTCGGCATTTAGCTCGAAGCGGTTCAGTGACCTCGAGAGCAGGAATTGGTTTGGAACCGCAGTCTCCCAGCTTTTTGTTTTCATTTTATTGTCTTATTTTATTTTATTTTATTTTATTTTGATTTCTTTAATTTTTCTTTTTAGATTCTCTCTAATTTTTAAGTTAATCTTTTTTCTAGCTTGTTTTTCACTTTTCTGCAATTTTTCTTAATTTTTCTTGTAATTTTTGGGTTTAAAGCGAGAGAGCAGAAGCGGAACGAGCAAGAGCAAGCGGGGAGAAGCTTGAGGGCAATTTCGGCTATTATAAGCGAGATTTAGCTAAATAAGCGGAAATTTTTCGCTATGTGTAGAAGATTTAGCTACATAAGCGGTCGCTATGTAGCCCAGCTTGATCAGATAATAAGCGAGAAGCAGTCGGGTAAAAAAAGTTTTTATTTTCATTTTTATTTTTCTCAAAAAAAAAACAAAAAATTTGTCTCTAAAAAAAAATCGTTTTTTTAATTAATTATTTTATTTTATTTAAAAAAAATTTGCAATTATAGCGAAATTTTCGCTAGAATAGCGGAATTTTCGCTACTACAGCGAAAATTTTCGCTACTATCCCCTGTTTTGCCTCCTGATTTTGTTTTAAGTATAACTTTTTCATCCGAACTCCGTTTTAAGTGTTCTTGGTACCTTTGGAAAGCTTAGAGAGTGTAGAATCCAAATATAGCCAGAAATAACACTCTTGAAATTATTATTTAGGTATAATTTTCATAATGCTCCAATTGGTCACTTTTTTCCTCTCTTTTCTTCTCCTAACTTGTTTATTTGAAGCCCAAACGGAGTGAATAAGGTGTCGATGGAAAGATTACGAAGTCTCCTATCCAACAACGATCACATCTCATCAAGGAGGTAACACTTCCTTCCCTAAATTTCCAATCCGAGCCCCATTGCGGACAATGAGACATTTGGTTGGGGGGGGGGAGGGGGAGAGTTAGCGAAGGAGTGGCTTTTGCATTTATGTTTTTGTTATTATTTTGAACAAGCCCATTTTGTGATGTTTAGTGGCTTTCTGGTTTTCCTTTTCGTGATGCTGTTATACTATACAGCTTATTTTTTCAAAAACTGCACCCATTTTTTTTTGTGTTTTGCCTAGCCTGTAGTTTGAAAAATTGAAACTTTGTCAAATTCTATTAATGTTAGATTGGCTCCATGCCTAGCTCAGTGGATAATAAGTTGAACTATTGTTGCTTTTGACCATTTTTCTTCCACCTTTATCTAACCACACACTGTGCACATCAGGTTTCTTCAATAACCTGAAAAACTGCCTAGCCTATTAAGCCTTGCAATAACTTACCCTAGTTTCGTTGACTACCTTTAATAGGTTAAGGACCCCCATGAAAAGAAGGCCAATGTGTCTTCCAAAATACAAAAAAAGTGAGAAAGAAAAAGAAAAAGAAAAGAAAAAGAAGAAAAATTGCAACGCTTTGCCCTAAAACCCGAGCACGGTCCAAGGGGTATATGGCAAAAGCCTTTAAAGCTCGGTGCCCTAAGCCAACTGGTTGGGAGCCACCGACTTAGTGCTCGCTACACAGGTGGATAGGTGGAGTTTAGCAAGTTGTAGGTGCTGGAGTTTCGAAATCATTCGAAGTCCGGGGTGAAACTTGAAGAGTTAGTGGTCGAAAGATCCTTATGACTTGGTGCCCTAAGCCTTAATTGGTTAGGAGTCATCGGTAGATCCCCGTTACATGGACTTTGGTGAGGTTGATTCCTCAGCATTGCACCCCTACAACATAAAAAGAGTTGTGGAATAAGAGTGGGTCCTGATCTATTTAGGTTGGTTAGAGTGCTAGGTTGTGGTATGCTTTGGTTGGGAGAGTGCGGTTGGAGTTTATTGTTGGCCAGTCAAGCGAGCACTCAGTTTTGGTGGAAGTTTCTAGTTGATTCAACGAGATGGAGGCTCTTTTGATACTCACTTTTGTATGGCATTCATTCTCTCAAGATAGTTATTGGGCAAGGGTTTGACGATTCTTACTTAGGGTTAGGCATTACTCATTTACAACCTTTTTGAAATACCATTTCTATAAACATCATTTTGTATGCTCTCTCTTTCTCGCTTTCTCTCTTTCTTTCATTGCTAAGGGACTAGCAATGTGTAGGTTGGGGGGTGCGATTAGTGCTCAAAAAGTGCTATTTTGAACCCTGTTTATTACAGGTTTTGAGCACTTTTATGTACTAATCAGCGTAATTAACCCGATTTGCACATTAAGGTCCACTGTTATTCCTGCGTCGCGTTTTGTGGCAAATTTACAGTTTTTGCGAGCTAATAGTGCCAAAATTGTTGAGCTGATTCAAGCCGCGAAGAATTAGTCAAACTGGCGTGCCGGATCATAGACGAAGGAAGAAGAGCCAAAAATGAAAGAAAATTGGAGATTTATTGCGAAATTGCATCTGCATGCACTATTCTGACCTGCCTTGTTCATGTCTCAATACATGCTGTTCACCCGTTTTGACGCTTTCATGTTTTTGTTGCAATTTTTCGTTTCTTCCCATTTTATCCCTTCTAATACCTTATGAATTGGGTTGTTTTTGTAATTTCCCCTTGTTCTGAGCATATATAAGCTCTGTCAAGGGTTGTAAGACATAACTTTTTCAATCAATAAATTTTGGGGGAAGCTTTCAGCTCCCGTTTTTCTCCTTTTCTCCCATTTTCTTCCCTTTTCTCTCTTTTTCTCTCCTGTCAAACACCCTCCGAGGATGACAACTCGGAGGATGAGTGGCTAAAACCCCTCTCTTCCTTGAAGAGGAGAATTTCTTGACGGAACTAGGCGTAGAGGGGTTCTCATGCTCAGCGCGAGGCATTACTTGTTATTTTGGTTTTTCTCTTCATGCTAGGTTTAAATCCCCTAGATTCACCTTGGATGACCTGTATTTGGTAATCGTTTAGGGTTCAGTGGATGCTTATTGCTAGATCCACTGATATTCATTAGTTACCCTCTATTAATCATTGTAAGGTGAGTTAGGGAGAATTGTTTTCCTCTTAAGAGGCCATGAATGATCAATAAATGCTATTTTTTCAAAAGGAAAATTTTAGGGTTTAGTTTTTAAAGCTAAATGAAGATCCGGTTCGGGAAATGACTATAGGTCATCCTCCTAACGCAAGGAAATGGACCCGAAAACCCCTCAGTGAACTTTAGAACCGAAATCCGGTGACGACATGGCTCTCTTACATTTTATTTTATTTAAATTTCAGTTTGCCTACCATTACACCCCCTATTTTTTCAAAATCCCAAAATCCAAATTAAATTCACCATTTTGGCCTTCATTGTAAATCATTTGTACGAAGAAAACCCATCCCTGTGTTAGTTTCCTAGAGCCGCTATCTTTGCGAGTAGTTCTGTGTGATGGGAGAACTAGGTATAAATTTTGTTGATTAGGCACCCCTCTTGTGTACGAATCGGCGCCTCTAAAAACTTGTATGATCCTCTCCATTACGACCATCTGTCTATGGATGGCGATGTATGCATCAAGTTGTGTCCCCATGGCCTTTTGGAAACTCTTCCAAAAGTGTGCCGTGAACCTGGGATCTCTGTCCAATACAATGGATACTAGTACTGCATGTAACCTAACAATCTCTCGTATATACAACCTGCAGAATTCCTCCAGTGTAAAGGTCATCTGCACGGCTAGAAATGTTAAACTTAGTGAGTCGGTCCACTGTTTACCGCATCATGTCGTGATGTTCGATAAATCAATCACAAAGTCCCATCGTGACATGCTCCATTCCCTCCGCTACTCGATAGGTACAGTAGCCCGATGCAGCCTCGGTGCTCGACCTGTACGACATGGCGGAACCAGTTGAACAAAATCCTCAACGTGTCTCTTCATCCCGCTCCAATAATACTGGCGACGAAGATCTTCATACGTCTTCGTGCCACCTGGTGATTAGTACCCAAATAGTGCTATTTTGAGCCACCGTATAGCAGGTTTAAACCTTTTCGCGTGCTAATCGGCTTAAATAACCCGATTGATACATTAAGGTCCAGAAGCTCACACTGCAGTCATGTTTTGTGGCTATTATTGTAGTTTTTCGCGGGGCAAATATCGAGCCATCTTCCGTTCGATTCAAACCACAGATGAACTCAGGCGGTCGAAGATGCATGATCGAACCAGAGGAAATTTGGAGTAAAAATGTTGAAGAGAAGGAGAGCTCAATGGAAATCTTGCAGGGTTGCGAAATTTCGCAACCTGCGAAAATTCGCAGGTTGCGAATTTTCGTAGGTTGCCAATATTCGCAGGTTGTGAAATTTCGCAATCACGCTCACTGTGTTTTTGACCTTTTATTGGTTTTATACAAGTTGCCCTTGATGTAATTTTTGCACATTTTTGTAATTTCTTATCATGAGCACCTATATAAGCTCAATATTGTTTGTAAATCAATCAACTTTTCGATTATCGATCAATCAATAAAATTAGACACGAAGCTTCCTCTCCTCCAAATTTGGTTTGTGATTTTCTCTCATACTTCCTTCACTTTCTTGCATTTTCTCTCTGTGAACACCCATTAATGATGACAAATCCGAGGGATGCTCGGCTGAGCCCCCTCATCCTTGAAGGGAAGGCCATTGGGTGTTGGTTTGAGGCAAGTTGCATGTTCTCATAGCACCATGTTTGTATTTAAGGGTATTTGTGTTCTGGCTTCTCACCTTAGGATTCATCTCTTTAGGCATGCTCAACGTGTATTTGTAAGCTTTTTTGGGTTCAGTGGATGCATACATTAGATCCACTGATGCCCAGTTAGTTGTCTCCTATAAGTTACTGAAGGGTAGGTTTAGGAGGCGTGTTCTCACCGTTTGGGAGCATTTATGCTCATTAAATGCTATATTTCAAGAGGAAAACTTTTAGGGTTTAGGTTTTAAAGCTAAATGAAGATCTGGTTCGGGAAATGACTATATGCCATGCTCCCTAACCAGAGGAAAAAGACCCGAGGACATGTCGGTTAACTTATAACCCTAAATGATGGCGAGACTTGAGAATTCTCTCTTAACTTTTTACTTCAAGTTATTTCAGGTTTTCAAACATTCACCCTGTTTTCAAAAACCCTAAAGGTCCAAAGAAAACACCATTTTCAATACTGCTTGTAACTTTCTCTCATGAAGAAAACCCGTCAGTGTTAGAGCCTTAGAGCCACTATCTTTGCATTAGCTTTGCCATGTCATTAGTAGGAATCTGGGATATAAATTTTAATTTGATTTAGAACACACCACTTGGCATAAAGCAGATGGAAATAAGTGTGCGAGGATGGTGCCCTAATTGAGAAAGAATTTGTAAACTTGGTCCTGCGTCACAGTGTTGGGCAAGTCATTCTTTTTTATTTTCTGTTTTATCGTGGGTTCCTTTGGGGAGGATTTGAATTTTCTTTGTGCGAGACTATTTTCCCTTATTTTGATTTTAGCTAATATTAACCTTTTTGGTAGTCTTGTTTTTGTTGGTTTCTTGCTTGTTGTGTGTTCACCAGCGGCTTATGCGGTGGGACGAAACACTACGAGCCCGGTGGAAGGCTAAGTGCTCTAGTTGAACAAGGGTGTGAAATCAGTTTACACACTAACTGAATGGAGACCCCACCTGAAGAGCAGCAGAGCCCGATGGGGTTCACGGGGAGCCCGATGCCTACAGGGTGATGAGGGATCACATACACCCACCCGAGGTGAGGGCACCCTCATGCATAATACCCCCCTACGAGGATATGTAGCGGTGGGCCTTATCACTGGTTCCCACAACTCTGACTTTTCATGGTATGGAAAATGAAATCCATACACACACATCAGGGATTTTGAGGAAGTTTGCATGTTGACTTTGAGGAGGGTGCATTTCATATGGACTTTTTTCAAAATTTGAGAAGCCTTCGACGACCCTCGAGTAAAGCCAAATTTGACTGAATTCACTAAGGCCAAGGACCATGGGGCGGCGGAGGCTGCGAGCTGAATTTTTTGAAGAAGTTCTTCAATGCCCATAAGACCAACAATTTGAAGAGGAAAATTTATACCTTTACAGCTCATGACAGTGAGAGATTTTGCTGGGAAAGGTATCTTGAAACTATCAAGTGCATGCCCTCGCCATGGCTTTGACACATGGATGCTAGTAAACCACTTCTACGATGGAATGTCCCTTGCCATGAAACAACTTTTGGAGACCATGTGTGGAGGGACTTCCTCAGCAAAAATCCAGAGATGTAGGCTATGGTTCCTCGACTATGTTGTTGGAACCTCGAGGATGGGATGGTAGAACCTAGGAGGTAGAGAGAATGAAGCAAACAGTGAACCCAAAGGGAGGCATTTATTCGGAGGATCATGGAACTAAGAGCTAGTTATTACCTGATGAAGGATGGAAGAACTTGAACAGAGAAATCAGCAGGGAGGTACGAGCGTTAGGGCATACATGCTGTGACCATGTTTCAATTGTCGATCTACCGATCCTTCGAGAAAGAACATTTGTCAATTTCCTCTCGATACAAGGGTTTGATGGTTGAAAGTATGCAAATGTTGTGGGCCAAAATAGGCCACCAGCGAATGCCCAGTATGGCAACACCTACAATCCCAACTAGAAGAACCATGACCTGGCACAGGCACAAGCCTCAGTATATCGAACACAGGGACACGTGACGGCGGCGGTATGGGTCCACCTCTCAACAACAGCAGCCACTAACCTCATCACTTGTTGAGTAAGCTATCATGAATTTGAGCAAGGTGGTGGGGAATTTTACAATAAGAGAGCAGAAAACTATTAATGCCCGATTAGCTTTCAAAAGAATAGAAAATGTAAAAAGCTCCATAAGACCAAAGAAAATTGATGGGCTCCCTTAAGCTAAATCAAAAAAGTGATACCACCGTTCATCATCCAATAGCCTAACCAATCGGCCCGATATGAGGCGGGAGAAAGGGAGATTCCCTTCGAGACCTTTGCTTGTCCTAGGGGAGTGCGCCAGACTAAGCTATGCCGGGTGAGCTGCGCGAATGGATGAAGTCAGGCCATTATCACCTTGAGGAGTGGTAAGAAATTGAAGCGTAGGGACTGAACCGGCGGGAAAGACTAGAGAAAGAGAGGAAGTAAGAGCCGAACACGTATTTAAATGGGGATTCGATGAAGAAAAGCATGCCTCCTCCATTTCCCCACAGTAGCGAGGCGAAAAGAGGCCTCTAAGCGAAGGCATCTGAAGTCTTGAGGCGGGGTAAAGATCGACATTCCCCTACTTGACATGATCAAGCAAGTCCCACTACCCATGCCCAAAATTTCTAAGGACTTGTGCCACAGTCAAAGGGTTGGGCAGAGTGCTTTCTAGAAGGCCTTCTAACTAAACAAGTCGACTTTATCATCCGGTCTGAAACCTTAGTGAAATCTGAGTCGGGATCCCCCACACCATCTCGGTCCCGACATTGGAGGGACACATAGACAAGGGCACTGTGGATCAGGGCGGTTGGCTAACGACCCGTACCAAATAATACAAGTTTTAACACGTTTGACCAAGTTTGACTAAGTTTGACCAAGTTTGACCAACCATTAGTATGTGAGGCCAAGTTGACTTTTTCAAGGATGAATAATATTGGGTTGACTAAGACACCATTTCGTAGGCCTCATCGATACGAGTTCACAAACGGGTTGAGAGCGTCAAATCCGACTACGGATAAAAAGTTATGATACTGGTAAAATTCAAAAGCGGCTGATGTTTTGCTCCGGTGTTCCAAGTCAATAGAGTTTTTACCTAAAAATAACGCCTAGGCTACATGGGCTAGTTTTGCTTGCGAAGGGTACCCGGCCCCAAAACCAGGAGAAATTTCCAAAACCCGTGGACCCCCGGTAGGTGGGTTTCGACCGTTTCAAGCCATTCGGGTTTTAAGCGGGTGGGGCCAGATTCCGGCCACCACCCTTGCACTGAGCTGGCCCGGGGAGGAGTGCCATCACCCGAACGACCGGTCGCCGTGAAATTTCACGGTGGCCGCCGCGGGACGTGCCGGATCGGGCGTGACGGCCGGCCGCGCCATGGTGGGTCGTTGGATTTCGCCATTTTTCGGCCACTCCAGTCAGACCCATAACTCCCTCCCACCATTTTTGGACCCTCTAAACTCATTCTCGTGGTCCTTTTCTCACAGATTCATCACTTAGTTTGAAGAATCTGACGAAAACAAACAAATTTGGTAAATGGTTGGATCGAGTTTTCGACCACCACAGCAACCTTTGGACCAAGGTAAGGGTACTGATGTGTTCTGTGTCTCTTGGGATTTCCGTTGATATAAAGTTTGTAAATTTTGGACGTCGTTTGGTTAGTTTTCCATTTTCGGGTCATTTAAGGTAATTACCGAAAATGTTTGAACCGAAATTGGACACCAATTGGTCAAATTAGGAAAAATTGAGTTGGATTAATGAAATTGGATATTTTTATGATTTATTGGAAGGTTCAATTTCGAAAAATTAGCCTCCGGGTGAAAAGCCCCAATTTTGGGTATTGGGTCTATAGGGCACACTGTATAATTGGACCTGTCGGAGCCCAATTTAGATAGTTTCATAGTTCTAGAAATTATTCTAACACATTTGGGGCATCCCAATGTCTTTGGTTTAGTTATTGGAGCCTAAATGATATTTTTATTATATTACGAGCAATGCGTGAGCCTAGAGGCGGTCGCGAGGAGCGGGGCCGAGCATGCACGTAGTTTGTGAGTGGTTTATATGTTTTAAATACTTTGGGGTATTATTATGATGGTGTTTAATTATCTTATACATGTATTATTTGATCGAATGGTTGGTTATGCATAAATATAATTATCTGTTTTTATATAAACAAGTTATCATTTCATGTGAATTTTGTCAACATTTTAAATAATTGGAAATTTTACTGGGTTCATGGATAAATTTGTGATACATGGATTGAGGTTTTTAAACCACTTTGAAAAGTTATGGATTTAAGAAAAGGAAATTTTGAGATTTTCATGATTTTAAGCAAGTTAAATATTGTTAAAGTTTTATGTGCTTAAAATTGGTTATGGTGAATATTTTCATTGTGGTATTTCTCGATTTTGGCATGAATTGATGAATTGAAAATTCATCAATATATTTGATTGAGTTGTTGAAATTAAATTTATAAATTTCTTGTTTATATCTGATGTCGTTGGAAAGTATATGTGATAAGGAATCTTGTGTTGGTTGACTATAAATTTAATGCCTTGCCATATATATACGGAGTTCGATTCGATATTTATATTACGATTACCTGCAGGTTTACCACGGTGTCGTGGGGTTAGTTTCATCCAACGATTATATATTATTTCCACGGCCGTGAGGTCGGGTCTACTCGACGGTTCATCATCATCATCATCATTATTATTATATATTATTTCCACGGTCGTGAGGTCGGTTTTACTCGACGGTTTATTGTTATTATATATTATTTCCACAGCCGTGAGGTCGGGTTACCAGCCGATTGTCATGTGTGTACCCACGACATCTTCGATGTTGAGGGTCGTGAGGTGGGTGTCCCACGGTCTATGATGGGTATATGGTATGGTACATCGTTGGTTTCTATGGTATGGTACATCGTTGGTTTCTATGGTGTGGTAAAGTGTTGGTTTCTGAGTAAGCTATAACCATTTCAATATTTATGGTTATTGTATTTTCATGATAATTTTTACGACATGATGTTTATATATTTCATGCTCAATTTTTATGTTGTAAATAAATTCAGGTTATAATTTTCTTAATAATAATTTCGGTAAAATTTTTGAGCATGAATTTCATATTGTTGGTTTGGTATAAGTTTGGGTTTTGTGAAATGATTTTTAAACGGGGAACCTTGCAAAAGAATATACGTGAGGTCTTGAGAGAAGGAAATTTTGAAAATGAAAACATTATTTTCCTTATAAATTATGCCACTCACTGAGATTTATTATCTCACGTTTTATTGTTTTAAATTCGTTCCTTTAGGTCGAAGCGGTTCGTAGGGACCTACCTGGCGCCCGACTTCTATCACTCTTTACTGCGGCAGGCTGCCGGTATTCTATCTTAACTCTATCTATCTTTTATTTTTATTAGACTTATGTATTTTCATTTGTACTAAGTGCCAAACACTCTTAGAATGCTCTGATCTTAGCATTGAACTCATATGAGTCTTTATTATGTGTGTTTGTAGTTTATGACCTATCTGATAAGATAAGTCGGTTATGGATTTGGTACATTGTGGATCTTTATATATTTGAGGTATTATATTAATGCATGTGTTTACTTTCTTTCTTAAAGTGGGGTTCCATTTGATATTCCACACCAGGGATTATCTGAGTGGGACTCCACTAGAAATGAACCACCCAGGAGTGCAGGAGAACATGGGTCGGTCTGTCGGCCAGTGTCAACCCTCTTGCCATACTCGATGTATAAGCGATTAGGTTTGGGAACTAAAGTCTACGACATCACCCATCCTTAAGCGGGATCAATCGGTGAAAATACCAAAGGGGATAGTTGAGGATGTCTTAGTGAAGGTAGGCAGGATTCTCTTATCCTGTGGATTTATTGGTTCTTGATACAAAGCTATTAGGCGAGGCACTATTAAGTGCCCATCATGTAGGAGGCCATTTTTCCATCTAATGCCATAATCAGCTGCTTTGGAATGGGGTGCATTGGCTCACGCTGTGACATGACATTGGAGCTCAACATTTTCACTTGAGCAACAAGGATAAGCCCCGACGGAGGATGGGGAGGCATAAATCGGAAGTGTCTGCTTATGTGGCACGGATCTTAGGAAAGCCGCAGTGCTCAAAACTACGGGAAGAGTTAACAAAGAACCCGAGACCCCGGAGTTGAATGAAGGATCAGGCGCCGGTGGCCCTTCACATCAGTCACATCCCACTGGCACACCGAGACGGATGCTTAACACAAAGGAGCAGAAGCTGAACTCAACTGCAGCAAACCACATTGGAACCAAGGAGGAGCTTCTCCTCCTAGACCCTCCATGAAATCTCTTGGGTGTACAACTGGGAGTGGTTCCAACAGGAACTTGGAAACCACTCCAAATTTTGATGGGATTTTTTCTTTACATTATTTCAAGTTTTAAATTAGGATTTTCATTAATATCCTTAAAATTTCAAATTTTGTAAATTCCCTCATTTTCAAGCTTATCTTCTCATAATTTTTTGGTCTTGTGTTGTTGTAGGTGTTCCGATTTGAGGAGCCAAATTTTGCTGAGAATTTCGGAGTTGCCGAAAATTTTGCGCTTTACGGCTCGCGGGTTGCAGCTTCGACCTGCGAAAGTCGCCACGATCGCGGAATTCCACGGCCCTGCGAGACAAGCGTTCCATCCTCACCATGTTTTTGCAACTCTGTTTGCACCATGACTCTTCGTTTCATGCTCCTGCAATAAATTTCTTTAATTTTTTGAACCATCCAATCAATGGCCACTAATGACATTAATTATCCATGTCTTCCCACTGCCCCGATCCCTAAACCCTTTTCCCTTCATTTTCATTTCACCTTTCACCCTCCCAGTTTCTGAAACTCCCTTCTCCTCTCAAATTTGCTCTCCTTCAAGCTCGACAATGGCGAAGACTCGTGGGGCTCATTCCTATCGGCCGTGAGTGCGCCGGAGCTCCACTCCCCTGCGCGGCACCTCACCACCCCGACGGCCGCCGCCGGCCATTGCTGCCGCCGCCCGATTCTTGTCGTTGCCTCCCACCTTGACTACTATCCCGGGACCTTGCATTTGCTGATGCGAGGGCTCCTCCTCTGTGTTTTGCCCGGAGGAGATATCCTCCCCCAGGTTGGCCCCACTCCGCTGCTCCGTAGCATCCCCAAGCTTGGCTCGGAGGCCCACACGCCCAGGGCGAACCTCAGGCCCAGGGGAGTAATCCACTTCAAGACCTCGGGCGCCACCCTCACCGCCTTATCAAGGCATTGCCGGAGCCCCGGACCTATCCCCTGCATCTATTATCAGGCGGCCTTCTTCCGCACAGCCCATCCCGGAAAGGGATGTTGGCTCTTGCGGAGATTTCCCTTTGGGAGGTTTACGATCTCCGGCCTTCCGAGGACCGGGCTCCGAGACTCCATGCTCCTCATGCAGAGATACCATCTGGAGTCGTTCATGGCGCCGCGTCGATACTATTATCCTCGGGTAGTCATCGAGTTTTATCACACGATGTCGTCTAGGCATGAGTCCAACCCAACTGCTCTACATTTTTCCATCGATGGCCGTGAGGGGGCCGCCCGGGCCTCCGACATCACAAGCGCTCTCCATGCGCGGTGGTCCTTGCCGCGCGGCTAACTATAAGCGTTTGGCCCATCCCTCGGCGGGGAGATGATCGAAGCTTCTACCGTGACAGCTCTTAGATGGAATTTATTTTGTCGGCGGCACCTCTGCGACATATCTTTTGATATACCACATTTTGAGGTCTAATATGTTCCCGCTCCAACACATTGTTCAGAGGAGGGGAGCTATTTTGGAGGTCTTATATCATATTTCAGAGGGCTTTTGGTTCAGCCGTGATAGAATTATGGCGTCCCTTGTTCCTCTTCGAGAACAGGGTCCACCGCCGAAGTTTGCCCCGCGTTGAGTCCATGCCTCTTCTATTTCCACGACTCTTATGCCAGGTGCTAGAGCACATCGGGTTCCCGGCCGAGCCCCGATTGGAGCGTCGTCGCGGCTATGAGGCCACCCTTACTGTCGATCGGTGGCGGGCCAGGCCTCATGCCTTTCATCTTCCCTCTGGGACCAGACGAGGACGAGTCGGCTGCTGATAGTCCACTAGGGGACCTGTCCCCTATAGCTGAGCACACTGAGGAGCCTTCGGCTCCAGCCCCATCAATTCAACCATCAGTCCTTCAAACTCCACCAGCACGGCTCAGGTAGCTCGGCTCCGATACCTCGAGGCTCAGATGCCTCTGTCTCTGGGGCCTGAGCTGTTCGGCTCGGTCGGATATAGGTGGTAGAGCACCTCCGCACCGCCCAGGTGGTTCACCGCACTTTTTTCATTACCATCTCCACCAGGGACTTCCTGACTATCATGGAGGCAGTTCGCTCATTCTCCATCACTGCGGCTTCCTTTGCAACTTCTCGTATACACTCTGAATGGATGTTACTTAGGTGTAGTAGCCTGAATCAGGCCATCCTCGTACGGCTCGAGCCACTTGGGCTCTGTTTGTCTCTCCGCATGCGCATGCTTTCAGGACCTCTGCTACCCTCCCGGCGGGAGATCAGCTCTGCACCACCAGCCCAGTAGATCCCTGGATGTCTTGGTAGCGATGCGACGGCGGCCTCGACCACTCCTCAGTGACACCTCGGCTGTTCGAGTGAGGATGATTCTTCATCGACCACCTCTTTTGAGGTACCACTTCCTCCGCCCAACACCTGACCTACACCCCATTGCACCACGGTGGCATATTTGGGGGAGGGGAGAGAGTTGGTGTTGTTGGAAGTGAAGTTCATGCTGTGAATTACCGGTTTTCTTGTACGCTGCTCATTAAAGCCCGTTTTTGTATGTTTAGAAGCTTCTTTGTTTACTTCTTTGTGCAAAAGCTGCATTTTTGTAAACACACTATATATATATGTAATACAACTCTATTTTTCTACACTTTTGTCTCATCTTACCTATGTTTTTGATGGTTTTGCTCTGTAAATTGAAAAATTGAAGCACTGTATGCTACAATCAATGCTAGACTAGTTCCATGCTTTATTGAGTTGTTGGTCAGTTGAAGACACTATTAATTCACCCTTGTCTTCCACCATTATCTAGCCACACACACAGTGCACATCAGTCTTAGTCAATAGGGTGACGGCTGCATCACCTTACTTTTAAGGCGGCCTTAGCTTGGATTGACCTTTAATAGGTTAGAGTTCCCCAAGAAAGAAGGCCAATGTGTCTTCCAAAAGAAAAAGAAAAGACAAAGAAAAAGAAAAGAGAATAGAAAAGTCGCGGCACTTTGCCTTGAAACTCGAGCACGGTCCAAGGGGTATATGGCGAAAGCCTTTAAAGCACAGTGCCACTAGCGGCGGTTGGGAGCCACCAGACTTAGTGCTGCTACATGGGTGGATAAGTGGAGTTTAACCAAGAGGATTGTAGGTGCTGGATTCTCGAAATCATTCAGTCAGGGTGAAACACGTAGAGTTAGTTATGAAAGATCCTTTTGACTTGATGCCCTAAACCTTAGTTGGTTGGGAGTCATCGGTGGATCCCCGTTACACGGACTTTGGTGAAGTCGAGTTTTCAGCATTGCACCCTACAATACAATAGAAGTGTGAAATAAGAGTGGAACTGAATCTATTTAGGATGGTCAACAGTCTAAGGCATTGGCAGTAGTTTGGTTGGGGGGGGGTGGAAAGTGGCTTAGCGACTTATTGAGTACAGCGATCACCTAACCATAGATTTTGGTGGAAGTTAGGGTTGATTTCCTTGGAATGAACTGCTGCCACGAGAAACTTGCTCCCGATGGCACTCATTCTTCATTGGTTTTTATACGTGTCCCAAGTTTTCATCTTGAAGTAGGGCTCAGTTATATACACACTTGCACAGCCAGAGACAATCCTTTTTGCATATATATAGCTGCGTGATCTTCATGCTTTTTTATCATTGATAGGGGTAGCAATGTCGGTTAGGGAGTGATTAGTACTCGAATAGTGCTATTTTGAGCCATATTTATAAGCGGGTTTTGGCACTGCGTGCTAATCGACTTAAATAACCCAATTGATACATTAAGTCCCGGCTCTACTACTGATCACGTTTTGTAGCTCTATTATTGTAGTTTTGCAGGGCAAATTTCTAATTATCTTCAATTCGATTCAAACACGATGAACCAGAGCCAAATTCGAAGATGCATGATTGAACCAAAGGATATTTGGAGCAAAAATGCTGAAGAGAAGGAGAGCTCAGTGGAAATCTTGTAGGGTTGCGAAATTTCGCAACTGCGGGTGTCTAGCCGGGTTGCAGGAATCCATGACACTTTGCACTGACGTGGTTGTTTTTGACCCGCCTTTTTTTGTGGTTTTATACAAGTTTGCCCTTGATGAAGATTTTGGTTCATTTGCACATTTTGTAATTTCCTTATCTTGACACCTATATAGCTGGTCTTGTTTAATAAATCAATCAACTTTAGGTCCATCAATCAATCGATAAATTGGGCGCGAAGCATATCCCTCGGCTGGTTTGTGATTCTCTCCTTTTATTCACTTTCTTGCATTTCTCTCTAGCCAAACACCCCTTGATGATGAAAAAGCAAGGGATGCTTGGCTAAAACCCCTCATCCTTGAAGGGGAAGGCCACTAGGTGTTAGTTTTGAGGCAGGCAGCATGTTCTCATGCTTTTCATGTTTACATTTAAGGGTATTTGTGTTCCTGCTTCTCACCTTAGAGTTAAATCTCTTGGGCATGCTCTCCCCTAACGTGTATTTGGCAAGCTTTTGGGTTCGGTGGATGCTTATCATTAAGATCGCGATGCCGAGTTAGTTATCTCCTATTGATTCTTGAAGGTAGGTTTAGGAGGCGTGTTCTCACCGTTTGGGAGCATTTATGCTCATTAAATGCCATATTTCAAGAGGAAAACTTTTAGGGTTTAGGTTTTAAAGCTAAATGAAGATCCGGTTCGGGAAATGACTATATGTCATGCTCCCCAACGTGAGGAAAAAGACCCAAGGGCATGTCTGTTAACTTATAACCCTAAGCCCAGTGGCCCGAGACTTCAAGGAATTCTCTCTTAACTTTTTACTTCAAGTTATTTCAAGTTTTCAACCATTCACCAAAAGAGAAAACACCATTTTCAATGCACTGTAACTCTTATCTCAAGAAGAAAACACATCCCCGTGTTCGACCCTAGAGCCACTATACTGCAGTAGCTTTGCTACGTCAATAGTAGGAATCCTAGGATATAAATTTTGTTGATTAAAACCACTACTTGGCATAAGCAAGATCATACGGATGCCTTTACTTGAAGCGAGAGCAATGAAACTCCACGAGGGGATCTCCTCTCTCCAACTCTATCAAGCAGGGAACCCTTGACCAGTCCCTTGTCACGAAGGCTTCCATTAGTGTGGATAATGACAGCCGTCGCTAATCCACAAATAGTGCAGGTCCTTTATGGACACTACCTCTGTGTCTTGTCCCTGAGACTCAATCACCCTGCTGAGTAGGGAAGCGTAGCTAAACTTCCCATAACACCTGAGCTGATCATTTGTGCAAGTAACACAGGCTTGTCCCGCAATCTCAATCATCTGCACTCCCGGGAAGCTATACTAGCCAATACTCCTGTGACTTCCGACTGAGTGCATCGGCCACCACGTTTGCCTTCAGGGATGGTAATGCAAAGTGAAGTCATAATCCTCTAGATATTCCATCATCTACGTTGCCTCATGTTGAGAGATCCCTGGTTATTAAAGATATACTTCAGACTTTTGTGGTCTGAAAATACCTAGAATTGTTCCCCATATAGATAGTGGCGCCAAATCTTCAAGGCAAAGACGATGGCCGCCAACTCCATGTCATGTGTAGGGTAATTTTGCTCATGATTCTTCAACTGTCGAGAACCATAAGACACTACCCTCCGGTACCTTCAAAACACATCCCGGTCCATCCTTGAAGCATCCACGGTACCTTTGAGTACTCATTCCCTAGGGACTACCAGAATAGGAGCTGAAGTAAGCCTCCGTTTCAATTCCTGGAATGCCCTCTCACACGAGTCATTCCACTCAAACTTGACCTCCTTCCTGGTCAACTTAGTCATAGGTGCTACTAGCCGGGAGAAATCCTCAATGAACCTCCTGTAATATCCAGCCAATCCCAAGAAATTGCGTATCTCGAAGACTGACTTCGGCCTCTCCCAACTCATAACAGCCTCAAACTTCTCAGGGTCTACTAACACACACGAAGCCAGCCGCAGCGTGTCTAAATCTCACCTCGGTAAGCCAAAATTCACGCGTTGAATTTAGCATACCTGCGATGGTCTCGGGAATGCGAGAGCGACCCCTCGAGTCTCATGATCCTCCTCAAATGCCGGGAGTAGATCAAGATATAGATCCACGGCTTCTACCTGGCCCGATCTAAGTAAGGGTGGATGACCCTATGCATGAGATCCATGAATCTTCTTCTGAATTGCGTGTCGATCAAGGACATCCGCATGAACTCGAAATGCCCATACCGCGTCGACATCTTAGGGATATCTGTCTCCTAACTCTCAACTGATGGGTACCGGTCGCGGAGATCTATCTTAAGTACACCGCGCCCCTCTCAACTTATCAAACAGATCATCAATCTCATTAAAGGATACGATTCTTGATCGTCACCTTGTTCAACTGTCGGTAGTCAATGCACAGTCGAAGGGTCTTATCCTTTTTCTTAGCAAACATAACTGGAGTGCCCCAAGGTGAAGTGCTCGGTCTAATGAAACCCTTGTCCAATAATCCCTGTATCTGGACCTTAAGTTCCTGTAACTCAATTGGCGCCATCCTATGCGGAGTCATAGAAATGGGCGACGTACCGAGTGTAGCGCTTCCAGTGACAAAGTCTATCCCTGCAGGGAGGTAATCCAGGTAACTCGTCGGGGAAAAACATCCTCAAGCTCACATACCACACGAGGTAGACTCAAACCTGTCTACCTAGATCCTCAAAGTAAGGCTTACTAGCCAACCTATCAACTGTCCGTACCATCTAGAGTCATACACGGCCCGAGGTAAAGCATCATGCTTATCCCCCTGAAATGTAATACGAATACCCTCCTGTGTGTAGGCAATAACCCTCCTACAATCACAATCAATGACGACTCGGTGTGTCGTCAACCAATCCATGCCAAGAATGACATCAAAGTCTGATATGTCCATAACCCGAAGATCCATCGTGAGTAGAATCCCTGAGATCTCTAACTCACAATCCTGACATATATGATCAATCCTCATCCTAATTCCTAGGGGAGAACTCACATGCAGCGACTTTTCCAAGGATTCAACCTTTAAGCCCAGAACATTTACACAAGATGCAGCAATAAATGAATGAGATGCACCAGAATCAAAGATTACTCTTACCCATAGGCACGAGAGTAGGAACATACCCTGTATAACTGACGGATCACATGGGCTCGATGCGTAGTGTAGCGGTGTAAACACGCCCTAGGTCCTGAAGTCGGCACGTGGTTACGCGCATGACCTCGACCCATGCTCTGGCCTCTTTGGCCTATCTTCGAAACAATCGGTGCTCGTGTCGCACCCTGGGACTGATATCTGTTCCCCTGGCCCATGCTAGGGTAAGAAGGAACATACTGTGTCTGAGTGTGTCCCACTGATGACTGGGACTGAGGTGTCCCATGACTCTGGGATCCTTGCCTCTATAAAATGATCGTCTCATATGTCAAAGTGATGGCAATGATAACATGTCATCGTCGTGTTAGGAAACCACGATCTGGCTTTGGCCACAGCCGTGGCCTGTCACGAAAACCTTGGTGGAACAAAGTCCTTCGCTTCTTTCGAGGCTCGAAGAAGGCGGCCTCCTTCCGGCTTATCACCGGCACCCGTATCTCGAAGATACTCAGGGCATCATCTATCTCTCTCTATGGCCAAAGCTGTCCTGACCATAGAATCCATGTCTTGCAGGAGAAGTCCCACAATCTTACCCCGGATGGACAACTTCAAACCATCCTCGAACTTTCTCACCTTGGCCATGTCTGAGGCCACATAATCATCCCCAAAACGCGCTAACTCTGTAAACTTAGCCACATACTCGAGTACTGTCATCGTCCCCTGTTTCAACTCAAGGAACTCCCGGGCTTTTGCATGTCTAGAGATCTTAGGAAAAACTTTTGCCATGAAGAGCTCTCTAAACTCCTCCATGTCATTGCCAAATTTCTTGAGGCTTTAACCCTGTCCCACCATACCTGGGACTCACCCTCTGCTGAAATGTAGCTAGCCTGATCTTTAATAGCGTCGGAGGTAATCTGCGCGCCACGAAACTCTCGACACCACATCGGAACCAATGGTCCTTCCTCGGGTCCCCTCCTCCCCTAAATGATGGAGGATGATGTGCCATAAACCTCTGGAGGTTATTCGGTCCTCCACATGTCCCCTAAGCGCACCGACGTGCAATGGCAGCATTGCGACACCCATGGCCCCTCTATAAAGGCTAGTGATCAAAGGGTGGTGTGCCTGGGTGAAGCCCCTGCGATCCCCCTTCCTTGACTTGCCATCTACATATATCAAATAGCAATTTATTTATTTATTTATTTATTTATTTATTTCCGAACCCCTAAGGTTAACTTCTTACCCTAGTATTCAATACTTCCTATATACTATTCACCAAGCATATAATTCACATAATATATAGCATAATATCATGCGAAAATTTATCAGAATGCATAATGGATGCATGATCTAAACCAATGCCCATTTAGCCCAAGGTAATCGTGTACCTATATTTTCCTGATATCCTAGCGATGCGGTAGTATCAGCGTTCAACACTGGGTATTTATAAACCTAGGCTACGATGCTAAGCGAGTGACACCCCAGATCACAGGGTATTTATATATATATATATATATATATACTTACATATATATATCTCTCATATATACCTTCTCTTTCTCATATATATATATATATATAATTTTTCCACAGGTAACCTTCAGCACAGAGCTATATAATAGACTCATTCACTCATATTCACGTGTCACTCGGTGTATTAAGCAATGACACATAACATTCCCCTTCTCGTTTCAAGATTCTAAATTAATTAGTGCACTTAGTGCAATGATGTTAACTTTTAAAAAGAAACTATGTGGGCTCAAATGCCATCCACAGAATATGGTTAGATTAGACTCAGAGGCTTTTTCCATGGGTTTAGAACGCACAAAGCGGACTTCGAGCAGGAAGTTATGAGGTCATCGAGAGTTGGTGTTGCCGAGCTCATTCCCTAGACGAGGTCGGCTCGGCCAAAGGAGGTCAGCTCGGCCAAAAGAGGTTGTATCAGAAATATTTGAGCACCAAATGCCATCCACAGGCATGTGGTCAGATTCTAGACTCAAGGATATTTCCATAGAGTCTAAGAACACCTGAGACGGACCGAGGGAAGTTATGGTCATCGGGGGTTGGCGCTTCACATGAGCGACCCGACATGCACCCGAGAGACCAGCCCGGGTGCCTGCTATCTTTCGTCTCTTTCGAGGAGCACAATATGAGCTTTCAGTTGTATTGATCCGCGCCTGGATGGATTATGAGGCTCAGGGCTTTCCATATAGTCTATGAACGTGTAAACGGACTTTGGGCGAAAGTTATGCTCGTCCCGAAGTTGCTTGCCGGCTTGAGCTCATTCTCTGGCGAGCTCGGCCGGAAAAGCTTGACCAAAATTCATTTCGGCCTCACACAGCTCATCCCTGCTGAGGTTGGCTACACACAGCTCATCCCTGCTGAGCTCGGCCATACACAGCTCATCCTGATGAGCTCGGCCATACACAACTCATCCCTGCTGAGCTCGGCCACACACACCTCGCATCTCGCAGGCTGGCCCACACACCTTATCCAGCCCAGGCTCTGCCGGGAGGCTCATTTCTGCCTAAAGAGGTCAGCTAGGCCAGAAGAGATCAGCTCTGCCCAAAGAGGTCAGCTCGGTCAGAAGAGCTCAACTCTGCCCAAAGAGGTCAGCTCGGCCACAACTCATCCTGTAACACCTCGAAATATACCCTAGCAGTTTTCGGACTTGTTTAGGGTATATTAAAAGCTAAATATGAATTTCGGAAAATAAAACAAAGACCCGGAATTTATAATAAAGCCAAGGGTAAATATGTAATTTACCACTTGAGGACTTAAAGTATTTATAAGATGAAGAGATGGGATTAGATGCAAATATAGAAAAGATGGAATAGAGATAAAAGAGAAATGGGGGGACCAAAATGCAATTATGAAAACTAAAAAGCAAAAATGAGTTTTATTTGAAGGCCAAACATGGCCTTAACAAATATGGACTTAAGACCAAAAATTGGTCTCATTTGGTGGAGACCAAGCTAGTAGAGAGAGGGGAGAGAAGAGAAGGAGAGAGAAGAAGAGAAGAAGAAGGAAGAAGAAGAAGAGAAGAGAGAAAGAAGAGAAGGCAAGATCAAGCTAAGGTATGGAACTACATGGGCTTTTAAAGCTTGGAATTGTTTTCCATACAATTGCATGGTTATTAGTTTGTTCCCAAAAACCTAGGGTTTTGTTAGGATTCTTCTAACTACAGAATTCTTAAAAATGATGAAACCTTGAATAGGACAAGAAGCACATGAAATCCTCCCTTTGAGGTTGGATTCATAGTTCAATGGCAAGTAATGAGTTAGGGTTTAGAATAAACCCTAACTAATTTACATGTTAGGGTTATGTATAGATCATAACCCATATTAGAGTGGGTTGAGAGTAATTCATGAAGGATTTTTGAAATAAGAGAAGTATTGAAAGAAGAATTAAGTAAAATTGAGGTTATAGGATGAATTTGGAATGGCTTTGAGGTGTTTATGGAGTGCTAAGGGTTGATTTGGGCGCAAAATATGGAAATATGGAACCCAAAATACACATTCTGGGCAATTTCGGGTCACATGTACCGGTACAACTTGAACGCATGTGCCGGTACGCTATCGAGAACCGAACATGTATGCAATTTACAAGTCACACATGTACCGGTACACCTGCTGCTCTGTTTTCCAGTTTTGACCAGTTTTTGTATTTTGGCCATAACTTGCTCATTTATTATCCGATTTGAGTGATTTAAGTGGCCAATTAAAATAGACTTCAAGGAAAACCATCAATATAGAAATAGACATCGTCAAATTATGACTCTAAAGTGGCCCAAAAAATCCATAAAGTGGGACCATGTTCAAACCAAATTCTGGTTTTGATGTTGAACATAGAGAGTCGGGTTGTTTTGGACGTAACTTGAGTTCAGTGCTCGAATTGGTGATTCAGTTGAGATAGAACCCTTAGCACCTTAACTTTAAATGATTATAAGGACATAGTGTCAAAATATAAAGTTAAGACCCTGGAAAAATAAAGTAATACAAACTGTCATAGAAAAATCGGTAAAATGACTAGTTGGCATACAGAAAATGCCATAACTTTAGTTTGGATGATCCGATTGGATTGATTCCAATTCCTAAGTAAAATAGATTCATAGAGGAATAAGAAAATATGAATGAGGTGTGATCTCATACACATCATACTTCATAAGTATATGAAGTGCTATATGTAATAACCCGTGAAACAAAGAGAAAAATATAGAAAATGCAATATGTATAAGATATGTTGTAAAACATGAATATGAGTATTAATAGGATATGTCATAAGATATGATAAGTATAAGTCATAAGATATGATAAGATATGATAGGATATCATGAATACGATAGTCTAAAGTACAAATTGATAGGCACATATGAATATAAGATTATATGTTGTGAACATGTGATTTTCATACATAAACGAATAGATGAGACATGATAGAAATATAGAAAGTATATGAGTAGATAAAGACATGACGAGGAACTCATGTAAATGATAGGAATATATGATAGACATACCGAAAGGAACAAGATGGAACATGCTAGGAACACATGGTAAAAAGGCATAAATGATAAGAACAATGGAGATAAGTAAAAGATGACAAAGCATAGGAATGAGAACAATTGCATAAATGATAGGTATGAAAATGTGAATGAGTGAAAACCTACATGATAGGAATATAGAAGTACGAGATAGCTAAATCATGATAGAAATATTAATGATATAAAGAGATATGAATATAAGAAAGCTATATGAATATATGATTACAAGAGTGCATAGATGCATTCATGAAATATGATAGACAAAACTAAATGATAGAAAAAGATATGAATATATGTATTATATATATATATGAGAACCGTAATATGAATCTACAGATATGAGAATTAATACAGAGTAAAGTAATGATAGTATATATGCATAAGCAATTATGATAACAATAGTTATTCATGCTTATGAAATATGTACGAGAAAATGTAATACGCGATTGTGTTGCCCAGGACCTGGTAGAGGATAGATAGGCATGCCTATAAGAAGGAAGATCACCGATTGCTCGCCGTGACATATTCATAGAGCCGGATGTTGAGGCCGTTTGGAGTGCGATGATATAGATCCGTTTGGATCGGTGTGCCGCCAAAGTCACCTGATAGACGAGAGATCAACGCCTCGTCACGATGATAGTACATGTAGTACCGATAGCATATGACATAGGTCAACTGTCTCGTACGATGATGATACCTTCCGGGTATTAGACGAGAGATCAACGCCTCGTCTGGTGATAGTACCTTCGGTACACATAGTTTCAAATATCAAGCTTCTAAGGTAATTGCGGACATGAAACCAAAAGGAAATGATATGTATAGAAGATATGACCTGATAGAGGAAGCATAACACTACTATGCAATGAAATAACAATTACAAGAACAAGTAGTACAGTATAGAATTGATATGAAAATAAGTATAGACACAAGAAAAGTAATAAAGTATACAAAAAGCACAAAGTATAGGATATATAGAATGAAACTGTAAAAATGTATATGAAGTATAGGAATAGTACGGGATAACGAGGATATAAGAAAGTCTGAGATGAACTTTTTATAATAGGAGAGAAGTATACAATGGTCTGAGTATGAAGAGTGAAGAATGCAATAAATCATAGAGCGAAAGATGAAAAAAGACATACACACTAGAGACATGCTATGTAACTTGACAAAGAGCCCAGGAACATTGAAAGACATATAACAAGCGTGAAAGATGAACACGGGATAAGTATAGGGAATATGTAAAGTACTTTCGAATAGGAATACAGAAAAAGTATAAATAAAGGAGATGCTAAAAACATAGAACATGTAATAGAAAAAGATTGACATGCAATAGGAATATCAGATGATAAGGAATTACGTTATAGAAATATGTTTAGATATATATATGCATATGTATAAGCTTGTGACGGTCACCATTGGTGGTTGTCCATGCTTATGTTCCCACTAAGCGTAAAGCTTAGCACGGGTGTTCAATCGGAATTGTAGGTGCAGAAAGAAAGAGGAGGCTAGAGGACGGGACATTCCACATCGGCCAAGCGGGCCGACTCGAGAGATAGGTGCTCACCAGTGGCCCCTTCCGCGATCTCGTGTTTTGTAATATTGTACATGTATAAGTAGATGGGACTCGTATATGTATATGGGTGTGGCGGACACACTCGGTGGTAGTTCTTTGTATGTACAAATGATTTTTTATTATTCTGGTGTTTGTGCACCAATAGGTGCAGTGCGACTCACGAGGAAAGAACAGGGTCAGTAGGGAGTCCGTCTGATAGAGTATAATATATAGTATAGATATTATCGGCGGACCGGTTCGGATCACTTGGCCGGGTCGGATAGGGATCGAGGCGTGACACATCCTCTCGAGACCCTTCAGTAAAAGGCCATAGCAGGGCATGAGAGGTCGATTTTGGTGATTGGAAGCTTCTTTGTAAAGGAATTAATGATGAAGTACAATATACCAGAAGGAAATAGGGCCAAATTCCCTTTAATTCTCAATAAAAAATAGTCTTAAAAGTTCGGTTAATACATAGAATTTGAAACGAGAGCGACTTCCTGGTTGGGACGCGCCCCGAAACATCCCCTCGAGCAAGGCAGCCCTTGCCAGTGTATTAAACATATAATCTGAGTTTAATTACAATTTATTTACATCTAAGTACAAAATTTTGAAACGCAGTTCAGTTCAAAAGCAAAAGCGGGTTTTGCCGAAATTTTACAAAAGAACATAATAGGCCATCTTAGATCTTCCTCTCAACTAAGACCTCATGAAGTGCCTTCTCTTAGTGTACCTCCGATACCTGAAAATATTTTTCCCACAATGGGGTGAGCTATGCCCAGTAGAGAAATTCTCCTAAAAGATTTACTCCCAGCTAAATGCGCATGCAATAGCATAATCACAAATCATTCACACTCATTCATATAAAATATGCATATCTCTATATGAATGTCTATGTCATGCCTAGTCTTCACTGACTCTCTCATACATGCAATTGGCCATGTATGAACTAGACTAAAAACAAAAGCTTTTGCTTTTGAAGCCCGATGAACAACCTCGGATATCGGACAACCCTCACGAATATTTTGCAGCGGACAACCCTCGAATGGTAAACCTTTGGACAACCTCCAGTGTCGAACCAGGACCATCTCGAGAACCCTTATTGGACAACCCTTCGATAGATTTCATTAGGACAAACCTCCGATATAATTTGTTAGATGACCCTCACGAATCCTTTATTCTTTGGGCGGCCTTCGAATACCCATTTTATTCATGCACTCACACGATTCACGATAACCCGTGCACATGCAATGATAATGCCACTGCATTATATCTCATGTTACATGCATGATGGGAACTACATGCAACACTCATAATACATGCTTCACACCAAGCATCACGTTAATATATAACAAGCATGCATATATATTAACATCATTTTCGCACACAATCTGCATGTTATTCAAACAAGCAATAACACACAAAACTGGATTTCAATCTCCAATCTCAGAAAACAGCATGTGCACACAACCAAGATCATCTTGCACCGGATCCCGAGCTATAGTCTGACAATCGGTTCCAGCTGGAGTTAAAGCTACACATACCCGAAACGGTCCCGGTAATAATAATTTCTATCGAAATTATTCTTTAAGCTTCAGCCCACTACTCGGGCTAGCCCCATGGCCATTTCATGGCTCTTAAACAAAGACCTAACGAGTAGGAAGAACGCCTACCTCTCGAAATGCGAATACGTTCGACTCTTTGCAACTCCTTTGTTTATTAATCGAGAAGCTGCTGGTTCTTTCCTTCCAGATTGTCTTTCTTCTTTCTTTCTTTTTCTTTTCTTTTCTCTTTTCTTCTCCTATTTTCTTTTTCCCTTTTTCTCCTCTTCCACCGAACAAATTTCTTTAGGTGGAGAATACTTATCTAGGTGTAGAACACCTCTTCCTGCTCTCCTCGTAACACATAGCATTCCACATGTCATTCATGCCCACTTTCCCACCACTATCCTCTCATGCAAGATAGAAGTGTGATACTTGGCTTCCACCCAAGTGCTAAGTGCCCTCTCCTCAGGTGCCACATGGCATGCATCTTCATGCCATGTGTCGCCTTCCCATTAGTCCGTTAGTCTTGAAATAAGTGCAATTCCGACCTTCTCAAAATTCGACGAAATTCGACTATGTACCTAGATTTTGCGAGACGAACTCAGCAGTACATGACCTCTGCATTAGTCATCCGAGATCTAGAGAAATTACCAGGTTTACAACCCATGTCTATCATTTTACTTTATCCGGGGTCTCACAGACGCATGGATTTTGAATATAACATGATCATTGTGATGTATCATCCAAAAAGCTTTTGGTTTATAAAAAAATGAAATTTGTTTTGAAATGATCATTGGATGTCATCTAGAATGACGGTTTTTTCACACATGGGCTTAAGTTGTGTGAGGTCGATGATGACTAAGGTGCAAGGTACATGATGAGTCGCATATCATTTCATGGCATAGCATGTAGGGTTCTATTTAGAATTGGCATATTCTTCATTGGAATGTTGATGTGTGTATTATTGTGTGAACATGGCATTGCATGTGCACTTAGATGGGGAGGAACCCTTGTAGGAGTTATCTTTACTAGGCAATGCTCACCCCGTCGTGGGACCCCCTTTTAGGTACAGGTTATGTGCAGGTGACCCTCATTCGGGACCACATGTGTGAAGAAAGTCGAACTGTGGCTTTGAGAAACCTTTTTGTAAAAAAAAAAACTAGATTTTACATGTAATATTTTGTATATAAGAGAGTTGTAACTCGAACTCTTATGAACTATTTTGATAAATTTGTATATTTTTCTAAAATATATATGCATGAATGGATCCTGGTGAATGGGACGATATATGGTGGTATCAAGATATGTGATACCCACAAGTATTCCACGTGTTGACGGGTTGTCAACGGGACCCCCGGGTTTTGGGGTGTCACAGTATTAGCACTTAGTTGAATCAAGAATTCCCACTATAGCAAATGTAGTTGTCTAAATTGAGGCAGAAAAGGAAAAGATGGAGGCATTGTGACGCCCCAAAACCGGGGTGTCCGTTGACTACCCGTCAACCCGCGGAATTCTACATGTCTCACTTCATGAGGCACGTACATGTGTAAAGCGACCCAGCGGGGCCCGCGCATCCTCTGACCCACGAATATAAATTTTATACAAAAAGAACTTGTTTACAATTGTATTTAATTACAATTTGCTTCATGGGTCTCTTGCCGGGGTACAAAAAATACAAGATAAGGCCCGGCTTGGCCATTTCTTCGCCTCTAGGCCCGGATCGTCCATCCCGAGTGCGTCTTCGGTGCACGAAAAGTATTTTCCTCGACGAATTGAGCAATGCCCGATGGTGCAGTTCCACTGCCAGGTTACTCCGCTAAGTGCGGTGTGGCACACCAAACATTCAACACATGCTAATATATCACTCATGTATATATTAACAAAATTAATTCATGTTATTCAATTTAAAACAATAACATAATATTAGCTCACATGGGCTAAGGTACAATCCGGCAGTTCGTCTTGGAACTGCCCACAAAAGCACAATCAGCATGTTATTCACTCATGGCAATAACACAACACCACGCAAATCATGAGGAAACATCAGTGAATTTGTCAAGAGCCACTCTAGGGATTTCTTCATTCGGTCCAAATCTTTTGGAACCCAAACCCACGACCATCAGTTTCAAGCAAATCCCCATCCATTACATAACCTTAAACCAACAAGTAAAGCAAGTAGGAAAAGAGCTACCTTTCGGAGTTTGTCGAAACCCCTCAAGCTGGTACCGCGTGTAGTCCTTGGCGTGGGAACAACTACTTCTTGCCTCGTCGGAGCTCGCCGGTCCGATCGCCGGAAATTCTAGAAGAGTGGGGCTTCTCCTGCAAAAATCCCACACTCTCCCTCTCTCTTCCGGTTTGTTCCTCTTTTCCCCCTCTCTCTTCCTCTCCCAATCCATTTGGTCAAGATTGGGACAAGAGAAAAGTCTTCTCAATGCCACATGTCAAATTCCTATTGGTTGAGAGGATTACACCTTATCCTCTTATCCAACCACTTGAGATTTCCCTCTAATGGCATGATGCCATGTGTCCTGTGAGCCCCACTTTGAGCTGTGCTGACTCTCATAGCCGACACGTGTGCCTGCATGTGGGCGCTCGCCAAAGTGCCAAGTGTCCCCATACTCCTCTCGTGCCTCGCGTGAAGTCCATTTGTCTCGGGTCGGCCAAGTCGACGTGGTAGCTGGAGCACCGGCGAGGCGATTCCAGCGGTGAAGTCCGTTTAGATCATTCGAATCTAGAAAATTCCAGTTTGGCGAAGTGCCATTTATTGCTGTAGAAAACATGGATTTTCCGGGGTCTCACAGGCATAGCGACTCACGGACTTGAAAGTGAAAAACTATCTCTTTTCCTTCTCCAATTGTATTATCTGTGAGGATCCTTGACAAAGGGAGTTCAAAGTATATGGGACTCTATGAGCTCAAAAATACCAAAGGGTCAATCACGGAGTTAAAGGTCTGATTGTGGCTTTGATAAGGGAATTTGAGGAGTTACGAGAGATGGAAGAATACTTTGCACGAACAACGACTATAGTTAATAAGATGAAAGTTCATGGAGAAGATGCCAGCATATCACAATTATTGAGAAGTTTTTGAGACCCGATGACCTCTAGATTTGCCTATGTGTTATGCTTATATATTTTTTAATGTCCTTTAATGAGTCTTTTGGTTTAAAGACACATTCACAGGTGTGGCGTTTTCCCTTTTAGGCAACTCTATAAGGTCCCAAATTGGGTTATCAAACTTTTTGAAATTCATGGCGTGTGAAAATGTTTCAGGATCATTTTGAGCTCCAATATAAGTTTCTTATAGATACACTATATAATCACTAGGAATTTTCGATTTCCTTTCATGAGTATATCGTCTTAATATTGGATCACTTTCTCCCTAAGGAGCTTGTGAAACGACTATTTATTCAATTTTGAGGATGAAACAATGAGTGAATTCAATTCACACTTATGTGACACATAACTAATGAAGCATTTGCCTTGGAAAGAATTTCTCAAAAGAAAAACTTGTTCGAAAGACCTTGAGATTACTCCCCAAATGGTTTGCATACAAGGTAACAACCATTGAAGAGGTAAATGATGTCACAAATATGAAGCTAGTAGACACTACAAGAAAAACAAGTTATAGCAACATACTTTTAGCAAGGGTCATTTAAATTCATAACTAAAAATACATTTAACCGCGTTTATTGTATATATGCGGCTAAAAGGAGTCATCTCCAACTTTTTAGTCGTAGAAATTAATTAGGCGCAAGTACATAGATTTCTATAATGGCATAAAACATAAAACCGCTACTTTATATTGATTCACACATTTTTTTATGCCCGCTTCCATAGTTAGAAAATAGACACATTTAGCTTAACAGGCCATAAAACATACCCCACCTCCTTTCTGAGGCACACGCTCTCTCTTGCTACCCTAACTCATCGCTCCACTCCACCTGAGCTCTTTGCCCTAACTCTATTTACGCTTGCTCCATCTCTTCCACCTTATCTATACGCCACTTAACTTTCTAGTTCACGACTACTCCCCCCACCCCCCCATTTATTTGTTTGCCCTAACTTTCTAGTTCCACTCTCTCTCTCAATCATCGTTTAAAGTAAAAAATTTTATCTTCCTCCTTGCGTATCAAAGTTTCATCATTTAATTTTTGTGTTTGTTTCTCTTGATTTTCTTCAAATCTTTGTAAACTCTAATTCATGTCTTCGTTTTTCATAGTTCAATATCACAAATCCTATCGTTAGAAGAAGCTTGAGATTGATGATGATTAGAGCGTAATGCTTTCCAGAGTTTCTATGGGTTCAGTTCGTGTTTGTTGAAATTTTGTCTTATAGGTACTAGGAAGCAGAATAAGATTGTTTGCCTTTGTAGTGATTCAAAAATGTCCCTTATGTTGGATGAGATAATCAACTATGTACAGTCCATATAGAATCAAGTAGGGATAATTAATCAATTAATAGTCATGAAAGAGTTTGTATAATTCTAATGAATCTTATATCCGTGTGAAATATAACTAACCAGTTCCTTTTTCTTTTTAATTTTTCCTAGTTCCTTAATTTCTATGGAGCTTGCTTCTATGAATCCTATGTTTTATGGCTTTTGTATGGACCTAGATGCACTCATGGTGAGAAATTTAGAGGTAATAGGAAAGAAATGAAGATGTTGGCTCTTTTCCATTTGGTGTTTTTGAATACTCTTTGTGATGTTGGTTGTGCTCTTAATTGCTTATGCAGGTCTTTGTTGGTTTAGATTTTCCTTTTCTTTTCTCGAATTTTGGGTGCGAGGTCAATCGATTATACTCTCAACGAGGAAGGTTTATGCCTTTTTTTCCTTTTGGATTATACTTGCCCGATTGTTTTATTTGTTACGTTTTAAATATGATTCTTGTTGATACCCTAGCTTGATGATTTTCATATATATGGTTGGACAAAGATAAATGCAGGTGTTTGCTTTGTATTTTTATCTTTTCGATCATCTCATTGGTATTGCAATTTTCGGTTCTTGAACTTCATTAATTGTTGAGTTGTACCAGTATCTCTTCAATATTGGGAATTTTAGTTGAAAAAGTTTCCTTCCTTGGTTCATCATCGTGTCTAAATGTCATTGGTCATGCTTGAGATCTCCTTTATCTTCTTAAATTTAGATTTATACCCAATTTTACGGAGACGATACATTATAGTTCTGCTGACTTCCTTCCTTGTACTCTTGAGACTTTTTGCAAATTCAGTCTTTTGATTCAATTCAATGTCCATCTATACATTTGGGATGTCCTAAGAGGATATCAATAAGCGGTGTGTTCAGAAATGACTATAAACATTGAAAGAAAAATAAGTGAGATTCTTTTAGCATAATCCTATCTGCCATTGATTTAATATTTTATATTGGATCCAGATATTTACATTACCAAAGGATACATTGATCTATCCTACTCATGACTACAAAGGTTTAACTGTACGTGTTACTCCACATTCCTCTTATTTTGAGGATATTCACATCCATATGCTTGTATGTTTGTATGATTACATTGATTTTTAGGTGACCACCAAGGGAGAGGAGATGGTCTACAATCCTTTGTTATGTAAGGATGAGTGATTCTCCAATTTGGCCATGAATTTTTATCCCTTTCTAAAAAAAAAGAATTGTTAATGAAATCCTTTAGTTGATATCCTATTGAATTAGAAAATATCTTTCTACTTAATGGTGTTTTTGTATGACCATTCTTTTTGCAAGAAACATTCAAGGGCATCATGGAAAGTAACTATATATTGTTCCTTAAATAATGGAAATCAATGTGACTTCCAAGAGCATTTTGTAGTAACAGAAGCTCGTACAAAACTATTAACAAAATTAAGATGATTCTCCTAAAAGATTTGAATCTGGCATACCTGAAGATGATGGACATTGCAGTCCCGGCAAATATGGTATGTGGGTTGTAGGATTCGGTTTCCAACAAAGCCTCCTGAACATTAATCAGGACTGATTTTGCATCTTATAAAAAGGGATTTGATGGAGCTGTCATGGAGATGAATAAATATGGCCAAATGATATGAGCTTTCTAGAGGATAATTGTAAAATGGGGGAAAGAGCTAATGCGGCCACCATCCGAGCTCTCACTTGAGTGATGAAGCGCTTGGTAGTAGTGATAGCTTTTGTTGTGCCTATGGCACAATATTGTGCTTACGTCTCCAAGAAGTGTAACATCTGTATTCTTAGATAAGTCTCAAAATTAGGCTCTCATAAAATTTGTATATCTTGTAATTGTACAAATGATCATGTTTATGAGAAACTTGAACTCTTGATAAGAGCAGGTCTTTTGGTTAATTATAAAGCTATTACAAATATTTTGTTGCCTTCTAGTCCAACACATTAGCATTCATTTCATTGAAATTAAATGCACTACTATTCATTGGTAGATGACCACGTCCATACATGCCTATAACATATCCTTATAGCCACGGCCAAAACCAAAACATGGTTATAAAGCCTATAGCATGGGTACTTTTGACTATGGCTATAAAGGACTCTATAGCCATGGTTTTTACTGATCGTGGCTACAAGGGACACAATAGCCATGGTTTCTACTTACCGTGGCAGTAAGAGATATTTAGTTGTCCCTTAAAAATGACTGTCACCATAGATCAACATTACAACCACATCCTCAGACTTGGTCTTGTCCATAACATTTGTCCATGCCACCTACAACCACAAACTTCTACAATTTATTTTATTCGTTGCTATATTCCATAGTTACAGTAAGTGTGACTTTTAGCCAGGGTTAGCGACTACGACTATGGGATTCTGTTCTTGTAGTTAGAGTTGATGGGTTCTCTACCCACATTTGAGATGAATTTGGAAGAAGATAAAGGTAAGAAGAAAAAAAAAGTATAACCCTCCAATCAAAAGTTCAGAACACCAAAGAGTACTCATATGATGATGAAGATGAAGATTTGGCAAAATTCATAGCCTTCCTCACAAGAAAATTTGGTCGTGCAATAAAGAGACTAAACCAAAAATTAAAAGGTACTACTTCCAGCAGATTGTAACATGCCTTTGAACTCAAACTATAATACCTCAAGGATGGCGAGAACCAACACTATAAAAAGTAAAAAATAAATAAAAGCTATAGTGAACAATTTTAGTGAGACCATTAAATTTCATAACTAAAAATACCTATTATTGCGTTTACAGTACAACTCCTATGACGAAAGAAAATCCTCATCGACCTTTTAGCTACAAAATTAATTGGAAGCTACTATACTCTGAATTAGCATATAAGATCAATACTATTTAGCAGACAATAGACACATTAATCCTACACATTATTGTAGATAGGCCAATAGGCCCTTGATAGGCTTTGGCTGGCACGCAAATTATAACTTATGCATAAGCCTACATCTTTCCGGCTTTTTCTCCTAGCTTTCATCCTCTGCCGCACCATCAAGCATCGGAAGTTTTGACATCGAGCTCATCGATCGATTCTTACAACGGTAGGTGATTAGTGCTCAAAAAGTGCTATTTTGAACCCTGTTTATTGCAGGTTTTGAGTACTTTTTATGTACTAATCAACATAATTAACCCAATTGGCACATTAAGGTCTCGACTATGCTACTGATCGCATTTTGTGGCAAATTTTGCAGTTTTTACAAGCTATTTATGCCAAAGTTGAGTCAATCCAACCACGAAGAATTCGAGTCAAACTCAACATTGCAGATCAGAGACCAATAAGAAAGAAGAGCAGAAAATGCCAAGAAATTGGAGCTACAGGAAATTTGGCAGGCTGCGAAATTTTCCCAGGTTGCACTATTCATCCTGCGAAATTTCCATCTTGCAGCATTGTTCATGTCTCCTGCACTATTCACCATCCTGCTTTTTGACGTTTTGACTCATTTTGCTCCCTTTTTGGTTTTCTTCCCATTTTATCCCTTGTAATAGCTTTTGATTTTGGTTCTTTTTATAATTTTGCTTGGCTGGGGCAGTATATAAGCTCCTATGCACTGTAACCAAAGATAACTTTTGCTCATTAATAAAATAGGCGGGAACCTTTATTCGAGCTTTGCTTTTCTTTCCTTCACTTTCCCTCATTTTCTCTCCTTTCTCGGCGGCCGAGCACCCTCGAGGATGTGACTTGGAGGGATGAGTCGTAAAACCTCTCTTCCTTAAGAGGAGGCCCTCTTTGGAATAAAGGAGCTGAGTGTAACAGGGGGTTCTCATGCTTTCAACGTAGGTATTCACTGTTATTTTTGGTTTTTCTCTTCAAATCTTGGTTCTTAGCCCCTTCCGTGCAAACTTGAATGATCGGTATTTGATAATATTTTTTAGGGGTTTAGTGGATTAACATTGCTAGATCACTTTGAGATTCCATTAGTTATCCTCTATGGGTTATTATAAGGTGGAGTCGAGGAGGCATGCCCTCACGCGGTGACCACTGATTCTCAATGAATACCATTTTCAAAGGATAATTATTTTGGGTTAGGTTTTATAGCTAAATGAAGATCCGGTTTGGGAGATGACTATAGGTCATCCTCCCCAACGCGAGGAAATGACCCTGGAAACCCTCAGTTGCCCTAGGATCCTAAGCCCAGCATCCTAATACTTCAAGGAGATCTCTTTTATTATTTTTCTTATTTTTCCTCAGTTTATTTTCAGTTTCCAACCATCCAACTCCCCTGTTTTTACCAAACCTTAAAATCCAAATTGAATTCACTAGTTTTAAGCTCACTGTAAGTCATTTGTACGAAGAAAACTCATCCCTGTGTTCGACCCTAGAACCGCTATACTGCAGTAGCTTTGCTACGGCAGTAGGAATCTTAGGATACAAATTTTGTTGAGGTACACCTACTGTAGCACGAATAAAAAATGAACCTATTATTGCGTTTTTCTAACTCTAGAAACGAAAGAAAATCCTCATCAACCTTTTAGATGCAAAAATTAATTGGCAGCTACTATTTATACTCCTATAATTAGCATATAGATCCGATACTATTTAACAGAGCAATGGACACATTAATCCTACACCTGTTATTGTAGATAGGCCAATAGACGCAATAGGCTTTGACTGCTGCCAAATTATAACTTATGCATAAGCCTACATCTTTCCCGCTCTTTCTCCTAGCTTTCATCCTCTGTCGCACCATCAAGCATCGGAAGTTTTGACATCGAGCTCATCGATCGATTCTTACAACGGTAGGTTAATTAGTTTGATGTCTAAGAGCGAGATCATATAAAAGGGTGTTCCCTACAACATTGAAAAGACTCGAGTCTTTATATTAAAAAGCGTAAATTACAAGTCTAAGAGGAGGCCTTATATAGGCTAGGCTATACAATCCTAGGAAAATACAATTACAATCCACAGGAAAATACAAATTATAATCCTAAGTACAAAATAAATCTAACAAATATAATAATCCTATCCCTCTCAAACTCATGGTGGTTTTAAGAAACCGTGCGAGTTTGGAGAAAGCTAAAGCTTCGAAAAGTTCTAAAGGGAAGTAGTTTGGTGAAAGATATCAACTAAGCTGATCACGAGAGGGAAACGAGGCTGAAATGTGAGTGTACCACAGTAAATGATGTCGAATGAAGTGACAATCAATCTCAATATGTTTAGTACGTTTATGGAAGACATCATTATGAGCAATTTGAATAGCACTTCAATTATCACAGTGAAGTTTAGTTGCAGTGGAACAGTCAACACCAAGATCCTGTAGTAACCAATGTAACCAAATAAGTTCAGTTGTAGTGACGCGTGCTCTATATTACCTTAGTCTTTAGACAAGCAACGACTATTTGTTTCTTGCTTCTCCAAGAGATAAGAGAATCACCCAAAAGAAAACAATATCCTGTAGTAGATTGACGTTCAGAGGGATCACCTGCCCAATCTGCATTTGAATATGCCTGAAGTGTTAATCAAGAATGGGAAGAAAATGAAGACCATCAAATATGGTGCCTTTTAGATATCGAAGAATCCTGAGAACAGCAGCATAATGAGGAGATATAGGGGAAGCCATAAACTAACTAACTACATGAACTGCATAGGAAATATCAGGGCGAGTAATAGTGAGATAGATTAGACTCCCAACTAGTTGTCTGTAGAGAGTAGCATCAGATAGTGATTCGCCATCATGAGAATTGAGGCGACAATTATACTTAATAGGTGTGTCGACTATCTTGATATTAGTAACACTGGCTCGAGAAATAAGATCAAGTATCACGTGCTTTGAGTAAGATAATAACAGATTTCTTGAGAAGAAGAAACTTCTGAACCCGAAAGTAATTAACGGGGCGAGATCTTTCATTTCAAATTGACGACCAAGAAAGTGCTTTAGATCCTGAATACCATGCATATCATCACCTGTAATAATCATATTATCGACATATAAGGGGAGAATAGTAATACCATGACCAGACCATCTCAGAAAAAGAGCTGTATCAAAAGAACTGCCTGAAAAACCATGCTGAGAGATAGTAGAACTGAACTTTGCAAATCATGCTCGAGGAGCTTGTTTAAGCCAAAGGTGTCCCGCCGTGTAGTCGAAATACTACGTGAGGGGAACCCGGAGGGTGAGAGTAACCAAGAGAGCTTCATATGGGCTTCCTCACGAGTTCCTCCATTAAGAAAAACATTTTTGACATCCATCTGAAAGAGTGGCCATTTGCGAGCCACAAAAACGGCAATAAGAGTCCTGACAGAAGAAAGTCGAGCCATAAGAGCAAAAGTCTCCTCATAATCAATCCCATACTCCTGAGTAAAACCCCTTGGCAACAAGGCGAGCCTTGTAGCGATCAACAGTGTCATCTGATCGAGTCTTGATCTTATAAACCCATTTAAAACCGATGGCAGATTTTCTAGAGGGGAGATAAACCAGATCCCATGTTCCAGTTTTATGCAGTGCATCCAACTCTTCTTTCATAGCTTGTTGCCATAAAGGGTTAGAGAAAGCCTCATGAAAAGTCTTAGGTTCTTGGAGAGAGGCAAGAGCAGAAAAGCAATGAAAGTCACGAAGGTGAGAAAGAAGAGTAGTTACCCGATGGGAATGGCAAAGTGCATGAGAGTCGAAGGACTGAAGGGATCCATGGTTAGGGCATTATCGGTAGACACGTCGATGATCGGTGTGGGAAGCTCATGGATGCATATTGAGGAACATCAGTAATAGAAGGGGAGACTCGGTGAGAGAGGTGGGAGACTCCTCGGGAAAAGGTTAGGAAGGATCGATGGGAATAAAGGGAAATAGGAACATGAGGTAGTTGGTAAAACATTTTGTGTTCCCAAAAGACCACATGCCGAGAAACACGAAGACGTTTGCTTATGGGATCATTACACCTATAACATTTTTTACCAATTCCATACCTAAGAAAACAACACAAACAAGAACGAGACTAAAGTTTGTTTCTTTCATGATCATGAAGAAGAACAAAACAGACACATCCAAAGACTCTAAGTAAGTCATAGGAGGGAGAAGAACCAAACAAAATATCATAAGGATTTTGATTCTAAACAATGGGAGAAGGACACCTATTGATGGTGTAAACGGTAGTAAGAGCAGCTTCCCCCCAAAACTGAGAAGGAGTGAGTAGAAGCGGCAATAGTAGTAACAGATAACATCAAGGAGATATGGCCAGCTGGCAGCTCAGCCTTGCCATTTTGCTGAGAAGTGCCTGCACAAGAGGAATGAGGAACAGTACCAAATTGATGTAGAATAGAGATAAATTCATGGGCTTTATATTCTTGGGCATTATCAGATCTGAAAAATTTGATAGGTTTAGAAAATGGTGTTTCAATCATTTTGGTAAAGTCACGATATATTTGATAAAGTTCATAACGATGTTTGAAGAGATAAATCCAATTATATCGAGAAAAATCATCCACAAAAATAACAAAGTAACGTGACCCACCCGTAGTAGAAATGGGAGAGGGCCCCCATACATCATAATGAATAAGATCAAAAAAGAAAGAGCATGAGAAACACTATTATTAAATGGTAAAGCAGTTTGTTTGCCAAATTGACAAGGCATACAATCAAAACTCTTATTTGAAACCAAACCTAACAAACCCCTAGAAACTAGTTGTTTAACTCTAGAGATAGATGCATGACCAAGGCGAGAATACCATAAAGCAAGAGAAGAAGTGCTCTGTCCTGAGATGGCAGAAGTAGAGAGACGAGAGGACGGTAAAAGAAGAAAGATGAGCTTAAACAACCTTCCGACCTTTCGAGCGGTCCCAACGATTTGTCCCGTCAGAGAATCCTGAACAACCACACCAGTAGAGGAAAAGGTTAGAGAAAATCTAAGTTCAGTGAGTTGCCCAACAAAAAGAAGGTTATGAGTGAGTTTGGGAATCTGGTAAACATTAGAAACAGACAAGGCTGGTGTAGAGACATTACCAAGATGAGAGACATGCATAGGAGAACCATTTGCAGTGTATATGGTAGGGAGAGAAGTAGAGGTGTGTAGAGGTACAACATCAGGAGAAGAAGTCATATGATTGCAGCAAGCAGAATTAAGAAGCCACGTAGGAGAAGTATCTGATATCGTAGAAAGAGCAATGTTGGATGCACTAGAAGATGGAAGATGAACCTGATTAACCATATCCTGTAGATCTGCTATAGAGAGATATGAGGTAGGACCAGACTTGGAATGGGAGTCCATAAACGTGGTCGAGTAGGTCAAAGCGGCGGTGTTAAGAATCTGTTGTGAGTGTAAAGGTTTTAATAGAATAACCTTTGTTCTTCACAGCTACTTGGAGATAAAGAGGAAGAGACTTTTTATTGTTATGTGGAGTCTGACATTATTCCCTTTGCCTTTGGAAAGCGGTGGGGAGGCGACGGAGGGGAAAAAGCGGGAATGTAGTCCTGCAGACAGCGATTTGGAGTAAGCGAAAACCACGCTGTACGGATAGAAATGGGTTCAGTGTGAAGATGGGTCTCATTATCAACTAACTTATGAATAGCTTGTGAGTTGTTAGTAAAGGATCCTGATGGAGAATATGACTTCTAGCTAATTCAAACTCATCACGAAGCCCCATTAAAAACTGAAACAGTCGTCCTTGTTCATAGTGAACATAAACCAATTTGGTGTCAGTAGAATTGGAGAGAATTGGTTCAGATGCAATTAATTGATCCCAAATAGATTTCAGTCGGATGTGATATATAGTGATCCGCTCACCTGGTTCCTGACGAATCTGATAAAGTTCACGTGTGAGCTTGAAGTTGCGAGCACCACTCGGTCCAACATACCGAGTAACAAGTAAGTCCCAAACTTCTTTGGCAATATCAATGTTGCCAAACTCATCAACAATGGATGGAATAGATGTATTACGAAACCAAGTGATGATCTGATGATTAGAACTTTCCCAATCCTCAATCCAAATGGCATAGGTAGAATCAGTTTCTTTGTCCACTTGTTCTGGAATAGGACGGTCACTAAAGACATAAAGCCACAACTTGCGGCCTTTGAGATAACTCGCGGCAGACCATTGGAAAAAAAATTATCTCATTCAAAAATAACATAGATTAGGCGAGAAATCTCATACTTTGGAAACATGTCGAAATTCCAAATCGAAAAAAAGACAGCAAAAATGGAATTAGGGCGAAAATGGTCGAGAATGCACACAGTCAGAATTTACCGGTCAATGATCGCTTATTGATGTGGCAAAGTCAATGGGATGACGTGGCGATCACTTGAGAAACCTTGCGGATCGCGAACGGGCACGAGCAGACAGCGAGCGTGAACGCGGGCGCGGGGAGGAAACGAGGATCAACTATGGTTTCGCCGAGAAAAAAAAAAAAAAAGTTGTGCGGTGGCAAGCGGTGATGTTATTTGAAAAAAGAAGTTGCCTCACGGTGGTACGTAATGCCTAGACAGTGAAGCGACGGAAAAATATCAAAGAACTTATACGATATCATGAAGAAAGACTTGAGTTTTATATTTAGCGTAAATTACAAATCTCTGAGAGAGGCCTTATAGCGAACTAGGCTATACAACCTTAGGATAATACAAATTATAATCCTAAAAAATTACAAAATAAATCTAACAATATAATAATCTAACAAACATCAATAACGAGGAGTCCTACATCGGATTGCTTTGTCTGTCAGGGATCTCATGATTTCTGCTATTTGGAGCCGGTTAGAAAAACTACCTAATTTAGCTACCTATTGTTGCTTTGATTTTTCTTCTGGAAAAATTGATGAACCATGAAGCTGGATGCTGGAATTTCCTTTTTCTTTTTCAATTTGGCCGACGAGTGGTGATTTTTTATGTTGCAATTTCCTCACACGGTGATTGTGGTGTGTTTTAGGATGTTTGATTTAGACATACCAGTCATTTTCCTTTTTTCAAAGAATTATTTCCGAAGGGTTCTTATTTATGGAATTATTTAATTCAGTTGTTTCTTTTCCGAGAAGTTGTAGGAGCATAAATGGGTATTGGATAAAAAAAAACGCAGTTTTTGTTTCTTTTCTGCATTTTCTCGACAATCAAACGGATATAAAAAAAACCTGGTTGTTTTATTTATTGTTCGACATTTGAGGACCAAACAAGGAGTGAATTGGTACTTTCTCTGGTTCTGATTATTATTACTGCATTATTTGGTTGCTGGAAAATAAATAGAAATTAAGATAAATATTGGAATCTTTCGTTGTGGTCCACATTCTAAAGGTCTGAATTCCAAAGATCCATATTCCAGAGGATCCAGTTCTATAGTTTGGCATCGGATACTCACTGTCACTTTGAATCTGTTCTATTTTTTAGCAGAATGTGAGGTTCTGATAGGTTTTGATGCACGTGACTAGGGTTATGCTTGTGAGGCAGGGAATGTTCGCGAAACTCTTCGGTGTTCGGCTCGATTAGCTGAGGTAAAAACTCGACTCGTGTGAGCTCGGGCTCGAGCTACGACTTCAGAATGTTAGCAGTCGGGTCTCGAGCAACTCATAGCTTCGACTCGAAAAGCTGCGAGAAACTTCGAATATTTTTGTATATAAAATTTTAAAAGTTTTTTTAATTTTATATCTCTACTTTAGGGGATGACATAAATAATATATCTTTTTTATTCTTAAACAATCATACATTTTTATTATTTATTTAGTTATAAATATATTTATTTTAAAAATAATTAATTTTCTTTAAAGAAAAGATGTTAGAGAATAGGATATTATTCTATAAATTATATTTAATAAGTTAGTATTATAGAACGTGATAAATATATATATATATATATATATATACCTATATATATATATATATATATATATATATATATATATATATATATATATATATATATATATTCCATACACCGATTCTCCTAAAGTTGGATATATAATAATTAGGGAGTCTTGTGAAATGAAGCAAGCTCGCGAGCTACTCGGACTCGACTCAATCAAAACTCGGTCAAAACTCGACTCGAGTAAGCTCAACTCGAGCTCGAGCTCGAGCTCGACTCGAAATGTTAACAACTCGACTCGAGCTCAGTTGAACTCGAACTCGACTCGCATCATTAGCACCCCTATCTGTGACCATCTCTAAGCCATTTATTTTTACCAGTTTAACATTCATTGCCCTCTTATTACTTGGATGGGAAATCTACACCAAGGACCTCTATTTTGGGCCATCCAATCATCACTTGGGTAAATCTGTAATCCTAAGATCAATAGTTTGTTTCTTACCATTTATTATAATGATTTTGCAGTTGGAGAAGATCAGCCTTAGTAGACAGATTCCAATTTTTTATGATCTTGTGAGTTGAATTTTTATTCTTGCCTTTCCCAGTACATATTGGTTTCCTGAAACAATTACAGGTTAAGGAGGCAATCAATTATGTGTAATTTGGATTGGCAAGGCCAGAAAATGAGCATAAGTAAGTTTTCACTTTGATGATATAGAACTACCTTGTAATATTTTTCATGTCCACTGATCTCTTGACTAGATGGCTCCTTCGTGGGTTAAATGTTGTTGACTGTAACTTGTAGGACCGGGTTTGCCAAATTACAAGGCAGACAACTAGCAACAAGATATTTATGCCTCATATAGCTAAGATAATACTTGATTTAAAATGTCAAATTTTCTGTTATTAACTTGGAGAAAAAAAATGGAGGTTCTAGTTAAACTTTATGACCTACCATTCTGTCTGCTGATAAAAGCAAAGAAAATCACGAAGGAAATAGAACATCACCGTGGATAATGCTGTCATGGCTGCCTCTTCCTTCAAATTCCCATATCAGAATTGCAACCATATGATTCCAATGAGTTATGACCTTGACCTTGGGTCCTTGCCACTTATTATACCACAAGCAGTTTGTTCCCAATATGGTTTGGCAATTGGTGCAGCAGTGGCTCCATTTGTTTGTGTTCTTGTTTGGATTTGATTTCCTGTTGCATATCCAATAAGCAAGGTGATGTTAACTGGATCATATATCCTTCTATTCCAAACAGGTTAAATTTTGAAAATTAAATTCTGATTATAGATAGCTTTTACCAGTTACTAGACAGTTTGTTGGGGAAAGGACATGAAGCACTTTTTCGTCAAGTTGAATTGAAAACAAGTACATTTTCATGGATATGAGGTATGTGTTTTGATCAAAGAGTTCCTTGTGCAGGGACCATTTGTTGGTCAGTTAGTTTTGCAAAATTCTTTTCTGTAATACAGTAGCTATTCAATTCAAACTCCATATTACACATGATAGCCATATCCTCTCTATTATATTGATATGCAGGCTGGAAAAGGAGGAGAACTTACACGAGATGAGACAACAATCATCGCTGGAGCTCTTGAACTCACTGAGAAAACAGCCAGGGATGCGATGACTCCTATATTTGAAATCTTTTCAGTTGATATTAATGCCAAACTTGGCAGGTATAAAATTATAATAGCAAGTAAACATGAATAGTTATGCTGCGTTTGTCATATTGTAATGATGGGATAAAAATCAAAATAATGATAATATGTAATTTGCAGGGATTTGATGAAGCTAATCTTGGAGCAATGACATAGCAGGGTTCCTGTTTATTCTGAGCAACCACGAAATATAATTGGACTTATTCTGGTGTTCTTGATCTCTTCCTCATTTCACTCGCTAATTCATTATGCCAATTCGATATATCTAAATATTTAATTTTCAATTTAACAAATGAGTAGTCTGCCTCTTTCCCATCTTCTATATGACAAGAAGCAGCTTTTTAGTTCATATGTTTCTTCTGAATCTACTTCATTTTGGATTCTCTGTTCTACTTCTTGTTGTTACTATTTTCCCCATTATAGACGGTCCTAAATTGCAGGTGAAGAATTTATTGAGCATCCATCCAGAAGATGAAGTGCCCGTAAAGAATGTCACTATTCGTCGGATCCCAAGGTATTTACTTAAGAAAATAAATAATTAATTGAGAATATAAAACCGAAGGACTGATGTTTGTATAATGAATTTTCTGCAAGAGTTTTGGAGACTATGCCTTTATATGACATACTAAATGAGTTCTAGAAAGGTCATAGCCATATGGTTGTTGTTGTAGGACAGCACAGTCACAGTCACACATTAGAGCATTCTGGAACTCCCAGCTGATGGTAAGCGTCAATTTTCCACAGTATTATTATACATGCTTCCCTTGGAGCTCTTCTCTTCCTTTATTTATATAAAACATGAATGCAATGAAAGATGTGAGGGTGGATATTCATGGGGACAGGCATCATCCACAAGATAAAATCCTGAGAAACAAGATATGAATGTAATCATATCTAACATGGCTTTACCATTTTCAGTACAAGATTTCAACGCAGGCGATCTAGCTTTAAGGAGCTCCAGTACATATGCGATGGGGACAGAAATGGAGTTCTGCACTCTGTAGCAACAACATATGGGGAACATCAGTGGGTGAATCCCATTCTAGGCAAGGTAAACTTTCTGGTATTGTTATCCATTTTGGAGCCAATAGAAATTCCTTGACAGGACTCCTGATGCTCTTAAATTGCATGTACAGAGGATTACCATAACTGCAAGCAGTTCAACTTCAAGACATACCGACCCAAAGGTTTTAGCTTCAAGTACTTATCAAGTATCATAATAATCGAACTCTTGGAATGGTAATCTTGCATTACATTATCTTTCAAAATTGAATTTGAGCTTTATGAACGCAGGAATCACTGCCATTTGAATTTATTTTTTCTATCATCCAGACACTAGCAGGGATGCATTCAATTTCACATGGCAAAAATGACTTTTGAGGACACTACCTATTGAGGCATTTTAATTAAAATGCCTCAACACATGACTTTTGAGGCACTTTAAAACTTTTGTAATAAAATAAAATATCATAAAACCAAAACCCCAAATAAAATATCCTAAAACCAAAACCCCTCTTTTTGCCGCCCACCTTTCCCTCTTCTCCCATCAACCAAAACCCTTGCCGCCCTACTTTCCCTCAGCTCCCATCAACTAAAAACCTTGCCGCCCGCTTTCCCTTTCTCCTGGCCAGCACCTGCGACTGCGGCTTTCTTCTTTCATTATTTTGATTTTTATTATATCGTAAAAGCCGGCTAAATGGTTGGAAAGAAAAGAGAGGTCATATCGAATTAAACTAGCTTGCTTCAACAAAGTAAATTGAGCCCTATGACTTCGTATGGAGATTTGTCTGACAGCTGAAGAAGGTTGTTTATTCCCATCGATGTTGTCTTTTCTCATATAGATGAGTTTCAAACTATGCTAGATTTAATTGATTGTTAGGCTTTTTTGGTGAAGGTAATTTTTAGTTTTTAAGCCTGTCATTTCTTTTTTGTTTTTGCTTCTTGTCATACTGTATACAACTTAGTATGCTTTGTTTGTGCTTGTTAATCAAGTATGAGAATTCTATTTTTGTTTTCCCTTCATCATAAATTTAAAGTCCTTATTTTGTAAAAGCTTCTTAAAAATCTTTTTTAGTAAGAAGACTCCAAATCTTAAGAAACTCAAAACACAGATATTTAGAGAAGAATTCTAACCGTAGTTCCTAAAATCCAAAACTTTCTACTTCTTTCCTTCTTTCCCTTTCTTGAATACATTCCCTTCCTTTTATTGAAATTAGTTATTGAATATGTAAATGAATCTGGGTATCATATTTAAAATTACCTTTACTCAAGGGCTCTTGCCAAAACATAATAATTTTTCTCATAATTTGTAGTCACTAAGATGCACTATTCGCACGCTTACTGATGAGAGACTCTCGAATACAATCGCTATATGATTGGCTCCTGTAACCCTTGAAAAGAATCGGCATCTTTCTGCCTTGGAAGAAATTTATCAAAGCAAACAAGATTTTGTAAGATCTGGATAACTTTAGGCCAATGTTTATGGTTCCATAATTTCTCACAGGGAATATATGTGATGCTTAAGGTTTTTGCTTGTACAGATAAACATATTCCTTGCCCAACAATTCTTATTTGAAAGGCAATGGCAGAAACTTCATAATTATGCTAAGATGAAAGGGATCAAGATAATGGGAGACATGCCCATTTACGTGGGTTATCACAGTGCAGATGTGTGGGCAAATAAGAAACAATTTTTACCTTCATGATATGATTCAAAATTATTGAGTTTATTGCACCATCTAACATTGAATTGGTAAAGAATTTGGACATTGTAAGAGCAGTGAGTTCTAGCTGTGGTGCTTTTAGTATTACAGTTTAACCGTGAGTCTTGATACCAACCATGGTGCTATTCAAGAAATGTCGATTCATTTTACATTTGCCATATTGCAAATCTTCAAGTATCGTGATAATTTTCGCAAATGCTTGGTTGGTCAAGTATACTTCAGCTCTACAACTCTCAATCTTTGAATATCTTTCTCTCAAATCTGAGCAAGATAAAGAGCCAGAGCAGGAAGTTGCTTTTGAAGTTGCGATCCCGTCTTCGTGAGGAACTGAGCCGCCGGTACGTGGTTTTCCCATTTTAATTCGATCTTTACTCCGCCACACCAGCATGGGTACTGATATTTTCAGCCTCGCTCTTGCACAAGTGTTTCATTTTTTAGATTCGAGAATGCTACTAACATGCTATTATCCGGCTTCTTTATCTTTGATATCAGCCCCTCAGGAGATAGATGAGTATGACCTTGTTGATCCAATTGACATTTTGACTCCTTTGGAGAAGTCTAGTTTCTGGGACGGAGTGGTTGGTGCTTTCTCTTGCTTTTTCGGTGGTTGACCTTGATAATTTATTTGTGCATAAATAGTTGATTAGGCATTCGATTATATGCTTGAGCTGTTAGGGGTACATTTTGGTCTTGTTTGACTTTCTCTCGATATACAATTAAATGATGCCGATTTCCTCTTGCTTTGATCTTGCCCGCTTCTCAAACCGGGTTGCTCCCTTCAATCCAAATCACGATATCAATCTTTGATGATTTATTGTTGATTGTTGAGCTAATGTTATGGTTCAAGGCCTGTGTGTTTTTGGTTTGAGGGCTGGTTTTCTCTGTTTCAAGTGTGAATATGATCAATTTTTTTTTTGGGCTGCTAATTTCGACTATTTTTGGGTGTTAAAATGATGAATATGCTTTCACCCATTGTAATTCTTGTTTTTTTTTTTTTTTGCTTCTCATGTTGTAGAATCAAGTAATCAAGTAGAAGTCTTACTTGGCGCTCATGGATAGAAGTTGGATGTATAAGTTTAGAGGAAGTAAGGAATATGAGAATGGTTTGGATAAATTACTGGAGCATTGCATTTGAAAAGGAGCCAAGTGGAATGGAAAAATCGTTTGTCCGTGTAAAAATTGCAAACTTGGTGATTGGGTTGATAGAGTGACTGCAAAAGATCATTTAACATATCATGGTTTTTTGAATGGGTATGCAAGATGGTTTGTTCATGGTGAAGCATCTTCGTCTACTCGTCCCACTTATGACTTAGGAGATAATTTTGACAATGGCAATGACATGCAAGGGATTTTACATGATGGAATTTGCTTTGGGCGTGTTGAAAATTATAGTGATGACAATGATGGGGATGGTGTTACAGGAGATGAGGAACCAAATAATGATTCAAAATGTTTTTATGAGTTGCTAAAAAATGATGAAAAGGAACTTTATCTTGGTTGTAAGAAGTATTCTCAATTATCCGCAATTATTAGGCTGTTTCACATAAAGTGTCTTAACAGAGCTTAACAACAAAGGATTTCACTGATTTAGCTCAAATACCCTATAAAAGATGCTTTCCGCTGGAGAGATATCAAGCTACACTAAGAGGCAAAAAGATGATAGGGCTTAATTCCTCTACACAAGATCCATGCATGTCCAAACGACTGCATGTTGTATAGAAAGGAGTATGAGAGAATGATACTAATGTCATGTTTGCAAAACACTAGGTGTTTGGAGGACAAAGACAGTAATGGGGCTTGGGGAAGCTTTATCTAAAAAGAAAAAAGGTTCCCTAAGGTTTAAGGCATTTCCTTGATTCCTCGATTGCAAATATTTATTCATACCTCGAAACAAGATCTTTCATGAGGGTGGCATAAGGAAGGTTTAATAGAAGATGGTTTTACGAGACACCTCATTGATTCTCCTATGGAAGACATTCGATTTTAGAAATAGAGATTTTGTCAAGAAACTAGAAATATTAGGCTTGGCTTGCACATCGATGGTTTTAACTTTAAGTCTTTAAATTATTATAGTACATGGCCCAAGGCCTGGCCACCTTATAATTTGCTCCTCTCGGGATGTAAGTAAGCAAGAATATTTTTTTCTTTTCATTATTGATTCCTGGCCCAAAATGCCCGGGAAACAATCGATGTATACTTAGAGCCCTTGGATAGAGGAGTTAAAATTGTTGTGGAGGTTGGGGTAAATACTTATAGATGCATCATGAATCGAAATTTCAACATGCGTGCCTTTGCTTGACAATTAGTGACTTTCCAAATTCTTGCAAATTTGTCACGATGGAGCACTAAGGGTGAATTTGCATGTCTTCTTGTCATAAGGATCTGATGCCCAGTGGTTAAGGTATAGTGGCAAGTATCAAGTATATGGGGCATCGCTGCTTTAGCAAGTGATCATCCTTTCGTAAGCATAAGAGATCATCTAATTGGTTTAAAGAATATGATAAGGCACTATCACAATTATTGAGTGGAGATATGGTCTTGAGAGAGCTGACGGTCACACACACGCTTGGCGATTAAATAATGACAATAGAAATTTACCTTATAATTGGAAGAAGCCGGCTATTATTTTTGAGTTGTCATATTGGAAGCAGCAGGCATTAAGGCCATAATCTGACATGATGCACATTGAGAGTAATGCGTGGAAAGCGCTCTTACAATCCATACTAGGCCTTGATAAATCAAAAGACGCGAAGCACGTGACGACTTGCAAGAAATGGGAATTAGGCCCTAGTTGCATCCATTGTAGGGATGAGTCTGTAAATGCATTATCCACCTCCTTGTTTTCATAGAATAGGCAGAAGAGATTTTTGGTGGTGTGTTGAAACAAAAATCAAAGTCCTGATGGTTATTCATCAAACAGCATCAATGCATATAAGAAACCAACAAGATTCTATTTGAAGAGTCATGATAACCATATTGATACAACAATTGTTTCCTCTATTCTTCGTAGAGTCCTTACCAAAGCAAGTATAGCACCTTTAATTGATTTGTGTACTTCTTGTAGGTTTATGTTCGGAAAGTTCTTCATGTTCTAGAATTTATTCAACTTAGAGAGGCGATTGCTCTAACACTCGTTGGCCATTTGAGAGGATTTTTCTCCTTCTTTTTTTGATATTATGGTCACCACCTACTCATCCATTTAGCGACCAAGCAAGGCTATGTGGCTCAGGTAAGATTTATGGATGTACCCCATTGAAAGGTATTTTGTCAACGTCAAGGCCTATGTACGTAATCGAAGTCATTCCCGGCGTTCTATTGCGTGAGGGATATTCATGAAGAATGTGTGGTCTTTTGTGCTAGATACCTAGATGATGTTGAGACAAGGAGTAATCGAGCTTCAAGAAATCATGATGGCAATATTGACACTGGAGTTGAACTTCCCATATTTGCTTCCAATCCCGCCGCCATCTTGGGAGAGGAATATTGTTAATCGGGGACGAGATACAATGAAAAGGGCACATCAATATGTGTTATTCAATTGTGAAATAGTTCAACCATTTTTAAGGTGAGAAATTTTGTGATTAATTCAGCTTGTGCGTATATATAGTTTTATGATGATATATCTAATACTATTCTACAATTCTTGCCCTTCTTTAGCTAGTAATTGAAAATGATTCGTAATCAAATCCTCATATATGATAGTAAGAGATATCAATTATACACAATGAAACTTTTGCCTCGTGGTTTGCCAATCAAGTAAGTCTCAATAGTACAAAAAATATTAGAAATTGTATATGTCAATTCATTATTTTTATTATTATGTTTTGCTCTAATGTGTTCAAAATATGGATTTGTGAATGAAAGGGGAATTTCTATGAACTAGGCTTAGCTCAGTTGTCCCAACTTCATCGTGGCAAACGATACAAAGGTTTTGTTATTAATGGATTTAGATTTCATGTTATGATTGAACAAAGAAGGAAACACAAATAGTGGTGTTGTTGTTATTGCAAAGACGACAAGTTACTCAAGTGCTAAATGACAAACCCAAAGCTTATTGGAGATGTGACTGATAGGAGATTGAAGGAGATTGTCGAAATAGAATACTTTTCGAGTAGGAAGGTTGTTCTATTCAAATGTGATTGGGTGGGCAAGGAAGAATGCAAAGGCAAAGATGAAAATGAGAGCCACACTTAGAATTTTAAGAGACCAAATGAATACCCCAAGGGAGTCTTATATTAGCTTCTCAAGCACAACAAGTGTTTTATGCAGAAGATCCCATTGATAAAGGATGGCATGTTGTGATCAAAACCACTCCTAGGGATTGTTTTGACATGGGCAGAAGAGAAGAAATTGACGTCGAAGATTATTTACTAAGCGAGACATGCACAGGTGATATCTCTGATGATAATGAGGAAATAAGATGGGTTAGGGAAGGTGTTGGAGGAACTGCAATAACAAATAACATGATAATTTATTGAGAAGGGGAGCTTTACATTTCTTTTCAAAGTTGATATTGTGTAAGTTAATAAACATGTACATTTCTTATGTGTGTTATGTTGTCTTTTCATTTGTACTAATGATGCTAGTACATAATCGCAAAATAATAAATTTTATGACTTCTTTCTAGATGCAATTACTAATCTTCTTGAAAATGGTAAATTTGGTTTTTGGCAATGTTACTTATTTTTCCGTTTTGAAATCAGACTAAATTATTCTCCATGTATTTTTTGCTCTTTTATGCAAAAGTTAGAACGAGGTGGCAAATCTAGCGGTAATCCACCGTAAAGTCGACCGCATGTGATAGTGCCTAAGCTCATGAAAGAGCATAATGATACTCAAGTTTTAACCTCAAGAAAGTGCTTATGTTACTCAAAGTAGTATTGAACCTAACATAGGAATATCCTGTAAGTACTTCAAATCCGTTGAATGTTGTTCGAATACATTGACTCAAAGGCTGTCTCAAGGCTTAGGGGATAATGTTTTGATGCTACAAGCTATCATTTGATGCCAACTAATGAGTGAATGCCGGGCTAAGTTTATTGTTGTGACTAGCTGCTTAGATGTTTACTGGTTTTAGAAAGTCATCTCCATTGCTTAGAATATTTGCCATTTGATTTGCATGATCTTAGGTGGAAGAAAGAAGAGAAAAGCGAGAGGGCCTACTCTTATGCCTAAAGTATGGGGTGAAACAGAAGAAACCCGCAAAAGAATTTCATTTAACAAATTTGGGCAGCCAAATGATAAGGAGCATACGAGCACTTTAGCACATTTTCTAGGTACTCTTGCTCGTAATGGAAAAAAAAAATATGCTCCTTAATGTCTGAGATGGGACACAGCACTTTAAAAGCCTAACAAGGAACAAATAAGTTGCAAAATTGTGAAGGTGATAGTTGATATAAGGTCATTTACATTAGGTACATAAGTGTAATCAATAAATATCTCAATAACTCTATTCAGACAAATCTGGAATTCTCGATGTGAAGATTACATCTTACAATCGATTGGAAAGAAATGGAGGAATTTTAAAAGTACACTCAAGGCTAAGTATTTTGATTCCAAATTATCTTTGGATGAGAACCTTAGAAACGTTCCAGACAGAGTGAATGAATCACATCGCATTACTCAGAAGCAAAGCATATCTAAAGAGGGATAGTATGTTCTTTCTCATATCTAAAGTTATAATTTGATAAAGTTTGAAACTTATGCATGGTTATATATGTTATGTGATAAAGTGAGAAAATAAAGAAAGTCGAAGTCATCAACCATATACGCATCGCATGTGTCAAAAAGGGTCATTATTCATGAGATGATAATAAGCTTCAAATCTAGATATTCATTAAGTTTCTAATTGATATACTATTATAGATACAGACACTACTTTAATGTTGTAGCATGAAAACTTGGTCATGAACCCACGCCCGCATGTTCATGACTTGTTATTCTAAGAAGGACGGTAATTCCGCCAATGCGTTGGTGGAGAGAAAATTGTGAGTTCTACCTATTTTATACTTTCTTTCTAAATGTGAAATTGTTATGAATACTAAATCGATTACAATGTATAGGAACAAATGAAAATGTTACATGTATCGAGGGCTTCAAGTGATAATGGCAACGATGCTTACTATAAAGTCATGGGGAATGGGAAATATGGACGTGTTAACTTATATGGTTTAGGTGTTAAAGCTGCTGATGTTAATGGAACATTTCCTAGTCGCAGTTGTGTCATCGTGGCGCCTTACAAGCAAGTGAGAAATGAAGAACTACATAAGGAATTGAACGAATTAAGGTCTATTGTACATGAGAATCGAACGCAAGGGAATCCATCAAAATCTTTAAATGCATTAACACCGAACAACCATGTTCAAGCCTCTACATCAGTAACTCAAAGCCCTATTATTGAAGTAAGTCATTTGAAACTCTATTACAAGTGTACTACTTTTGAGAAGTGGCATGGCAAATGGGACTACACGTATAAATCATAATTATGTTATGTCGAAGTGGCAACTTTGGTTTGCTTGGTAAATACCATAGGATTAGCTTGGTTTGTAAGGATTTATGATGGTGTTGTATTATTCATGAGCCCGGTCTTTGGGTTTTATTTAATATTATGGTTGTTTTGTAATAAGCTTTATTTCAAATGGGTATGGATGTTGTTCTTCCGGCATAACAAACTCTTCCGAAAAGTTGCGTTAGAAAAGTATGTAGGCGTGGATCCATCAATTGAAGTCGAGATGAAGAATTAGGTCCAATTGGTGAAGTGACTATTCAGGTTCCTATAGTCTGGGAGGAACGATTAATAAGGTCTTATGGATCATTCAAGATCATGGGAGATGCTACTGCGTTTAATCGCTTACCTCTATCTTGGTATTATTAAGAAGATTAATATTTGTTCTTTATTGGAATTCTTTTATCTAGTTTAAATATTTTGATTTAATCATTTCATTTTGTTGGCACTTCTAGTAGCCCATGGTAAGACTACTTTGAAGAAGCTATGTTTGTATTCTTGCACTTCCACTTTGCTTTGTTGAAAATTTCGCATAGTCATAGGGCTCGGATAGTTTTTTGCATAGTGTGAGTTGTCACATTTCAACAAATGTGTTATTAGGATGGATGATAGTTTTGGACTTTGAGATTCACACATAAATGTTGATGTTCATATAGTCAAGCTTATAATACTTTGATTGTTTCAAGGGTTTTGAAGTTAAGTGACTATTAATTTTATATGCAAAGTGCAACATTCTTCTCTGCTAAAGCAAAATATATTGTCATAATTTTTGTCTTTCTGCCATTGTAAAAGCTGTCATAAATAAAAGCTTATAGTGCCGAGAGGCATGCTAAATGCCTTAATAAATAACAAAAGGAGCGCATGATAAAGAAGTGCCTCAATAGATAAATAATTGGACAGATATTGAAGAAGAAAAAAATGCCTCAACATATAATAGATGAGACACTTTTTCATGCCTCAAAATGAAATTTAAGAGGCACAATAAAATGCCTCGACTTATGACAGATGAAGCACTTTTTCGTGCCTCAAAAGGCAATTTAAGAGGCATAATAAAACGCCTCAACATATGGTAGATGAGGCACTGTCTCGTGCCTCAAAATGAAATTTAAGAGGCATAATAAACTGCCTCAATATATGGCAGATGAGGCATTGTTTTGTGCCTCAAAATGTAATTTAAGAGACACAATGAAACTTTCCCAAGAGGATGGGCCAGATGAGGCCGCTTAGTGCCTCAAATGAACTTTAAGAGGCACAATAAAATGCCTCAACATATAGCACATGAGGCGCTTTTTCATGCCTCAAAAACACTTCAAGGGAATATTCAGCGACCAACAACATATGTTGAGGCGCTAGTATTTGTAAGTGGTTACGTGGCTTTGTACGCAAGGCTTTCTGGTTCCGGCTGCTTCACAATTAAAGTGTCACAACATCAATCTATTGAGGCACTTTTTGAGTGCCCCAACATACAATTTTTGTTGTAGTGTTACCCTTCTGAATGCGTGGAGAAATTTGTGAAACTTGCCCTCAAGTGTTGCCAGGAAGATACAGATGCTCGGCCTTCACAGCGCAGGTGGCACGTGAGCTTGGCAAACAAAGGCACTGGCATGCCAAAGAGTCGGACGCTAGAACAACAAAACCCTTGATCATTGAACCTGGAAAGTAAGTATCTCAACCATCTTCATTCACCCAACCAAAAACCCCTATGTTTCATCAGATGTCTCTGGCAGTGACCTTGTTAGTGGAGTCATTCCCACCATTGACCCAAGATGAGAGAATTTTGGAAACATAAAAAATGGCATAGACACGCTTGTGAAGTTGCATGTATTGAATTTGTATACTTGGAAATCTGAACTGGGTGACAACATTACATGTTTAGCTTCCTCATTCCCAATTAGTTTGATTTGTAGAAACAATCTTGTATGCTAGCTTATGGCTAGATTTTTAAAAATTTAGTTCTTTTTAATTTAATATGTATTCAAATTAAATTAGTATAGTATAGGTTATAACTATCAAGTCTTGTAAAAAAAAATCGAACTTTTAATTATTTTAATGCTATTTATATTTAAAAATAATGTATCAAATTTAAATGTCTATGGTAGTGGTCAAGATATATTCATTGCAAATAAGAGCCTTTGGCCACGATAAAAAATAAATTATGTCTATAGAGTGACCCATTGGGCTAAATTTGATTAACTTATAGCCAGGGTTGACATATGGCTGTGAGTATAAAGTACCTTATAGTCAGGGTCAGCATATGACCACAGCTATAGAGTACCCTATAGTTGGGTCAACATTTAACCGTTGTTATAGAGTACCTTATAACAAGGGTTAGAATATGACCATGGCTCTAGAGTACCCAATAGTCAGGGAAGATATATGACTGCGGTTATAGATCTTGAACTATAGCCATGCATTTGGACTTGACCATGTCCATAGCATTTATCCATACCACCTATGGCCACACTATGCCACAGTTTATTTTATTTGCAACTATATTCTATAATCGCATTATATGTTACTTTTAGTTAGGGTTAGTGACCATGGCTATAGGCTTTTCTCCTTGTAGTGTAAGATGTCAACTTAAGTATGAAGAACAAAAATAAGGGAATAAAGTGTAGAGAATGCAAAAGATATCGGATGACATTCAGGCCTAGTGGTCAATTTTGGAGAAGTTATTTAGTTTCCTAAACTAATAGCACTTTGATGGAAAAGTGGACTTCTCATCCCATAAGGAAAATAGTCATATTCTATCAATTATACGTATAAAAGAAAACCTAAGAGTAAATGGTCAAGGGAGGGAAGCACAATTTTCAGCACGAATATTTTGATCTCGTAAGGAGTACTCTCCAATCAATTTAAGTTATATCTTTATTTTAGTATTGATTGTGAAAATTGTATTGTTCTAAGGTACGTACTTGGCTTATGTAACAATTAGGGTTATGGGAATTAGGATTTGTTCCATATAACTTAAATAAAACCTAATAGTAGTTTTATTCATGTTGGATCTTCAACGATAAGTGAGTATTGATTTATAAATATAAGAAAAAACTAACAAATATAAAACACAATATATTGAAGAAAGTTTGAATTGAAGTGGTTTCGAAACATATAAGATATAAGTTGTTATTACTTATTTTTCAAACCAATTATTTCTCTTGATGTAGTCCTTTTATGTGCTATTATACAGGCATTTTTACAAAACAACACTTTAGACCACTTTTCTTCTCTACCATCTAAATCTTCAAATTTTTGTTACCATCCTTATTTACTCTTGCCCTTTAATAGGATTGATTTTTGTTATGTGATTTCATGTGAGCCCATATACTCTTTGAACTCCCTTTGTCAAGGATTATCTCCATGATGGTTCGATTAATAGCTTGTACGTAGGAAAAAGTTTTTCACTTTTAGATCCTTGAGTTAAAGTGTCTCCATTTTTCCTTTTCTGCCTCAGTTTGAACAGCTCCATTTGCTACTGTAGGAACTTCTGATTCAACTAAGTGACAGTACTTTTTGGATCGGAGAAGATTCTCCTTGCGTATAGTCTCCAATGGTCGTATTAACCATTGAACTGAGGGATAGCAGCTTGAACATAACTGTCTGTTGCCTTCTCAAATCCCAACCTTTGATACTCTGATGTTGTTTCCATCTCTCTCTAGTTAGAAAACTGCAGTTCTAATCCTCACTCAATCAGGCCTCTTGGTGAAGCTCTGATACCAAATTGTTGTTTTCCCAAGTAACGTATTGAAAACTCAAAAGTACATTTTTTTATTGAAAGAGGAATGCAATGGCTTTATATAAGCCTTACAGAAACAGAAATTCAAAAGTAAGCTGCCACGTTTACAAGCATAAAGACTTAATAATCTGTTACTGAAAATTCAAATTGAAATCAAATCCTACATATTGGGTAGGGAAACAGAAGCAACAACAAAGGGAACCAATATAAGAGACTAGTCAGAGTCCAACTAATTAAACTACTGCTTAGTGCAATCAGTAGGCTTGAAGGAAAGCATATTGTTGTTGAGATCATACCCTACCAAGAAGTTCATCTGAGCCAGGTTGCCGAAGATGAACAAACTCTAGAGGGAATCGCAAGAAGCAAAACAAATCTTCATAAGCTTGGATAAATGTGTTCAATGGCGGAAACTGCACATCTGCGCCGGTAAAATGAAAGGTTAAGATGGGGATTTGTAAATTGCTTACGCTACTGTAACAAAGACCGTAATTCCCGGTCGGGTCGGAAGTAGGCTGGCCTCCAATGGCCGTTGCTAAAGCTGATTCCACCTCACTGTAGAAGTCTGGGGGCAAAGGTTAGGGTCGTCCCAGAATCAATGATAATGTTGCCTTCCTCCCCAGATGAAAAGCCATTGAATTCCACCCTAGTGCTTCCCACACTCATGCCTTCCAATTTAAGGTAGTAGAAAGTTTCAATACTTCCTTTGATCAAAGGTGTCGACACCGTTCCGGAACCCGAAACAGCTCCATTTCTACCGAAATTGATCTTGCTTGATGCAGTGGAATCACTTGATAGTGGCACTAAGCAGTAGGAGAACTGTCCGCCCACTCGGGAATCCAATTGCTTGACTAGTGAAAGAGGGCCACCTCCAAGGCCTATTATTCCAACATGCTTTTCAGGGAAGCTCCCATCAGTTCTGTGCGCGCACCCGAAGGCAATGCCCTGAAACGAAGCCGGTTCGCCTTGATCCGACCCGATTGTGAGAGTATCAGAAGACATATATCCCGAGTTTGATGATTGACCTGTTCCATAGTTGTAACTATAGATACAGGTATTGTCATTGCTGCAAGAGCCTCGCTGTCCCAAATCTTGACAGAATTCATTGTCACAGGCTAAAGTTTTGTAGGTTTCCGACGTCCCGGATCAGAGAGGGTTCGGGGCTTCGTTGGCAACAACCCATCGCAAGGAGAAGATTCCTCCATATGAGATCACTACCAGTATCAGCAACGCCTAATATTGAACTGGTGGGGTGCCGAGTGATATATTCATTAGATATTCGGAACGCCCTGTGATTACATCGGATTGGATTTCATTTGGAGAGACCGTCATAGCCGAAAAATGGTTGCCACGCAGAATGGAGCGGTGAAAGGCTTTTTGCAGGCGTTGGTATTTGGTTTCGGATGGATTATAAAAGGGGGAGCGAGGTGAATCATGGGAAATGAGATCTGTGGTGAAACCTTCTATTTCTGCATCAGAATGCTCATAAAAATGAGTAAGGAAGATGACTACCAAGGTGAAGATGAGACACTTCATCTTGATAGATACTAGATCTCTATTTCTTAGAAGAAAATAAGATGTGATGAAACAACGATTAGAATTCTCAGAGTTTATAGATTCGGAAAAGCAAATATATGAGCCGAAAATTGAGATAGGGTATTCCTAATTTGTCCTCTTCGGTCGCTGAGAAATTCCCTAACCAGCCAGAAGTTTTTTTTTCACGTAGTCACCGACCTTATAGTATGTAGATTCAAGTCTATGCATACCTTCCATTAAGTACTATTCTACGGTGATGAAATAATGTATTTGTATGTGTTGAATGGTTTTTATATATGCCTATTCATTCTCTCTATTTAATTTCCTTTTCAAAGTTGATGTTGGTTGTGTTTGGATTTCGGTAACTACTGAGAAGAAAATAAAATGGTAAGAAAAATTATTTTCTTATGTTTAATTGTCTCAAAGACTAGAGATCTTAATGAAAATCAAATATATAAATAAATTATTTTAAAATTTATATATTTATAAATTATTTAATCTTTATATTGATGAAATAAAATAAATAAGATAAGTTTAAAGTAACAAATAAAAATAATATTTCCAATTTAACTGTAGTTTAATGTTTTTCTTAAATTTTCTTTCCTTCTACTTTCTTTTCTATTTTCTTTCCCTTTCATATCTCTCAAAATTTTCGTAACCAAACAAAACTGTAAAGTTTAGTGATTTAGCTGCATTCTGACAAGTCTCTACCATCTCTACAATCGTATGGCGATGAAATAATGTATATGCTTGTGTTGAATGGTCATTATTCTATGCCTATTCCTTTTTTTATATACTTTCCTTTTTCCTGTCCACAAAATTTTAATGGTTTACTTGGTTGGACCTTGACTAGTCTCTCTACTATTGCATGATAATGGATATTGTATGTGTTAACTAGTTCATATTGCTACTTATTCATTCTGTTACTCCTTTTATTTGTAATCTGCATAAACTTGAATGTTTAAGGTGAATTTGTTAGTCTCTAGTATTGTATGGTGATGAAATAATGTAATATATTGTTATTTTATGCCAACTCATTTTTACATTTACATTTCTTTTTTTCTTGTCCGTATAGGCTATGTTTTTTTTCATGGAAAATACTTAGGAAAGGGGAAAAAATGCTTTGAAAAATCATTTTCTTAAGTTTGGATGACATGAGAACTACAAAGGAAAAAAATGAAAAGAAATGCTAAGTTAGACAATATTTTCTCTAGTACCTTCCTTAAAAATTAAGGAAGAAAATAAACGAAAATGAAAGGAAAAGTTATATTTAGGTAATATTTGCTCAATTATGTATATGGCTTTTGTAATTTTATCCTAATAAAATATCAAATAAGATAGTAACATTTATAAAGTTGCCAAAAGAGAAAAATATAAAAAAATTTCTTGAAAATTTTCATGACAATAGAAAATTTTTGTATTTCTTCGGTACCTTTTTTCCTTTCATTTTTCATTTAAATTTTTTTTTTCCTTGCATTTTTTGAGAACCAATGAGAGCCAAAAAGTTTTAGGCTCCGTTTAAACCCGAAAAATACTAGGAAAAGAAAAAAAAATTAAGAAAATTGATTTTCTCATGTTTGGTTTTGAAAAATATAAAAGAAAATAAAATATAATCAAAATTTCTCAAAATTTTATATATTTGAAAATTTTCAAGTCCTTATATAATAAAGAGAAACATATATAATGAGTTTGAATAAGCATATAAAATTAATTTATTAAATTTAAACTCATTTTTTATTCTTCTCCAAAAATTTAATGATATAATGTATTTGCATGTGTTGACTAGTTCTTATTAATATACCTATTCATTCTTATATTTACTTTTTTTTTTTGTTGTGTCCATGTAAAGTTTAATGGTGGTTTATGTGGACTCAGATTAGTCTCTACCATTGTATGGTGATGAAAATAATGTACATGCATGTGTTGTATGATAGTTACTATATGCCTATTCATTTTTCTATTTACTTTCCCTTTCATTGTTCATGCAAAAATTTTCTGTTAAATAATTCTAAAACAAAAAAGGTCATGCAAGTCGTTGCAAAGTGGGCACATGGAACCTGGTTCCAGTTATAAAAAAAATTGTTAAATCTTTCACATTTCATTTGGCATTTAATAGCACTTTCCCTGAAACAAATGAGTAGTGTTCCCTTGGATGCCACCTCCTCACTTCTATAAAAGAGAGTAAAGAAAGTTGTCATGAACCATTAAATTGTTGAAGTTTCAAATAATTGCATGCACCTTTTCTTATTCTACTGAAAACACAAAACAAAACAAGAGTACCACTACAAGAAAATAGACATTCAGTGATAAAAAAATTTGTCATCGATAGTCTAAATTTTATCTGCAAAAATATTTCCTGACAAAAATAGTTTCGTACCATGTTCGTCACCCTAGACCCGTCGCTAAAAGTATAGTGACAAAATTTATATTTCGTCGCCATAAATTTTTCCTGATAAAATGAAAATGCTATCACAAAAGGTTTTTCTTAATGAAATATTTTGTTACTAAAAAATAAGAAATTTTGTCACAAAAACATAAAGATTGTCATCAATGTTTAACGGTGATGAATTCCTTTTTATCCCAATTATTTTTGTGATAAATTAATTTTGTTTGTACATACTATCATTCCCGACGAAAGTTATATTTGTAATTCAAAAGTTTTTGTGATAAAATGATATTTCTGTACCTAATGAATTTTCTAAAACATTTTTAATTATAAAAATAATAATATTTATTATCAATGTAGACACCAGTTTGTCGCTAAATATTTGGTAACAAATGATTTAATCCTATAAAATAGATTTAAATAAATTATTATTTTAAGCAAAGACCATTAATGACCAAAATAATTCATTGGGAAACATTTTTAGTGATAAATACTTTTTGTCAAAAATAACAGGATTATATATATATATATATATATATATATATATATATATATATATATATATAGTATATATATATATATATATATATAGAGTATATATATATATATATATATATATATATATAACATTAATTATAATGAAAATTTTAGTTATAAAACTTGCTTGCAAAAGTCATGTGTAGCCATAACATCTTGTCAAAATGTAGAATCTATAACAATAAATACATAACGAAATTAAATATTTGTTTAACAAAGTATTATCATCAAACAAACAAAAACGATAAATTAATCATAAACACATCATAAAGTAAGCATCATGAGGATCTGACTTGGATTGTAGATGACGACATTTCTTCAAATTGTTGTTAAGGTTTGCCGATTTTGGTTTCTAATTGCGCCTCTAATTCATCAATTCGATCTTGTTGGGTCTTGTTGTTGCTGTTGAGTCTCCACAAGTAGTTGAGTCTCAATAAGTTTATTCCCTAACTCTACCTCATGCTCGGAAGATAAACATCTAGATTTAGAAAATGAGACTGGTTTAGGGCCAAAACCAAGACCCTTAACATATCCAGATCTTTGCCCCAAAACTTTCTCACAAATTTCAGCCTCAGTCATGGGGATAGCTCCATCTGCTATTGGTTGGTGTTGAAGCTGCAACATCTTTTCCTATGTATGCAAGAGAAAAATATATATATAAAAATAGAACCAAACCATAACTAATAAGTTAGTAAATTAAAATTTTCTTCAAATTTTCACATGAGCTCCTATATTTTTTTAAATATCTTTTGTATTATATCTACTATTCAAATCAATTTAAAATTGAAACAAGCAAAAATAAAAATAAAAGTTTTCAAATGACTCAGACTAAGAATTAAAAACTATTAGAACAATCTTATATAGCAATCTTTAGCTCTTTGATTTATCCATCCGTCTTGACTTTTTCCAATGAACCAGTTTAAATAGTTCAATTTGCCAACCATCTCTCCGTTATCTGTTGACTGTCAAATATAATGCATTAATACGAAGACACATAAGTTAATTAAATAAATAAATAGAGAACATTAGTTTTATATTTTACCACTTGTAGGCCATGCTGGATAAATGAACGAGAGCCTCCTCGATGATGAAAAGGTATCTTTGATCTATTCATTGAATTAATTGCTGAACGACGCTGTAATAATTGTCATTATGGAAAAATAATATACATAAGGATTAGTGAAATATTCAATGAGAAATATATTTGGAGGGATTATTCATAACAAATCCTTTACCTTAAACTTTCAATTTAAAAATCGATCACAAAGATATTCCTAATCCTCTTTATTCACAGCTGGGCCATGTGGACTCCGCTTAGCCTCCACGCTTGGAACTTTTTGAAGTGTTTAGCAAGTCACTTCTCCAATTTCAACGACTCTGATAATTGTTTTTCTAAACTCTTTTTCACATGGTCTTGTGTCAAATCTAAAGCAAACTTTTCCCTTATCATGAACAAGAGAAAAACAAATATCAAACTAATCAATTTCGAGGTAATCTAACTACTAAATTTGTGATTATAAGGTTAAAGAATATATTTAAAGTAGTTTTACCTTTAATCGATCAAGCATTGCATTAATATCATGTCAGGCATTTGTTCCCATGTTTCAACTCTAACAGGAGCATGTTGTTCCCATCATAACCCGATCTCATTTGACAATTCTCACAATATTTTCCCTTTTGCTTCCCATCTGATAGATTAAGTGTGATAGGAAGAGGGTTTCCCCCATTAGCTTCAATTAGTCAATCAAGATTGATTCCTCTAGTTTTGCCTCTAACGTTTCTTTTGTTAGACACTACTATGAAATTATTAATTACACATAAATAGTTAACAAGAGTTAATAACAAGACTCAAATAGATTACATTGAATTAGAATCTAAAATTCAACTAAAATATACATTTTTCATCCTTTATTTAAAAACATGAATGAAGTAACCATAAAAATTTAATATTTAAAGAAAAGTAATAAAATATAATAGAAAGTAATTAAAATAATGGTCATATAAGTGTCTTACAGTTGTTAATGGCCTCATTAGATGTGTGCCCTTCAATATCAACTATAGGTAATTGAGTTACATGAGGTGACCTTTTCTGTCCTGGAGCCATCTGTAATCAAAGAGTAATAAAAGCAAATAATATCACAAAAGGAATATTAAAATACATAACAAGGAATTAAAGAAACATAACTCCATTGTATTGCACATTCAAAATATAATAAAGTAAATGAAATATAACTTACATATCTCTTTAATCACTTTCGCTTTCTCTATCACTAACAGACCAATTTTCACCCTCATTACAATAGTCATCTACTGTTTCATCATCTTCAATGTCATCACATATGGAGTCATCATCATTCATGTTCTAAGATCGTAACATTGTCATAATAACTTCGGGTCAATCCGCGGATCATGCACGTTGAAATTCATATCCATCATCTTGCGCAACAAACCAATTAAGATTATGAGACTCATCATCTTGGTAAGCTTCTTCGTCACTTCCATCACTCACTTCTCTAACACATGCTACACTAGTATCCTTTTCCGGTACATCCCAAATGTGTCTATGATTAACTTTGTAATTATTAATTTCTTTCCAATTGTGACCATTTTATACTATCTAGAATACTTGTTGTGCTTATGTAGCAAGTATAAAGGATCATTGTCATACCATGTGGCACTAACTTGAATTATGGTCAAATTATAGTCGGTTTTATTCTTTTCTTCCGGTTTGTGTCGCACTGTGCACATTTGAAAAGAATAACTTTATATCCCAAAACATAGTTCAAAAACAACCACATTTGACAAAACACTGTAGAAATCAACCCTCCTCACCATCATGCTCTCCAACAACACATATCCCACTATTTTGGGTAATACGTCGATCATCGCGATCTTGTATGAAATCGAACCCATTAACAATACACCCCATGCATGTTCGACTCCTCGATTATCCGGTCTCATATGCTAAGGAGTATAGTCTATCGCTTGCTTTGATGATTGTTTAACACGCAAAGCTTTCATCTACAATATATACATAGATCATCATTTATAGTAGTATAATAAATATTCTTAAAATTAAAGTAGTTCATTATTACTATATTGAAACAACAAAAGTGCACAAATTAAAACTTACACGATCCGTAACTACTTAGAAACTCTTGTTCTTGTCTTTTCTCTAAGTTATAAGAACTTGTCATTTCCAGTTCTTTTGCATGCTCACTACATCAAAAAATAGATATTAAGTAATGAGGTATTAAATAAATATTCTTAAAGTTAAGGTGATAACTTACTCTAAGTATGGTCTTAACTCTGGACAATTATTCATGATATACCAATGTGCCTTAGCTAGATCTTCCTTTGAACATTGAAGATGTTGTTGACTACCTAATAGTCGAGCTTGTTGTGAAAATATAGAAAGACATCCTTGTACTCAATGTTAAACCGATTTCATTCCTTTTCTCATCTCGATTAAATCGTGTTTCAATTCCAAGAAGATACATTGAACGAGACCCTAAAACTCGCATTCCCTAAAAAGGATGGGTAAAATGGTAATTTCGGTTGAAAATCCGGAATTTTTTTAGATCTCGGATGATGAAACGAACTTCACCGTTGGAACTGCCCGCGAATCTAGCTACCACGTCGACTTCGGGCCGACCCGAGATACCGGAATTTCACGCCGATAAGACGTAGAGGCGCGACACTCGCACACGCGCCGCCCAAGAGGCTTCACGTGTCAAGCTAGGAGAGTCAAACATCGGGTTTCGCGCTCATGTGACATGGCATCATGCCATTGAGTGGAATCCGCTAGGGTGGATAAGAGCGATATGCTGTAATCCTTCAACCAATAGGAATTGGACACGCGGTATCGAGATGACTTGTCTCTGATCCAACCTCACCCAAACTGGGCCTGGGGAGAGGGAAAGAGAGAGGGAGTACACCAACTCGAGAAAGTGGAGAAATGTTAAGAGAGTATTTCAGAGCAGAGAGGCCCACCTTCCCTCTTAAAATTCCCTACGATCTGACCGTGGCTGCGCTTCCGCATGCAGGCAAGGAGCGTTGCTCCCCGCGCAGCGACTACACGCTTGCCTAGCGAAGGCCGACAACCGAAAAGGTAGGGGTTTTTCCTACTTGTTTTACTCTTTTGCTTAAGGGATATTATGTAATGGATAGATTTGTTGAGGCCTCGATGGTCGTGGTTTCTTGCCTCCAAAAGCTGACCGAGTTAGGAAATCCTTGAATATTTTGGGACACCCACCTTAACGCTCGGGGTGTTTTGCTTGATTTGCGAGGTTATGTTATTGCCATGAGAAAAATAACATGTTGTGTGATGTAGTGGGCGGTTCCAAGACGGACTGCCGGATTGTGCCTTAGCCCATGAGCTTCGAGTTTGTGTTATTATTATAAACTCAATAACACGATGTATGGAATTAATTTTGTTAATATATGCAATGAAATGATATATTAAGATAAGGTTAATGTCAGGTGCCATTGCATTGCACTTTTGGGGGTGAGTAACCTAAGAGGCAGGAATTCCATCACCGGCTTTGCTCACCCCGCCGTGGGACTATTTTTTTCGTGTATCAAGACGCATCCGGACCTTAGAGGCGTTAAAATGGCCAAATCGGCCTCATCTTGTATTTTTTTGTTCTTTGTAAATTCGGGTAAGAAACCTGGGGCCAGATAAATCAGAATTAAATACAATCAGAATAAATGCTTTTGCATAAAATATACATTTACGAAAGACGACGACAGTGCCTGGCGGCCATTTTTGAATGATATATGGGTCTCATGACAGCACACGTAGATTCACAAATGACGGGCCGCCAATCTGACACCTTGGTTTGGGCGTCACATTGAACAAAACGTTAAAGCTTCATTCACGCTGTATGCTTCTGCAATTGAACCTTCTGGTCGAGCTTTATTTCTCACATATCTTTTCAATGTGCCTAAGTGCTCTTACGTGTATAAAAATTTCAAATAAATAAATATGCTTAAAAGCACACATTATGTTACATAGTAGAATGATAATGATAATAAATGAAATGATTAAAATGTACCTTTCAAATGGATACATCCATCGATACCTAACTGGTCCAGCAAGTTTGGCCTCATGTGGTAAATGTACCATCAAGTGGACCATAATATCAAAGAAAGCTGGTGGAAATATCCTCTCAAGCTTACACAATATCAAGACAATTCCTTCTTCTAACTTTTCCGTCTTCTACATACAAGGTCTTTGCACATAATTGTTGGAAAAAACTGCACAACTCAATTATTGTTGTGCAAACATCTTTATTCAAATATGGTCAATTTGCAATAGGGAGCAGTTTTTGAAACAAAACATGACAATCATGAGTCTTTAACCCTGATATCTTCCCATCATTGATGCCCACATTTCTAGATAGATTTGTAGCATAACCATCTGGAAATTTAACTTACTTAAATCTCCCATGGTAACTCTATCCCTTTCCTTTTCATATAATGTAAACATGCAAATGGGTTTTTCCAATTTGTTCCCTTTATATGTAGATGCAATTCTTTCTTATATTCATATCACCAAATCTAAACGAGTTTTTATCAAGTATCTTTTGTTTTGCCTACAGTATTCAACAAGGTACCCACAACACTATCACATAAATTCTTTTCAACATGCATAACATCAAGATTATGTCTTAACTTCAACTTTGACCAATACTCTAACTAAAAAAAATACTTTTGTCCAATTTAAATCTCCGTGCACTCGTTCTTTCTATCAACATTATTTAGATGCTACCGGGCATCATATGTTAAAGACGATTACCAAACTATTGCATTATATCATTACTAGATAACACCCTCGAGGTGGCCGAAACTCCAAGCCTACCATCATATTGTCTACCTTCAACTATGACTGGTGATAGCAAACCGTCGATGACCCATATAACATATTTTACTTCTAATACCCATTGATGATATGTCTTCATTACAAACTGGGCATGCCTTATAGCCTTTTGTGCTCCACTCCAGGCAGTTCCCCATGTTGTAAGTCAATGATTGTCCATAAACACATGCATGCAAGCTGAAATTTTCTCCAAATATACGCCAAATGTTTCAACACCCCTTCATGCCATAAATCTTTTAACTCTTCTACCAAAGGACGTAGGTATACATCAATCTCTCCCTGGGGCATGTGGACCTGGAATTAGTAATGATAACATAAAAAACATTTCCTTCATACATCTCCAAGGTGGCATATTGTTCCCAAATGGATTGAAGCCATCCGTTGCAAGCCCTAATCGAACATTTCGAGGATCCTGTGAAAACCAAGAGAATTGGGTGTCCATGTTTTCCAAATCTAACTACCGGATGCCTTAGGACCCTCATCATTAATTCGCTTTCTTATGCCACCATGTCCATCATGTATGTCTTGACATGAATAATCTTTGTAGCCTGATTTATGGAAATAGCGGAATACTTTTTGGGGAATTTTTTTTCCTTTTCCATTATTGAACTTATATCGTGGTTCATTACACACTATACATTTATCAAGATTTTCATTCTCCTTCCAAAATAGTGAACAATCATACTTGCATGCATGGATTGAATCATATCCTAAACCCAAAGTTCTTAACATCTTCTTAGCATCATAATATGTCTTCGGAATGTTTGACCTTTCCGGAAAAGCATCAACTAAAAGTTTGAGTAACATGTCAAAAGACTTGTCACTCCAATGATTGAGGACTTTAACATGCATCAACTTCACAAGAAACGCTCAGCGTAAAAAACCTTTGCATCCCGATACAATCTTTATTAGCTTTCATCAATAAGTTATCAAATTTCCACGAGTAGTAGATTCCTCTAAGTTAATATCTTCATCTGTAGGTCCACATGCATCATTTAATACATCAATCACTTCATTAAGGCTATCACGCTAAAGGTTAATCACTTGTCTACAAGCAATTACATATTTCGCTTACCGATTAGAGTTTCGTGTTCTTCCCCATGAAAATCCATCTTTGATAACATTCGAAAAACCCAAATCTAATCAAATGACATTCAACGGTTAATAAATCATCAATCGCATTTTGACAATCTTACGGACAACGTGTCTTGTTATCCCATCGCAAGTGTTCTTTTGCAACTTCAATAAATGATTTAACCCCTTTAACATAATCTTTAGACAACCTATCCGGTAACTACATCCAACTCCTGTCCATTTTTATTAGCCTGTAAAAAACTTAAAATATTAATAAATCATAATGAACTTCATATTTATTCAATAAAGATAACATCTTAATTTCCATTCCATAAATGATCTACATTATTTTCCTTGTAGAATGCATCTAGTATTATTATAATTGGTCAAGATACTACTACTACTAATAATATTATTATTAATTATCATCATTACTACAAGATACTAATAATATTAATAATAGTATTATTATTATTATTATTATTATTATTATTATTAATTAGTATTATTATAATTACTAGTATACTAATAATCATAATATTTATACAATAATAAAATTATTATTATTATTACAAAGTATTAATATATCCATTATTATTATTATCGCTTATGATATTATCAATATTATCATTTCGAACTAATATTAGACGGTATTACGAGCCACCCCATTAGGATCCATGGCAAAAACGAAGTTGGATTAACTGCACCCCATTCGAAATATGGGCAAAACTAAGTCAGTTTAATCTTATTATTAGTATTACATAATAATAGTAATAATAATAATTGTTATT